>CAKNXH010062750.1:31528-58285 GCA_932178445.1 Andricus quercusramuli
AAACAATTTTAAACTGAATTATTTGAAATAGAAAGCCTTGAATCGTTGGTTCTAAGATTTGATATTTGTTCTACATTGGACCGCATATCATTTGTCCAATCCTAACAGATTAAAGATTTTTGCACTCAGAAACCAGAAATAAAATTTTACAAACTACTTCCAGTAAAGCACGCGCCATTAGCTAACACGGTAGAAAACATGTCTAACCATCCTCTCAGCAATTAGATGATTCCAGCCTTATCTAAAGGATATAATTTTCCAGTAACTCGCGCCAAAATCCCAAAAGAAGAAACCTCCAGTAATTTGAAACACACAATATATATCCTTTCATCCGAAAAAGCGAACCCAGTAAAAAAAACTAATTCGGGAGGATTGCGGTGAATTAACATATTTAAATTCGCCCGAATTCTGCTTTCTGATTCGTTGAAACGATTTGGGCCAGAGCGAATTGAATGCGTGTCAATTCGCCTTAATTCGTGGTCGAGGTCATTTCGAAAAAAAATAATAAAAATTGCATGCCTCGAAACTCGAACCAGCGATCTCGAATGTATAAAGTCCAGAGGGCGACCACTGAGCTACGGGACTCATTGATATTTATTTGCAACGGATCATTTATGCCGAGCGCGTCGGTTATAGCTTACGAATTCGATTGAATAGGTCAGCCTTTAACTGTATTCGCGCTGGCTAATTCTGCCAAATTAGGGCTTGACTTGAAATATCGCGAATTAAAATGAATTGGCGGACACTGAAAATGATTCGTGCTAACGCATTCAAATGAATTAGACCCCGAATAGGATAGTTGAAGATTCATTACTTTTCACAAATTTACACGAATTCATCACCATCTCCAATTCGAGATTGTCGCAAAACAAGATTCACGGGGGCTCCTGGCGAATTCTTCTCAATTCGTCCCAATTAGTTTTTTTTACTGGGAATGACATACGGCGTAGGACGGCCAACATCTTACACCAAACCCAGCTTTCCTCCTCAAACTGAACGAAACAAGAAAAAATAGAAATTAGAGAACTCAATTAGATTAAAGGCATCATAATATTACCCGCAGACAAAGGCAACACAACAGGCATAATGAATAAAGAAGATTATAACAACAAAATCATGGACCTTCTAACTGACGATAAATATAAAAAACTTAAACAAGATCCCAAAAAAACAACAGTCAGCAAAACAAAAACCCTTCTAAATGACTTAAAATTTTACAGTGAAACTATATCTAAATTAAAACCTACCAATGCCATCTCTCCAAAACTTTACGGACTCCTAAAAATCCACAAAAACAACATCCCACTCAGACCGATCGTCAGCGCAATAAACTCACCAACTTACAAGTTACAACCTAGCACGCTTTCTCGCCCAAAAACTAAATCCGTTCACAAGAAATTCTATCACGCACGTACAAAACTCTTTTGACTTCATCAGAAATATACAACAGATTCACATTCAACGAAAAAACCTCAGGAGCAGCAATGGGATCTCCAATCTCACCTGTCATACCCGACATCTTTGTGGAAAATGTAGAAAGTAAAATCTTCTACAATTCCAAACTCAAACCAGAATTTGGGTGCCGTTTGAATGCCGAATGGAGAGAGCTAATCGATACAAGGAATCATTTAGGAAGAACATCCTTTGCTGAACATCGCTAAGACACAGGTGCCTTTGAAAGGACGATGCTGCAATTTTTTTCCCCAGCTGCAACACAACGAATAACTAAATCTAGGTGGCAGATGCAATCAAACTCTTAGCTTGGGGAAACTATGATAAGGCAAGTTTTGATGCTTTTCCTAAAACCTTTGAGTGACAAATGTCAATTACGCAGAACGAAGGAAATAATTCTTTATGAACATTTATGATAATTTAAAAAATACGAGGTGTGGCTATTGAATAACAAGACTCGCGCTGCTACAGATGAAGTACGCATGCGCCAAACATCAGCAACCGACAGCTATTTAGCCTGAAGCCTTCTCTTTCGAATGCAGTTCCTCTCGCTTCTGTTAACAAATCGGTATGATTTGTGCCTTCGTTCGCATTAAAGTAGTTTTTTTGTTTTGCCGGACTAATGCTAAGTGTGACAATAGAGCAACGAATTCTTGTGAAATTTCTCATGAAGCTTGGAAAAACTGCAACTGAAACTTATAATTCATTGAAAAGAGTGCATGGCAATGAATTTTCATCGCATGCACGTGTTTTTGAGTGGCATAAGCGTTTTCAAAATGGCCGAGAAGACGTTTGAAGATGATTCACGCCCGGGTCGTCCTTCCACGTCACAAACGGATGACAATTGTCTGTCAAGAGGTTTCTAGATAAGCACTGCATACCAGTCTTAGACCATCCACCTTACACGTCAGATCTTGCATCGTGCGACTTCTATTTGTTTCATAAGGTGAAATCTGCATTGAAAGGAACAAGATTTGAGTCCGTTGAAGCTGCACGGAGAGAAAACTGCGAAGTTTAGCGTAAGAGAGTTCCAGGTATTAACGCATACCGAAAAAGTCCGTGGAGGTTCTTGGATTTTCGCTCGCACTCTTGGCATTTTTGCATTTGAGCTGTGCTTATTTTCCTTAGGGTTGCCTCGTGCGATTAATAGAAACAACAATAAATACATTTGAAGAGAAATGCTTCTTATTGAAGCGTGACAAATGTTCACACGCTAATGCCTAGATTTTTCTCTCCGTGTGTGAAAGAGGAAGCGGCACGCGTCCTAAAGGAGCTGACAGAAGAAGACTTTCAGCACCGTTTCAAACAATCGAAGATTCACATGGATAATTGTGGGAATAGAGGAAGAGTGTATATTGAAGGTGATAATGAATAGGTATGTATGAAATCAAAATAAAATGTTTTACAGCACCAATCTCGTTATTCAATAGCTACACCTCGTATGTTCATTAAACCACATTCTCAATCACTTCCTAGTGCTGAATCTTTGCTAGTGTTTTCGCTATGAGACGTCTCAGTGCGTATTAGTCGTATTACGAATGATTACGTTGAATTAGGGTGTTTTTACGTTTTTGCTATATACCTAGAATACCTGAAATTCTAAAAATGTAGTATGTGTTGTACCGGTAGCCGTTTCGTATATACAGGGTGTCCCATGGGAAGTTGTGAAAAGTAAGCAAACCCCTCCCCACTTTAGAACATTCTTAGAGGTTCTATAGGCTCAGCACTGAATGCTTGAGACTCTACAGTCTCATTCTAGCCGTGGCAGAAGCAAGAGCTCCTACGTCATAATAAGTGACCTTACAGTGCAAAAAAAAGTATATCTCATCGAGTGCTACTTTGTTAGGTGCAAAATATAGAGAAGCTTTCTGAGGATTTCCTGCCGAGGTTGGAACCTTAGGTTTGCTAGTGAAAGCACTTGAAAAAGGTAACATATCTATATTTGTCTATTGTCCATGTTCTCTGATATTTTTATCTTATCGTGATCGTGAAAGATTCCACTACATCAAAATAATAATTTCACAGTAATCATGTGCAGAGAAATCGACAATTTTTTTCAGAATGGCTAAAGCAGGTTTCTTGGGGCACGGAAAACCCCCACGTAAAAATAGCGAAATCTCTTCAGCCCTAAAAAGTGACCGCATGGGCAGCCATGTCAGTGAAGGGAATTCATCTCCAATTTCTTGATTCGACTGTAACTGGGAAAAGTTACAAACAATTGGTGGATACCCCAGGTTTACTTGAGGGGGAATGGAATAGCCTTCTTACTTGCTGGATTTGAACTCGTGCGATTATTTCTTATGGGGTTGTATCAAAGAACATTGCTATGCCAAGAATTCCAAACAAAGGAAGAATTGATAGCACTATCTAATTGTATATGTCTTTAAAAAGAACAAACACCTCACACGTTATAGAAAACGGTGGAAATTCCAATCCTCTGGAAAAAGAATCACGTGATCAATCCGTTCCTTCGAGAAAAAAACATTCGTTTAGGTCAGTATGTATACCATTAAGCCATTTCCCTTTCGGGGTAGGCGTGACACTACCTGATTCGGGTAGTGTTTCTAGGTGGATAGTTTCTTATAGTAACTAACTACAAGTGTGGGCTCACCACACCCACGACGCACCAATAGCACGCAGTATCCCGAATGGTCACCCATCCAAGTACTAACCGCGCCCAACACTGCTTAACTTCAGTGATCTAACGAGAACTGGTTTTTTCAGCGTGGTATCGCCGTTGGCGATAGGGGATAGTAATAGGGGGAAAATACTTTAGCCAATTTGGCAACATTTCCCCTTGTTCAAAATCTTATTGTTCAATATTCGCAAATTCCTTGTCATGGCCCTTGATTTTGTTCAATAATGATGGAAAATAAGCTGAATTATTTATGGCTGAAGCAATAAAAGCTAGGCAAATAATTACAACCAGGGTTTCTACAGGAAAACCTGGAGGAATCATAGAATTTTGAAAAATGACGACAATGTTTTTAGTCGCACCTATTTCAAAATCAGGGGTGCGTTTTGGCAAATTTGGGGTGAATTGAATATTAAAAAAAAATGCAGGCTTCACCCTGCTCACATGATAGCTTTGCATCATCACTGTAAAGTTTTTACAATTTTTTTTCAAATACAAGGACGTTTATAAAGACCCGGAGAGTTCTATCGACAGGATAATTTTCTTCTTAAAAGAATTCAATCATTTTTACGTAACCAACAGATACGATAAAAATGTTCACAGAAAAATTTTCATGTATAAAAAAGTTATACTGAAATACATTTTACTGTTTTGTAAGTACATAGGAGTAAGAATATAAAAATACAAAATTATTTGCATTGGAATATTCAAATGATTTTTACTTTATATTTTTCCGAAAATTTTAGCATAATTACATAAAATTATGAAGATTAAATTCAGGTAAGTATTTCACATCAGAAATTTTAAAAACAAATACCCAGATCGTCCCTTTTTCAGAAAAAATTAGGGTTTTCAGTAATTCTGATCGGAATCACCTTTTAAGTTACGGAAATAAATTATCAGTAACAATTGCTATTTCTGTAAAACATTTGATACTTTTATTCAAACTAGTTTTTCTTACATTTCGGGAAGCACCTAATTGTGAAAGTGAAACAGGATATTCAAATCAATGTCAATTCTCGTTCAAGAAATTCGCAAATGTAATCACTGTCATTGATTATGATCAATTGTATCGTAGAATACATTTATGAAATTTAGATCAAAATTAAGTGTGTCTGTTTTCGTTTTGGAATTTGTAAAAAAAACTCATAAATGTATGAGGTATAGGCTCAAAAATGTATAACTGTATTGTTTTTGAAGAATCTCAAAAATTGAACAGTTTGGAGTATTGATTTATATTTATTACATTTTTAACTATGATCCAGAAACTGTCGTAGCCTCAATAATAAGAGGTAATTCCTGACTACGAATATTTTCTTATAGTTAAGTAATTATTTATTTTCGAAAAGATAGAGTTTATTTTTTTGTTATTCAATGAAAATAATACCCAACAACCGAGGCTAATTATAGGATATAAAGCTAAAATGTAGTAATAGACTGCATTGATATGTACCTTGGGTTGAATTATAATGCGCTGAAAATAATTGCTCCTTTTACCTTCATACTCTACGAGAAATTATAAAACTTTTTGTTTCTGTTTTGAAGACTGAGCCAGAGATCCTGAATATATCAATTTTAGAATTGCTCGCTCTGTAAAAAATGTAGTCGTTCATGATAGTGCACATTCGGAAAATCGGCGAATTTCTAACTAAGTTGTTATTCGTTGTTTTTTAATATAGAATACTGATCTTCGTCTAGAAATTGAATGCCGGAGTTCGAAATAAATGTTGAGTCTTTCCTAAGACATATTGACAACCTACAAAGTTTCTCATCATCCTAAATACAAATACTAGTAACCATCCTTTAGTGTTTCCTCTTTAAGCTCGTCGTACAAATCGTTAGGTATTTTGAGCAGGATCTACTTGAATTTTGATCACGCATTCGAAATGAATGGTCTTCAACCCTGGTGGTTTCTGCACAACTGACCATGTATTATTTCTAAAATGAGCCTGCGATTCTCCTTCAATAGCATGTGACCACTGTTCAGTGACGCTGTCTCATGTTGTTTCCTTGCAAGTTATTCGGTGTTATGTACTCGGCCACATCAGCCACACCGACAAAACGATATTCTAATTTTAAAAATTTCCCACTAAGTTCAGGAATATTTGCAACTTAAATAGGTGCCAAGAATATATTCTTAACGTGAAATGGAGGTCCTCTTACCTTAAGAATATATATTTTTGTCTAATTGTAAGAATTTTCTACTAAGTTTAAGAATACTTGCAAATTAAATAGGCGTCGAAGAAATGCAACCAAATCTGAGGATAAATCGCGTGTGCACATCTCTAACTCTATCTCTTTCTCTTCGCAGAGAACGTTAAAGTGAGAAAAGTTTGATGTCACTCGTCAACGGATAAATAATGTAGAGAGGTTATGTCTCGACGTGACACGCTAGTATTCACCCTCAATGTCACATCAGACCTTTCTCACTCTGCTTCGAGCTTTTCACTTATCACGAATTCGAAAAACTGATTGAAAAGCACGTCGTACAAAACATTAAAAGAAATGATTAAACAGAGCAAGGCGCATTTTCCTTTGCGCATTTCTTCTTTTCCCACTCATATTCTCATTTTAAGAATGTTTTTTCCCTTCCATTAGAAGATATAATAATAGATAAGAATAAGATCCAGGCGACCAATATTCTAGCCATTCCTATACTGCTCTACACGTCTGGTGTAGTGAATTGGAACGTTGATGAGTTGGAGCAACTTGACCAAAGCAAGCGTAAGATGATGACAACCCATCGAGGGCATCATTCTAGATATTCATTACCTCGAATATAACTCCCTCGAGATAAAGGGGGTAGAGGCTTGCTAAGCTTGAAGTGTCTGCATCGTAGAACGGTTCTGGCTACAGCCTGCTCAGTTCTAAATAACACTGATTCTCTCATGTGACTCGTACATCAACATGAAGTCTTCAATGCTGCGGCGTTTCTATGCCGGACCGCAGAGGAGCATGATCTCCCATTTTATTTCAGTGACAATACACATGGTCTAGCATCACTAACACCTTTGGTGCTGAAAAGTCGTGTGCAGGAAACAGAACATTCGCTTCTACTGAGAAAACATGCTGACAAGCCCCTTTATGGTAAATTCTACGGCATTACACGTGGAGAAGAGCTATTGATGAGTCTATCCACCATGTTTCACAGGTTTGCTTGGTTGAGATCGCAAGATAAGGGATTTTTTATTGCCTGTCAAGGTGGCCTTATAGACACCTTAGTTTCCCGCAAGCAAAAAATGAATGTACCTGTAGGCAATACCAATTGCCGAGCGTGCAAGCAAGAGTGAGAAACACCTGGACATTTTCTCAGTGGAAGCTCGAGGTATGTATGCTCCGGGTACATACAGAGACACAATGCGGCTCTAAAAGTGATATATTACCATCTTCGGCCCTTCTATGGTTTCGATCCTTATCCAGTCTTGCCATACGTCCAGGGGAAACTTGAGTCCGTTGTGGAGAATGATCAGTTTTAGATCTTCTAGAAGTTCTCATTCTCCACCACTCAACGTATCAGTGCTACACTGCCTGATATTGTCCTCCAAGATCTCAAGACGAAGCTCATTTACGTCTTTGAATTCCATGCACCAGCCGATGGTAATGTCTCGGCAAAGGAGAAAGAAAAACGGGCAAAATATCAAGCACTTCTTTTCGAGCTAAGCAGACTGTACCAAATCCACAAAGTCCGTCTTGTAATTCTCATAATCGGCTGTCTCGGAGGCATGAAAGCTTTATTTCTCAGACAGCTCAAAAAAATCCCGGCTTGCCAGCGTCAGGCTCTGTCCTTCGCGAGCCGGATGCCAAAGGCTGTTCTTCTGGGATCACTTCATCCGATCCGTCAACATTGTTCGTCATAACATTCTACAAAAGTTGGTAGCTCTAAAAGAGCATCCAGAGTTAAAACTTCCATTTTCAACTGTGCCGTCTGCCGCGTAAGGTCATCCGTGGCTAGAAACCCTACTCTTGTTTACCTTTTGGGATAGCAGGAGCAGGAGAGGATGACGTACACATTCCAGTGGCGTCGAGATTGGTTGATTAAAGAAACAATGATCGTAGCTTCCGGAGCCTACAACTTCTCACATAATGTTGGTAGAACGAATCTATCGAGCACGACGTTGATGATTATCGCGTAATGGCTCAAAGGGAAAACACGCACAGACACAATAATGTGGCATGCATTATACATTACCGACCTTCTCTAAACCTTGGACTCTTAACAGAATGGATGTCTTCATTTGGATACATTGCAATGCTTGCTCCAGAAAACGAAGATTACATCTTATATTGGGATGTTATCATCCAGACGGATCATTACATCCGAAACAATCGACTGAAATCGTGATGCGAGAAAAAAAGGTGGAAGAGTCTACCTCATCGAGAATGCCTGTCCATTTAAACGAAATTTACAGGCAACCTATGTAACCAAGATCCACAAATATAGCGGGCTAAGGCATGAAATAAAGACAATATGAAGGAATTATGAGCATGCATCTATTCATCCTATTGTGATTTCCTCTACAGGAAATGTGCCCGCAAGATGCACTGAACATCTTGAACATATAGGAGTCAATAAGATACAGGCAGCAGCTCATAAGGCGGTTTTATCAAACACCTGTCGCATTTTAAGGAACTTTCAAGACCATCATTGAGCAAGCGACTAAAAACCTATGAAGTGATACATGGTAGCTCAAAGAAAGCAATTAGAGGCGAGTGTTGTCACCTCAAAAACTCGCAGTCGCTGTGTAAGGATAACAGCGGTGAAAGACGAAATGCAATCTACAACATGCTCCTAATTTTGTACCTAAAAAATAATCGCAAAAATATTTCAAACATCGCATTAAATTGATTCATAACATATTCATCTCATTAGTGAACTTGACTTATTGTTAGTCCATGGCTGATGACGAAAAACCGGGTTCACCTGCGAAGAAGTGAAAAAAAAAACAATAATGACAGATGCCGCCTGGTGGAGATCCCAATGAGAACTTCGAGCACATAATTGATGGCTTACGATGCTTACCTCGAAAGAATATACGCGCAGACATAATGATGTTGCTGAAATCATTTTCCAACAATGTGCCCTCAATGCTGGCTTACTAGAGAGATTGGAGGTTTACTACACATATAGCCCAGGTAAAGTACTAGATAACGAACACCATCTACTTTATTACAAGACTATTCTCACTGACCAGACACAATCGTTCAGACGTCCTTTGATTAGATAGAAGTGCTCATCAGACTCCGATGTACTAAAAAAATCCACAAATATATGCAGCTGAAGCAGGAGATTCCGACCGTGTGGTGCTCCACTGGGAACGTTCATGCCAGATGTGTATAAATCTTGGACGAGCTGGGAGCTCGAAATTTGCTATATCCAATTCAGGAGGCAGTATTGTTGAACACGTATTGCATCGTCCGGAGTTTTCTGGGCGTGAACAATAATAGCAGCTAAAATCGCCGTCTATGACCATCTCGCGTACACGGCAGATGACTGTGATGATCACATTCTTAATTTTTGGCTTTTAATTCTTGACCTTTTTTCGTATATTTTGATGTCCACGTGCTCTTCAGTATGAATGTTCGATCCCTATAGAGCTCTTCAGGATGAATGTTTGGATCCCTATAAACGGGCTCTACAGTTTGAATGTTGGATACTTATAAAGGCAGATTCTTCTACATGCTTTTTCTGGATCTTCAAAATCTTCAAGTTTGAGTTATAATGTTTTTTGCACTTGAACCTGATGTAGTTTTTCGATGTTCATTCTGAAAACAATAAATAATTTTTTTATTCAAAGAATTTGAGATATTTTGATTTCTAAATATGTGCATTGCTTTCGTACTTACAAGAAAATATTGAGAACAATATCAGCCTATTTTTTCACAGTAAATTTAAAGGTATTGTGCAATTTCACAGAAACAAATTTTTAGAGACACATTTTCACATAATGTACTTTCTCTTCTAATATTGACGACTTCCGTGGAAATTAGAAAATGTTAAAAAATTAAACTTTTTTAAAATATTTTTTCCTTCTCGAATCCATTCCTACCCTTTTTCAGTATCTTTTTTTAAACAAAATTACCCCCGCCACCCGAAAAAGTTCCAAGTTTGATCATTCGAGCAGATTGAAGGGGAAGTTCTAAAAAGTGGGTGGGGTGTGTTCTGTGTCACTTCTTCCTTTTTTTTTTTTAATTTGACCTTGGAAATATTAGTGAATGTCATTCTGAATTTATGACTTGTTTTTGAAAACCGTCTTATCTCTACAGAAGCCGTGACTTTGATAATTTTAATGAACAGGTGCTTCGTAATTGTGTGCATGGGTCCCATGAAATTTGATTGAATGGTTCATTCTACTATCTCGGCAAGAAAAAATATGATTTTCAAGAATTTTTTTCTCAACATCTACTTTATATAATTGAATAAAATTTTTAGGTTTTCTTTATGCTGTCTCAAAGTTTTCAAAAACAATTTTTTACATAAAATTATTATTTAGTTTAGGTATTATTCAACAATAAACAATGTGTCTCAAAAAAGGCATGCTCACTGCGCACACGATATCTCCAGTCAGCATCATCTGAAATAAATAAATCAGAAATTTACTTTATTAGTATGACCATAGCTCTTCTGTTCGGACAGCCAGACGATTTTTCGCAATAGTTTTATGTAACTGTTTCTTCTTTGAATAAGGAAGTATTTTATTTTTCACTGCCTTTAAAGACTCTTATGAGATAATTACAGAGGCAATTATCTGGTTCGGAATTACCAGTATTTTTATTACTATATGAAGAATGAGCTTTTGAAAATATCCTTTTAACACAACATGTATGATACACGTGTATTTAATGTACGCTTCTTTATCTTCTTTTTTTCCAATTTCGTGTTGGGTATGTATGTGTATACGTTCTAATTAGCTCTCCTCCTCCACGTGGTAAGCATGACGTGCTTTGGCTTATGGATGGGGTAAAAATAGTTGGTATATAAGCCGCGATTGAAACAGAAGAGGTTCAGTCTGTTTTTGAGAAAAAATAAAATGAAATTCTCAGTCATCGTCTTTTTCGTTGTGATGTATGTGACTTTTCTGGTTATAACTGTGGATGCAAATGACTGTTACACTGGTTGTTGGAAAGGACCAAATTGCTGCAATGGTTGCAAAAAAAAAAGTGAGTCGAGAAATTATTACCATTTCTTATGCCAAATTTATGCCATGTTAAAAGACACACACACTTTGAATTAAAACCTAAAATTTGTTAAAATTTGTTAGGAAAATAATTAGGAAATAATCAGAAAATAATTAGAAAATAATACAATTCTTAAGAATATTTCAAAGGAATGTTATAGATTTTACAGAAAATTTCACATGATTTGAAAACGTATATTCATTTTTTTGGTTGAAGATTCACTATTTCACTTCAAAATTAATTTCTATGCTCAAAAATTTAACTATTTTTTTGAAAATTCGTTTTTATTATTTTTTTTTTTTTTTGAAACTTCAGCTATCAGGTTTAAATTATATTTTTTTGGTTGAAAATTTCTGTATTTAATTGAAACTTTATGGTAGGTATTTTATGGCGAAATTTTTAATTAAAATGTTAATTAAATTTGTTATTGAAATTTTGTTTCTTTCAATAGAGACTCAATCTTTTTGGTAGAAAATTCATATGTTTGGTTGACAATTTAACTATATCGTTAAGAATATGTTTTATTTGCTTAAAAACTTGTTTCTCTAATTGAAAATTAAGCTATTATATTTTTTGTTGAAAATTTTGTCTTCGTTTGGTAGGATATTCATCTTTTTGGTAGAGACTTTATTTGTTCAGTTGGAAATAGTATTTTTTTAAATCAATAATTAATTTTCTTAATTATAAATTTAACTATTCCATTTTTTTAAGTAGATTTTTATGTTTTTGGTAGAAAATTCATTTGTTTGGTTGAATATTTAACTCTTTCGTTAACAATTTATTTTGCTTATTCATGAGCTTATATTTCTAACAGAAAATTAAACTATTCTATTTTTTATTGGACAATCATCTATTTTGTTAACAAATTTGCTTTTTTTTCTTTCAGAAAATTAACTTTTTTGGTGTAAAATTCCTATCTTTTGTTGAAAATTATTCTTTTCTGGTAGAAAATTAATCTTTTTTATTGATACTTCATTTCTTTGTTTAAAAATCAGCTTTTTAAAAATTAATTCTTTCAACTTTGAATTATCTATTCCATGTTTTTAAAATTTTTTATTTTTTTTTTGTAAATGTATTAAATCATTTTGGTTGAAAATTCTACTCTTTCGTTGAAAATTTATTTCATATGTTTTTAAACATATAAACATTTAAACTTCCATTTCTGAAATTTTAATTCACTAATAATTTTATACTGATTATCTAAAAAATTAAAACGTGTAAATATGATTTTGAAAATCGAATTCAAAAACGCATTTCACAACATCACAAGAATTAGAAAATGTATATAATTGTAAAAGAGGTATTCTCAAATAAAAATACAAATAATAAATAAATATAAAAAAATACAAATAATATCCCATATTCAGTTACATGATCTCAAAGTAAATAATCAGTTTTATATTACTTAATTGAATGCAATTAAAATTCAATTTTTATTAAATTTACTACTGTAGAAAAAATTGATTTGTCAATGACTAATTATTCAGTTTACAACTTGAAAAGCAATAAATAATTATTTTCATTAAAACATTCAAACAATGTTTACTTCATATTTTTCTGAAAATTTGGATGATTAATAACCTTTAAAAGTAATTCCGTAAGGCGTTGAGACACATGTATATATAATTTTAAAAATAGAATTCAGATATTCATTTCACTACATCACAAAGGTTCACAAAAATGATATAATTGGAATTGGGTTATGTTAAAAATAAATAATATTTTATGGCACAAATTATATCCAAGATTCAATTACACTACCTTCAAGAAAATAATCAATTTATATCACATGATTAAAAAAAAAACTAAGTCTTAATCTTTATTTAATTTGGTATTGTGAGAAAAATCAATGAGCTAATGATTAATTAATCATTTCACAAAATAAGAAGCATCAAACTATAATTTTCATTAAAACATTCAAATGATTTTTACTTTATACTTTTTTTTTTAATTTGAACTTTCATTTCTGAAAATTTGGATTATTATCAACCATAAATGTCAACCATAAATTATCAACAATAAATGGATTATTATGTACGCTCAATTTTAGGAATTTAATTCGGATACTCGTTTCACAACACCACGAACATTTGATAGTATATTACATATTACGTGAAATGTATTTAATTAATTTTTCGAAATTGATTCAATGTGTAGATTTGATATTCTAAATATAAGTATAATATATTTCATTAATTGTTCTACAATTAAGCGCTATATTTTGATGCGCTAATTCACAAGTAACATTAACATTTAAAAGGTTCAACACAAATAATGTTGTATAATGAAAGTTTGTTTATCTTTAAAATATCTATATAACAATTATATCTATATATACTTTTCAAATATTTGTGATATTCTGAAATGAGTATCTCAATTGAATTTTCAAAAGTAAAAGAACATATGTCTCAATTACTTATTGATGTATTTTGATACGCTAATTATAAATACATACAATACTTGCTATAATTTTTATAATAAAAGTTTGTCTATATTTAAAATACCTCCATTCCATTTATATAATTTTTTCAAATGTTTGTGATGTTGTGAAATGAGTATCTGAATTCAATTTTCAAAAATATTGATGGGCAATTACACGTCAGGAATATCAGAATCTGCAAGTGGTCCTTCTTCTTGTAATTCTCATAATCGGCTTTCTTGGAGGTATGAAAGCTTCATTTCTTAGCCAACTCAACAAGATTCCAGCTTGCAGAAGCTCTGGAAAATACAAGATACAGATTATTTCTCTAGAATAAGGAAAATTTTGATGAAATAAAATAAGAATTGCAGCATTTTGGCATAGTTGCAGATAATAGTTCAAAATACTGGTACTGAATAATGAAAAATATTTTCAGAGTTTTCGGACAACGAGTATGAATGTCCGTAAAAAAGTTAGGAACTGGAACTTGGCCATGGATTCAAGATATTATTCGCGCGATAGAGGAAGACTTTTCTTCATTCTTCTCCTGATTCCTCAAAATCTTCTGATTTAAATTATAATGTTCTTAGTGTTCAAATCTAATGTAGTTTTACGATGTTCATGCTGAAAACAATAAATAATGTTGAAAAATGTAATATATGTGAAATATGTTTATTCCTTAATATGTGCATTGCTTCTGTACTTACAAGAAAATGTTTAGAAAAATGTCACTCTAATTTTTTATAGTAAATTTGATGATATGGTGTAATTTTACAGAAACAAATTCCTAGAGACATTTTTTTACATAATATGTATGGCAAGGTACCCGGGTACCAACTATGAAAAATTTAACCTTGAGTTGTTTTTGGGGATAGTTAAAATTCATTATGGAACCGAAAACATAACTTAAAGTGTGATTATTTCAAACTTTTAAAATATTTCATGGTGGTTTTTCTGGAGACACTCAGGATTTGTTCTGATAAAAGTCTTTGGGGTCTTTTTCAGGGGTTGTTAAATATCATCAGGGGGTTATCTCAATTTGCTATTTTTAGCCATATTTAAGGCGATATAACACGATCAGCAATTTTTACCTCTAAAAACTGCTGACGTCATAGTTTAGTATTCCTTTTTATCTTCCATTTCCATTTTCGATCATCTTGAACCAATTTTTTTTCTCCGAGATATGGCACACTAAACATTCAGTTTCTCCTCGCCTTGCATTATACCACAATGCATTGTGGAACTGAAATGGTTAATGTGTGATATATCAGAGAAGAAAAATTGGTTCAAGATGATCGAAAATGGGAAGGGAAGATAAAAAGGAGTACTAAATGATGGCGTCAGCAGTTTTCAATGAAAAAAATTGCTGATCGTGTTATATTACCTCAAATGTGGCTAGAAATGGCCATTTTTGCACTTTCAGGTTGGGATATCTGAAAAACCTGACGTATAGGAAAAGTTTGGATAACGGATTTGATTTTAGGATACCAAAATCCTTCGGGGTCACATAGTCCGGTCTTTGGGCTTAAATTATGTCGGCCTGTGAAATTAACGCAATAATGGACAGCAGATTTATAATCTAGATCCAAAATCAAGATCTTTGATTTCAGGTTTGATACTTCACCAGGATTAGTACCGACGTACATACCCTGGCCAATTTCTGACCAGATTAAATTGCATCCGTCGATGAGTCGAGGGAACAACATGCGAGGGAATGACTGTTTCCGGTTTTTGGAATAACCTTTGTGAGGAAGAAACTTGATTATCATTTGGTTCATTTTGACAATAAAAATGAATGGATGTACACAAGAACTCCAATATAAGGCCGAGTGATTTAGTTCTTCCTAGAACTGCTGCCCACGCAGTTTCTCAGCGCACAAGAGTGTCAAAAATGAGTCGCCACCAAGCATCATTCGTCCAACGACGAATTTAGTGCCATGGCCACTGCGAGGCAACTCCCGAATCTGGCCTTATATTGGAGTTCTTGTGTACTTAGAAACACTCTGTGGTAAAGGAAAATTATGATATCTGCATATTTGTAAATGTTTCTAACGTTAGCTGTTAGAAATTGAGTTACTTACAGATCTGGGAATTTTGTAGCTTTTTGTATTCCGTTATAGTGTATTCACAATGATTTATAATTAGTTAGTTAGTTTTAATGCGGGGGTGGGGGGGAGCCTATGAAGAACTCCCATGGCGCTCAAGCTATAAAGCATATTGTGCCAAACCCTTACTTAGGGAACGTCCCCACACTACGTGACGCGTTTTCCTTTTGTTTATATCGTTATATCCTCTTTAACTGGATGGAAATTTTATTCTAAACTTTATTTAAATAAGAGAAAAACGCGTCACGTAGGCAATGTTCATCCTATGGGTATACCTCAGGATGGATTTCGCCTGACGGCAACCCTTGGTTTGTTCCCAGCATTCCCTGTGTTTTGTTCGGATCCAGTTTTTAATGGCCATCCCGACACTGCAAGACGCTATTCCCAGTACCGGTTCCGGTCCTACGAATTCGCTCGCTGCGCCGCCCTTTGCCAACTGATCCGCCTTTTCGTTGCCCTTGATCCCTGTGTGACCAGGGAACCACATGAGAGCCACTTTGTTCCTTTCTGCAAGTTGGTTTAATGCCTTTTTGCATTCCCAAACCAGTTCTGATGTTATGTCTGCCAGCAGCGTTTTCATCTATTAGTGTTTCAGCACAGCGAAGGACGGCCAGGACATCCGCTTGAAAGACAGTAGCGTGTCGCCCAAGTGTGATCCCTATCCCTCTCCCTCTCTTACTGTCATAAATTTCTGCTCCTGCCCCTCCCTTTCCCCTGGAGCCATCCGTGTACCAGACATCCCCCTGGAGTAGCGGGTTACCATTTTCTTTCCACAGATCCCTGCTTGGGATACAGGCAAGGAAAGCTTTGGCGAAATTGAAGCGTTTTGTTATTTTATCTTGCCTCATCTGTAGAATCGGCAGTGTGCTGGTATCACTCGGGAGTCTAGTATGTTTAGTCCCTGGAGTCCATCTATTTGCACTTGCCAGGCGGCCCATCGTGTGAGCCGCTCTGGCGGTTATCGCAACATGTAGGGGTTCCTCACAGAGCATGAATCCTATCGCCGCTGTGGGCGCAGTTCTCATTGCTGCAGTCAAATTCCTAAATGCTAGCGTTTGTAATCTTCGCAGCCTGTCCTGCATTGTTTTATATTTCGCTCGTGGCCACCAGTCCAGGCCGCGTGTAGGAGCCTCGGTTTTAAGACAGCAGAGTAGAGCCATGCAAGCATTCTAGGCCCTAGCCCCCACGTCAACCCAAAGGCTCTCCTGCACATCCAAAAAAAATTTCCTACATTGGGTCTCCAGGTGCATTACCCAGTTCAGCTTGCTATCTAGAATTACTCCCAGATATTTAATTGAATCTGAAAACGCCAGCTTCCCACCACAGAATACAGGAGCGCCAACTTTCGGCACTTTATAATTCCTCGTGAAAATGACCAGGTTGGTCTTTTCCGGATTTACCGGGAGTCCTGTGCTATCGCACCAGAGCTCTACGAGGCGCAGCGCCGACCTTATAAGACCCATTAGCGTTTCCAGATGAGCCCCCCTAACTAGGATTACAAAGTCGTCCGCATATCCTTGGGTATAGTACCCTTCTTTATTTAGCCTTCAAAGGAGGCCGTCCACTACAATGCACCACAGGAGGGGCCTGTTCTCTTATTCATAATCAAATGAACCCCTTGACTACCATGTGATTTATTATCTATTTCTGAACGTATTACAAGTTCGCCTTATAAATTCCTGTTTTTTTGTCTCTATAATGCTGCGTCCCTTTTTCTTTGTTTCATGTTTCAAAGTTTTTGAAACTTTGAATATTTTTGAAAGGGGTTCGTCTATCCTTGTGGGGCTCGCTTACAAGGATAAGGCTGTATACTCTGAGAAGTCAACCCTCGTGACTTTTTTTTATGGAATTACATTTAAGATCACTTTTATTTCAAAAATCCAACAAAAACAGAATAATTCATGAGAGGTATTAGAAACACTGTAAATAGTATTTCAGATAAAATATTAAGTAAAGTTTTGTATAGTATTCGAAAAAGCATTGATTGTTGCTCAATTGGTGATGGTGAACTTTTCGAAAATTCAAGTCGAGGAACTGTGGTTCTCGGATTACTACATTTAGTTTTACAGGTTGTAACCTGAAACACTCGGACTATTATAATTAAGGAAATAAAATCTGTTTTCTTTTCAGCATATAATAATAGACGTGTCAAGTAGAAATTCAATTCGGTGTCATTATGGACTTCGCCTTCTTAAATCATAATGCAACTTAGGAGGACGCCACCCGCTTAGGCTCGGTTATCTCAGTTTAGATAAAAAATAAACTTTTATTACATAGGTAATAGCCAATATTCAATTACATAACCCTAAAGTGAACAATCAATTTAGGTGACTCAATTGGAGAATATTTATTTACAATCTTCATGTGATTTAATATTGTGAACGAAATTAATCAGCTAATAATTGATTAATCAGCTTGCATCATAAAGGCATTGAACATTTATTTCTATCGAAAGATTCGAATAATGCTTACTTTAAATTTATTCAAATTGGAGCATTAAGATAGTGAATCACACTAAAACAATGCATAATTCCTACTTTATAATATAACACTGCGTTTTCTTCACGAACTGCGACTATTTTGTTATTCATCTAGCACAGGGCTTACCACTCTTAGCAGCTGCTGACAGTCACGGCAAGTATTTAACTGCCAGAAAGTTTTTCTGTCACTTTTTTGTTCAGTTTGCAGGAATCTTTGGAAGGGTTACGGTCGTTACGGTTACGGCTCATTACGGCTTATCGTTCACACCAAAGGGTCTGCATTTTTTTAACTCAAATTCAACCCCCTGGGTACACCGTCAGTAAGACTTTACTAAAAAATAATGTTCCTGAGAATTTGACAGTGTCAATAGAGTCTCTAATTTTTGGGCTTCTCAAGAATACCAACTCCGATTTTTGGTCTCCAACCCTTAATTTTAAAAAACAAACCCTTGATATTCGCAGATATGACTTTGTCAGAAAGTAATCTTTTTGAGAACTCTACAGTGTCAATAGTCTCTAATTCTTGGGCTATTAAAAAAAAACTCCGATTTTTGGGTTTCAACCCCTAGCGTTAAGAAACAACCGCTTGATATCAAGCAGATATGAATTTGTCAAAAAATACAGCGTCAGGAGGACAGTTTGACTTTGCTGAAAAATTATCTTTTTTAGAATTTTATAGGATGAATAGAGTCTCTGACTTTTGGGCTCTTCGAGCATTTCAATTCCAATTTTTACATAGCTGTTTCATTTTTTATAGATAAACGTTTATTTTTCAGCCTGCTGATCTTCTAAAATTGAGTTACTTACACTTTCATTGTTTTGAATGAATTTTCTTCAAACTAACATCCATCCATACCTTATCTTTAAGGCTGCACGCTCCTATCGCATTGCCTTCCTCGCTTCGCCTCGCCTCGCTCGCATGTCCCTACTTTCTCGTATTGCCTCGCATTGCCAAACTTTG
Organism: Andricus quercusramuli; assembly: GCA_932178445.1. Taxonomy (NCBI): domain Eukaryota; kingdom Metazoa; phylum Arthropoda; class Insecta; order Hymenoptera; family Cynipidae; genus Andricus; species Andricus quercusramuli. The sequence goes on from CAKNXH010062750.1 coordinate 50,757, forward strand.
CTTCCGCGGCTAATACCCAATACTTATCTACTATTTACAAGAGTTACAGATGACATAGTTACTTCCTCTCCTATTCACAATCTTTCCTTCTCCATTCCTCTTTCTCCATCCTTCTCCATGCTTATCCCACTCCTTTCCACCACTTTTTTTAAAATGTAGAAGTGGTTTTTGAAAAAAGCTTTTAGGCATTCAAAAGCCCAAAAAATTCCAACATTAATTTCTAATTTATTTTCTCCAGGTTTGAGTTTTCACAAAGGGGGTAACTTTTTTAAGTAGGGGTGGTTTTTGAGAATTTTGTGTTGAGCTTTCGAAAGCCCAAAATGAGCCTAAAATTCTGTCGTGTTTTTTTTTTAATTTCCCTTAACGGAGGTGCTGGTTTGAGTTAAGTCAGCACCTCGACTCGAAATTTGAATTTTCAAAAAAAGAACTGAAGCTCAAAAATTGACAATACAACCAAAAAATAACCCAAGAAAAGCCCGAAATTATCAAACAAAGAAATTGGAGAATTTTGATTGTGGAGGTGCTGGCTTGATGAACCTTGAATCTTTGATGAAAAGGATAAAATGGTTTTGGGAAAAAGAAAAAGATGTATCAGTATTAACATGGTAATCACATCTTTGCTTTAGAGTCATTTCATGTTGTTTAAATAGTACATGTAAATTAACATTATCGCGTATAAGATGTTTTAGAATACAAACATACGTTCAAAGAAGTTGAAATTTTGGCATCACTGTCAAGGCTAAAAATTAGAAGCATATGATTGCTATCTCAATTGGACACCTTACTTCTTACATTGTCCAAAAATTGAATTTCAAATATGATAATCAACCACACCAAAAAAATAATGAAACCAAGTTTTTCCATCATATACTCGAAAATAATGTTTTTTGAGGTTATGGCCAAAACTAATCAGATAAGGCGCTATTTCGACCATCAATTTTGATTCAGCGCCTTGAAATACGTAGGAATGCAATGATTTCCAAAAAAGTGCATGACCTATTTTTTGTGTGGCTGTGATAATTATTTTTCTGTTCCATCTTGTCAAGGGTTCGGTGATTGAAGCTTTGGTAGAGATAACGTTGGATCAACAGAAATATTTTCATTTAAAATTCTGTTTACAGTATGATTTTTAGTTATGCGTCATAATAGTATATGTCATTAAACAAACTATGAGCAATCCAACACTTATAACAAAAAATTCAATACTATTAACCTTCCATTGCGAAATAATAATCACTTTGAAAAATACAAATAACATAAAAATTAAGATTCATCCGACCAAAGAGATGAAGATGTCAATGTCTATCGTAAAATCTTGTAACACATTCATTATAGGAAGGCCGTAGCCAGGAAAAACATTTCCTGAATGTTTTCAGAATTCCAGGGGGGGGGGGAGTCAAACCCTGTTGATATTTTCCTGGCTACAGTCTTGCATTGTACTTAAAGAACTCCGTGAAATACAGTCGTTGTTGATAAAATGTTGATCGTCTTTAGTAGTCTGCTCTGTGGCTTAGTACTGTTTCCTAATTATATTGGTAAATATTTCAATATAATATCATTCCCATATTTTTGAGTACCATTTTGAATTATAGTAAATTTAATTTCCATTCGAAATGGTTCAAATTAATAACCCTTCACAGCCCCGCTGAATATTTGAATTGCATCTCATCATTCTGTAGAAAAACTTCATGGAATTCAAAACATTCCAGATGCATTTCCTTGTGGGAATATTTACATGAAATTCAGAGTGGCGCCCAACTCCAGACTTATGGTTTTGTACATATCGGTATATTTCACGGGGCACCAAAAACTGAAAAATAACATCTACTTTGTCTTTCTCTTACAGTTTGATTGCATTCAGAAATTTCCACACGGTATTCCATGTGGATTTCTACGTAGATATTTTCACCTGGGAAAAGTTTAAAGAACGGTTGCTGCTTAGATTATGCTAATTAATTTAACAAATCGAGATTCTGCAATCCTTCCATCACATTCTATCAACTCCCTTGATATTTGATGTATGAAAATAATTTTTAATATTATTTCACTAAAGTGTTTAGTTCCGAACAGATAATTTTTTGAAGAATTCTTCCTCAGAAATCATTAACCCTTTCGAAATTTCTATGCGTTGCAAAAAAATTACTTAACCGCTTTTAAACTTTCTCTTGAAATTCTTTCTTTGTTGGCTACAGTTAGGCTGATTATGTGCAAAATACATCAATTTTTATTCGTGCAGAAATTGCTTGACCCGCCGCTAGCTCGGCATGAAACTGTAAACTAGATGTGACCTCGGCCAGATAGACAAAATGTTTTTTACATCTTGAAGATGATTTTGCAATTTTTCATCCTCGAAGCCAGGCGCATGTGTGGTTTGGCGTTTCATGTCGAGCTGGCACCTAGTTTCAGGACCAAGCCTGGCCCTAGTTGGGACTACCGCAAATGTTTATACACGGCTTGTTTTTTCTACAGAATCAAATAAACCGGTGGTACTGAGAGCAGAAATGACAACATCTCTTCTTCAATATGGAGCTTTTTATTATAGAGATAAATCCGGTTATTATCAACACATAACTCCAACTCTTATTGTGTCTGTGGCATTCAATCAAGACTTTGTTTTTGGAATTTACATCAACGACGGTCCGGAGGTTTATGCAATATATAATCGTGATAGAGATCAGATTATCTTGCGTTCGCCAGGCTATAAACCTGACACTAACATACCAGCTCAATATGGTAAGTCCGTATTCGTGCGTCTGTCGCCACCTAATACGCCTTCATCCTCACCAGTTTCTTCACCCCGTAAGGAACACAGCTGGTGGCCCACGAGAGGCCAAATTCTACCATTCGGTCATTCAAGAAAATAAAAATCATATTAAATGAATTTAGTGTTTAATTTCGAGCACTTTAAGCAGACTTCGGATAAAATATGGTATACCTTGTAATAATAAAATTATATCAAGTTTAATAAATATGTGGATTTAATGCATCGGTGAGATTCTCTCTCTGGTCTAAAAAAATTACCCCCATCTATGATAGTGGAATAGTTGGCCGATTCATCAATATTCAACTGAACAGTCAGCAGTGTGCTTCATTTTAACTGCCATAATGGATGTCAACAGATTTTCTTACCTTATAAGTTGTGAACAATTTTGTTGTTATCAGTTGGACGGCTAGTGAAAAAATATTGTATAATCAGCTGTTTATTAGCCAAAACCGTTGAACGAAGAGCTAATCAAAAGTAGCCGATCACTAGTTTCACTACCCTATTTGTTTTTTCAATTCTAGATCAACTGATCCAACGAGAATTTCATTTAAGCGCTGACGGGTGTCACAAAAGTCTTGAGACAAATTCAAAGAGCCGTGGATTCTACAAATAAATGAAAAAACTGAATGTTGCTAGGCAAAATCTTTAGTTGATTTTATTATCTTCCGGAAAGATATTGTGATAGCTTCCAACGGGCCATTATCTTCGATTTTCGGGTTCATTTAAAAAGTCTTTTCAACGCTTCTCAAATCATGCACGAACACCATCTCCAATCCGATTCAATTAGAAACAATTCTAACTTATCATTCAATTATTTTCAATCAGAATGAACCTATCCCTTTCTGGAAAATCTTCAAAATTTTGACAGCTTTCAAGTATCCTTAAAAGTTTTTCGGAAATCGCAGAATGTATCAAATTTCTTCAATACTGATACTTTTCGAGATAATTTGACATTTTTTAAAATAATTTTGAAAATAGTTTTACTGGGTTAATTCAGTTTGGCCGAGGAGAAATGATTAGAAAATCCCTTTCGAAAATCCCTTTAGAAAATCCCACAATTTTTTCAGTTTTCGCGTATCCCATCAACTTCCAGATAACCCCAGAATTTTATTTTGGAAACCTTTCTACTGGGCTAATTCGGGGTGACCAAGATCCATTCCGGTCTAGAATACCTTTAAAATTTAATGATTTTCTGCGAATCTCTCACCATTGTCGAGATCAGGCAAAATTTAAACTTGTTTTTGAATTTTTCTAATTTTTTTTCTGGGTAGTGGAATTATTCTTGTTCCGACATCCACTTTATTTCATTTATAAAAAATTTGTGTTAACAATTTTACAAGAAAATGAAAAATTGTTTGGGATTTTTCATTTTTTTTTTGCAGTTGCTTCCTCCTGATGACGACACTTTTAGTTAAAAAGTTTATTATTTCATGAAAATTCAAAAATTTTGAAAACAATGTTGACAAAAATACATCCTTTTTCAATCAAAATTCAACTGTTTGTTTAAAAATAGCTTTTTGTTAAAAATTCAAATTTTTCGGTTGAAAATTGATCTATCTGGCTGAAGATTTTACCACTTGTTAAATGATTCTTTTTTTGTTGAGGTTCATCATTTTAGTTAAAATTTCATCTCTTAGGTCAGAAATGCATTTTTTTCGTTAGAAAAAAAATTTTCATGTGAAAATTTAACTGTTTCAATTGAAAGTTCAACATTTTAGTTGAAAATTCATCTCTTTACTTAGAAGTTTCGCTATTTTGTTGAAAATTGATCTCCCTCGTTAAAAATTTAACCACCTGGGTAAAGGTTGAAAATTCATCTGTTGAAATTTTCGATAATATATATTCTTTTCAGTTGATAATTCCATTATAAATAGTTGATAATTCATCAATTTTGTTGAAAATTTGTCTTCTTAGTTAAGATATCAACTATTCTTTTAAAAAATATATTTTTTTGTTCAAATTCAACTTTTTTTTCAAATGAGAATATTTTTAGTAGAAAAAAATTTGATTAGTAAATACAAATTTTGATTCATAATATAAATAAATTTAAATATTGAATTGATAAAATAAGAGAAACATGTACTCTTTTTTGGTTGAAAATTTATCTGCTTGTTTAAATATGAAACTTCCTTTTTAAACATTTTTTCAAATTTTATTTTGAGTTTCATAATTCGAGTTGAAATATCTCTTTCATTGCAAGTTTAATGTATAAATGTGTATGTATATGTATGAGATAGATGTGTTACAAATAAAATTATTTTCTTTCAACATGGCATACATTTTAATGCCGAATCATTAGTCTGGACCCACTTACAAAAAAGTAGAAAACATATTTTCATGAAATCACTTTACAGAAAAAAAAACTATGATTCATACAAAATCTTTTTGGACAAATAAGCAGAACTCCGAGGCTATTAAAACAATTGTAGACAAAAAATGGAATAGTTATATTTTTAATTTGAAAAAAATTGATTTTCAATTTTAAAAAATTCCTACCATGAAAGAATAATTTCCAACAAAATAACTGAATTTTAATTTTGAAACAAATATTTTAATTTTTAATGAAATTCTCAACCACTAATGTTAACATTCTATCAAAAGAGACAAATTTTCAACAAAATAGATGAATTTTCAATTAAAAAAGAATCAATTCTAAAAAAAATAGAATAATTTAATTTTCAGTGAGAAAAATAAATTTTTGAACAAATAAAATATGTTTACAGCGAAATAATTAAATTTTCAACTAAAAAAATTCATTTTCAACCAAAAACTTTGAATGTCTATGAAAAAAACAATTTTTGACAAAAAATTGAGTTTAATTTTTAGTTAAGAAATTGATTTTCAATGAAAAAACTAATTTTCAACCAAAGAAAAATTCATTTTTAATAAAAAATAAATCGAATATTTTAATTTTTGATGAAATTTTTAACCCTAAAGTTGAATTTTCAACCAAAAAGGGGAATTAGTTACCAAGAAGATTAATATTCTGCACAAAAGACACACAAAAGTTTCAACAATATACAGAAATGTTTAAAAAAATATGTAGTTAAATTTTTAACTGAAGAATTTTGTAATTTTGGAAAAAAAAGATTTTTCAACTAAATTGATGAATTATCAACCAAAAAATTGAAATTTTAACATGGTATTCTTACTTGGTAGATTTTTCTAGTCATTTAAAATTTGCATTTGTGAAAGAAGGTATTCTTTTCTTCGAATTCAAAAGCAATCATTTCTTTATAATAAGAGAAATCAAATTATTGATTTATTTTTTAACCTAAAGCCTATTTTCTTTTTTTTTAAACGCGCACTAAGTAAATAATTGTTACCCTTAGAAATTTTGCAATTCAAAGACTTAAAAAAATTTGTAAATCCACGATATCAGTTTCATTCTCTAAATAGAGAATAAATCAACGAATTCAGAGATTTTCAAAATTATATCTTTTTAAGCAATTTTAATTTAGAAAACTTAGGAATTGAAAAATCAAATTTGTTTAAACTGAACAATTTTTAAATTAGAAATAAAATTATTTTAATTTTAGATCCTTAGAAATTTATGATTGTTGAATTGTTATCATAAATCAAAAATTGTTTTGAAATGTTTTTGCTCTGTAAACTGGCCGAAAGTACGAATGTATTTTTTTCTAAATCAACGATATGTGAATATAATAATCGGAATTCAAAAATTTTTACGATTTCCGAGATATGTGATTTGTCGGAAAAAGTTAAAAAATTGCAGACGCTCAAGGCCATGTGATGAGTGTGTCACGCGATTAGATTCCTACCTTACCGGCACTTCTTTTATTTGTCAACTTATTTTCACATGAATAACAAAATCGAGTTGAAAATTTGGCATAATGAATAAGAAGCACTAAGAAAGGCGGATCCGGTCCTAAATTATCATAATCATGAGAAAAGCAAAAAAAAAAATTACAAAAAAAAACTTTTTTAGTCCTGTTTTGATCCAAAAAAGTTGTACTACAACGCCGTTTAGTGGCATTGAAAAAAGTGGCATTATCATAGAGCGAGCCTCATCCTATCCTGCTTCTATCAACGTCAATCTTTTTCTATCTCTCAATCAATCTAAGCTCCCTTCATCTTGTTCAATCTCCTTTTTCCTATCTCTTCTTATCCTCCATTTATCCACGTCAATCTTTTTCTATCTATTTTTCAATCTGAATTCAGGTCTATCTTTTTCAATACCCTCTTCTCTATCTCATCCTATCCTTTATCTATTCACGTCAATATTTTTCTATCTCTGAATTAACCTAAATTTCCATCCATCATTTTCAATCTACCTTTCCCTATCTCATTCTATCGTACAACTATCAATGTCTATCTTTCTCTCTCGATTTTTCTATATGAATTCACGAATATCTCTTTCAATATCCTCTTCTCTATCTCCTATGTCTCTATGTCCTTCATCTATACTCGTCAATATTTTCCCATCTCTCTTTCAATATAAATTCTCGTCTCTTTCCTAATCTCATCTTCCTCATATCATATCTATAAGTTTCTCTCTATTTTTAAATCTAAATTCACGTTTATCTTTATCCACCTCTGTCTCATCTCATCCTGTATCTATTAAAGTCAAAGTTTTTCTATCTGTATGCATTTATATAGACAACAAGATAGAAAAAGATTGACGAGGATAAATCGAGGATAAGAAGAGATAGCGAAAAGGAGATTGAGAAAGATAGAGGGAGTTTAGATGAGTTAAGAGATAGAAAAAGATTGACGTTGATGGAAGCAGGAAATAATGAGATAG
>CAKNXH010062751.1:0-27466 GCA_932178445.1 Andricus quercusramuli
GAGAGATTAATGCCGCTTTGGAAAACCAGATTTACCATCTTATCTGGAAAATATCGTGTGATCACTAACAGTGTCACCTTTCAGAGAGGTGTGTTTCAGGGCGATACCATGAGCCCTTTCCTCTTTTGCCTCACATTATTGCCACTATCTCTCGCACTTCGCCATTCCGAAGGGTACCTCTGTGGCAAACCTGGAAATCGAAAGCATAAGGTAACTCATGTATTTTACATGGATGATCTTAAGCTCTATGCTAGAAATCAAGAGAAACTACATCTAGCTCTAAAAATTGTCACAGAGTACACTCAAGAGATTGGAATGGAGTTCGGGTTAGAGAAATGGGCCAAGGCTAATTTGAAGAAAGGAAAACTTAACGGCATCCCCGAAGATCCTGAACTCGTTGTCAGAAGCGCTATACGACACTTTGGGCTGTAGAGACCTATACATACCTGGGCGTGCCACAAAGCCGCATTCAGGACGTAACATCTATAAAGGATACTTTCCGATGCAGATACAAACGTCTCCTCCGACAGATATGGTCTTCCGAACTGTCGGCGAGGAACAAAGTATCTGCAACGAACATGCTTGCCGTCCCAGTAGTACTCTATTCATTTGGAGTAGTTCCATGGACGAAGGACGAGCTGAGATCCCTCGATATCGGGTCCCGAAAGGGCATGCACATGAACAAAAGCATGCACCTTAAGTCTTCTGTTCCACGACTTTACATCTCACGCCGTCAAGGTGGTCGTGGAATACTGAATCTTGGATGTCTTCACAACAGGATTATTCTGGTTACAGCACATATTGTCGCAAATGGGCAAGATCCTCTTCTTAAAATGGTCAGAAAACACGAAGAAGTAGGCAAAGGGGCGTTTCTTTACAAAGCAGCAGAAGAGGCTGCTGAAACACTCGGCCTTGACTTCAATATCAGGGGTGAGCGAAATGCATCAAATCTTATCCATCTTGAATACTCACTCCTGAAGGCCTGGATTAAGAAAGCACAGGAGAAAAACTTCCGCGAAGAGCTCCTCGACAAGAAGATGCACGGCATCTTCCACAAAAATGTGGAAGATCAGTCGATGTCGTATGAGCTGACGTTTGCTTTCCTTAGATCACCCGGATTGAAGTCGGGCACAGAGGGCTTCATTTTGGCATGTCAAGATGGTGTCATTTCCACTCTAGCATACCGTCGCCACATTTTGAGACAAGATATTCCCGATGATAGCTGCAGAGCGTGTCATGAACACCCCGAGCATCTAGGACACATACTATCTAGTTGTCCAGCTCATGCGGGAACAACCTACATCCAAAGGCACAACGCGGCACTGAGAGTGCTTTATTACCATCTCTGTCACTCTTACGGCATTAGCCCAAATACCTCTCCGCTGAACGCCCCTAGAGAAATAGAGTCAATTGTCGACAATGAGAAGTGCCGCATATATTGGAACTTCATATTCTCGACAATTGTTTCTGTTGCACACTCGAGGCCTGACATGGTTCTTCTTGACTTCGAGAAACGAAACATGTTCGTTATCGAATTTTCGGCACCAGCGGACAAAAACGTCACAGCGAAGGAGAAAGAAAAGAAAGAAAGGTATAAAGACCTTATGATGGAGTTGCGACGCTTATACCCGGAATATTCTGCTAAGCTAATCGTCCCGATCATTGGCGCTCTTGGAAGTGCCAAGGTTTCACTTGTTAATAGCCTGAAAAGCATCCCTGCGTGTCAACAAAATGCTGAGACACTTGCAGGGAGAATGCAGAAGGCGGTCGTCCTTGGGTCGCTCCGTGTCCTCAGGGTGCACGAGACTTTCGCCGGATCATCGTATTGAGTTCGCGCAGACTGTAACCACCCATCTCACGGTCGTGAGACGTGGTTACAGCTGAAATTTTACTGCGATTTCGCTGGGAGCGGGTGCAATTTTTTTTAGATTAGCACCCGCTCCCGGCGAAATCCTGCGGTTGTCCTTATGACAAACTTTTAACTATATATATATATATACCAACAAGCATATGTTTGCACTTTGAAATGCACCCGGAAAAGGGAATTGGTACTTTTTGTTAAATGCGTGCTCTGAAATCATCAAGCATTCAATGATGATTCTAGCCTCTGGCATTTTTTCAATTCAATTTCATTGACATTTCTTGTAACGTTCACAAAAATAAAAAATGGGAAAGACTAATGAAACTCAAGAATTTCAAATCAGACTAAAAGCAAATTCAAAATCCCATTTAACGTCCAATAATCAAGTCAATATATAGAATTCCTGAAAATAAAACAAGAATTCAACGACAAAATTTGGACAACCACTACAAAATGCTCCTATTGCAATTCCTAAGAAACAAAATGAAAAAATTTGTTTCTTCGGACAAAAATAAAAAAAAGGAAAGAAAAATGAGAAGGCAACCAACCAAATCCCCTTCTTTTTTTTTATTTCTTTCGTCTTTTTTATTTTCATTATTATCAAATTACAATAAAAAAGCATGCAAAGTACTTACCAACGTTTCAGTGCTCACACGGCTCCCTTAATCAAGTCAAGAAAAATTGAAACATGTGGAAACAGCGACCAAGCGACGACGCTATCCCCTCGATACCTGAGATCTGAATGTGGGTCATTAGGCTAATCCGACACAACAAACAAGAAATAAGATAAAGTCAAGACTCATGAGAACAATATGTAATTAATCAAACTTGAATAACTTTTGTTTAATCTATCGAAATCAGTTTTTAAAGTAATAGAGGACTTATTTTGCTTTTTAATATGAAGCAGTTCTATGAATTCTCTCTTTCTCAACATCAACAAACCCTCGCATTGTTCAAAAATCTTTGATTAAGGAAAATCTGATGTTTTAGAAGATGAATGATTTTATCTTGTTGTAAACATAATTTTAATTCACTTTTGATTTTGGAGATTTCTACTTTCAAAAAATTAACATGATTTGAAACATCCTTGATCAGTAAATTCAGCATTGAGAGTGTAAATGGGATTTTGAATTTAATTTTAGTCTGATTTAAAATTCTTGAATTTCAATTTAGCTGCCTTGGAGTGCAGGTCATTTCTACGCCCCCCCCCCCCATTTTTCCTTCAAATATTATGTTTTTCAATCAGATCAAAGTTACATATGGTCCTGAAGCCTTCAGAAAGGTTAAATTATGGTGTGCTGTCAACCAAAAATTAAGAGACAGTATCCTTCAAAACAGGTTTTTGATTGAATGTCGAAGAAATGATGTTTTACCTTAAAAAATATTTTTCTTGGATAACAAATTTAGAGATTTTGTTTGTCACAGTAATTTTTGCAATAGACAATTCGAACATAATTAAAAAAAATGCAAACTCTCAATGCTGAATTTACTGATCAAGGATGCTTTAAATCATTTTAATTTTTTGAAAGTAAAAATCTCCAAAATGGAAAGTGAATTAGAATTATGTTTACAACAAGATGAAATCATTCATCTTCTAAAACATCATATTTTCCTTTATCAAAGATTTTCAAACAATGATGAAAAGCATGAGAACAAACTTTATATTTTGATTGATCAAGAAACTAATATTCAAGAGCAAAATTGGAATTTACACAACATTTTTGAAGAAGAAGATCGGGATCCTTGGTTTGTAAATTTGGCAAATATTCAAATTCCTGATTCAGTTACAGATATTCTCAGATTAAGTGGAGATTTTAGTAACTATGTGATAAAAAGTAAATCGGAACAAATTATGGAAATAGTCAAAGATGTTGAATCAAGTATACACAAAGTTCCAATATTGGATCAACAAGATTTCCGAAACAAGGCTTTACATTTTTTGAAGAGTTTTGTTGATAAGAATTGTTTGCACATAAGTAGTATTGATCGAAAAATTCCTGAAGGTTTCAAGGTAACAAAAGATTTCCTTAAGAACAACCCTGATATAATTTGCATGAATGCTGATAAAGGTAATATTACAGTTTGTATGAAGAAATCAGATTATGTTAGGGATATGGAGGATTTAATTCCCAATCGTGACAACTTTGAATTATTGAGATCTGTTGTTTCCACTATTGACACTCCAACGAAATTTTTAGAACAAAACTTTAATTTGATACTTGAAGACTCAATTACAACTTCTAAATGCAATATTAAAAATAGCTGGGAATTTCAAAAAAAAAATATTATTAAAAAAACTGTCCCTGATGACCATATAATGATTTCCTTGGCTGTTGTTGCAATGTTCCCAAATATACCACTTGAATTAGTTAATCAGGCAATTTCAAGTAGATGGGATAATATAAAAACACGTAGTCGATTAAGTCAAAAAGATTTTATTGAAGGGATAATTTTTATTATGAATTAAACTTATTTTAAATTTAATGGATCTTTTTATAGACAAAAGTTTGATACTACCATAGGTTCAGTTATTTCTCCGATTTTGGCAGAAATGGTTATGGAAGATTTGGAAGTCTGTGCTTTCGGGAAACTGAATTTTGTTTTGCCCTTTTACTATCGGTATGTTGATGACACCTTGTTGTGTGTTCTATGGGAGGAGAGAGGTGGAAGATAGTGGGGGTTCATGTGAACGGTGATATGCAGGAGAAACCAGAGGAGATGAGAGAACTGATGGAAGAAAATAAGCAAGAGTGAAGGCTAATAATAGGAGTTGATTTTAATGCGAGAACAGGAGAGTGGGGAGGGAAAGAAGTTGTTAAAGATCCTAGGGAAAATGGGATGGTTTATCCTAAACGGAATTATAGAGGGGGATGAGAAAGGGGAATATACACGTTCAGGAGGAAAGAGGGGAATGGTAATTGATTACGTGGTAGCGGACGATGGAGTAAGAGAGAAGGTTAAGGAACTAGAAATGGGGAACTTTATAGATTCGGATCACTTTCCCATAATAGTGACGGTAGAGGGAGAAATGAGTGATAACAAAAAGGCTAAAAAAGAAGCAAAAGTAAAAAGAGCAGGAAGAGGGAATTGGTCAATGGAGGGTAAAGAAAAGTTTAAAGAAAAAGTCAGGAATATCAAAATGGGGGAAGGAAATACGAACGAGGAGATGGAAATAATGGTAGGAGAAATGAAAGGAGCATTAGAGTGCAGAAGAAAAAAAGAAGTTAGTGAAGGAGGGGATAGAAGTGGATGAGATGAGGATTGTAAACAGAAGAAGAAGGAAGTAAGAAGGGTATTAGGAAAATGGAGAAAAGGGACTAGCAGTGGAGAAGAATATAGGAGAAAAAAGAAAGAGTATACTGAGTTGTGTGATCAAAAAAAAAAGAGTAGGGAAATAAAAGGTTTGAAGAAGAAGCGGAGAAGGCTAGGATGGAAGAAGAGGTTTGGAAGGTGGTAAATAAAGAGAGAGGAAGAAGTAAAAGTGTGAACCAGGATATTGAGATGATAGAATGGAAAAAATATGTTATGGAATTACAAGGAGGGGTAGAGAAGAAAGTTAGGAAAGGAGGAAGAGGTGGTAGGTAAACAGGTGAGGAGGAGGACATTACAAGAGACCTTACAGAGACATTACAGAGACATCACGGAGACATTACAATGTATTAGGGATGATGAAAGATGGAAAGGCACCTGGTATAGATGAGATTCCAAATGAAGTATGGAAATATGGGCGGACAGAATTAAAGGAATGAGCATGGATAATGTGCAATAGAGTATGGAGAGGAAAGGGGTGGCCAGAATTATGGGCAGAAGGAGTAGTGATACCAATAGTGAAGAAATGCAAAGGGTAGGAGGTTAAAAATTATAGAGGAGTGACACTAATGCTAACACTGTATAAAGTATATGTGACTGTTTTATCGGTGAGGTTAAAAAAAAAAGTTCTGAAGAAAAAGATAGAGCCACAAAATCAGACAGGGTTCAGAAAAGGGATGGGGGTAATGGACAATATATATGTTCTGAACTACTTAGTAAATAAGAGGATTGAAAGGGAGAAAGGGGCAATAATAGCAGTGTTCGTGGACCTGAAGGCGGCGTTTGACTCATTAGACGAGAGGGTATAATAAAGAGGATATATAAAGAGAGTATCGGCTCTGAGTGCACTTTTGTTCAATATATTAATATCAGACTTGGAAGAAGAAATGCAGAGAAAAGGGTGAGGAGGAGTTAGGATAGGGAACGAAAAGATATATACACTGTCATACGCAGACGATATAGTGTTGATGGCAGAGGATGAAGAAGGGATTGCGGGCTTAATTACCTGATCGGATAAATATTTAGATGAGAAAAAGTTGAATTTAAATGTAGAAAAGACAAAGATAATAAGGTTTAGAAAATGAGGGGGAAGGAAGAATGAACGGACGGGGAGATGGAAGGGAAAAAATTAGAAGAAGTGAAAGAGTTGAAGTATTTGAGATATACCTTGCAAGAAAATGGAGATCATAAAGCTCATATAAGAGAAAGGATAAAAAAAGCAGCAGGGGTAATGAAACAGATATGGGGAATAGGAAAAAGAAGATTTAAAAAAATTGGAGAAGGAGAATGTGGTTATTTGACACGCTGGTATGGCTGGTATTAGGTTATGGAGCTGAGATATGTAGATGGAAAGAGAGGAAAGAGATTGAAAGTTTACAAGAAAGGTATATAAGGTGGACGCTAGGGGTAGACTGGAGGACGCCGGGATATATGGTGAGAGAAGAAGCGCAAAGGGATAAATTAAGTACTAGAGCGGGAAAGAGGGCATGGAATTTTGAGACGAAGCTGAGGGAGGGAAAAGGAGGAGAGTTAGCGAGAAAGTGTTTGATGGAGGTGTTAGGAAGGAGAGGGAGGGCTATAGAATTAACGAGATGGGAGGAAGAAAGGAGGGAGTTCTTTAAGGCTAGAGATATAGAAGACGGGACTGGAGTCAACTATGAAGAAGTGGAAAAAAGGGAGAGAGAAAGACAGTTAATAGAAAGATGGGAGATGATTGAGGAATCAAATATAATATATAGTATAAGATGATAAAAAAGAAAGGAGTACCAAAGTATTTAGAAAAGGGATGGGAAGAGAAAATATGGACAAGAATAGCAATATTTAGATTGGGAAACGAGGTAAGGGCAAGTATTTATTGGGAAAAGAAATAACAGGAAGTGCAGAATATGTGAATGGGTTGAGGAAACGTGGGAGCATGTATGGCAAGAATGTAGGAGAGGAATAGAAGATAAATGAAGCTGGCAAGAGAATATGTTAAGGATCCTAGGGGAGGATGGTTTGAGGGTAGAGTAGATGAAGGAGTAAAGATAAGGATAAGGATAGGATAATAGGATAATAATAATAATATTACGTAAGAATAAAATAATATGATAATAGGATAATAAGGATAAGGATGCTAGGGGAGCAATTGAAAAAGAATGAAGGAATGGATGCAAAAAATGGAGGTACAAGAGAAGTGAATGAAAAAGGAAAGGGAAATCGCTCAAATTAGAAGTGTAAAGATTTGTAAGTTATGATTATGCAATAGCATAAGTAAATTAAGATGCGTTTGCGTTACCGCTCTCTTTCTCTCGCTTGCACACTCGCTTTCGATCACTCGCTCACTCGTTCGCTAAAACATCTCAAATTGCGCTATCGTCAAAAATAGATTTAAGGCGTAAGATATAAGATTTTATGTGAAAAGGTGTAAATAATTGTAAATAGTAAGGATGAGATTTTATAAAACATGTAGGAGGAAGTGTTGTAAGGAATGGAAGTCATGTAAACCCTTGGGGGACACATTATGAATAAAGAAAAATAAGTTTTGGTAAAGATCCTTCAGATAAATTTGAAAAGGGTGGTGTGGTTTACAAGATCCCTTGCAAGATCTGCAAGATGACTTACGTGGGACAGGCTGGCAGACTTCTTAATAATAGGGTGGAGGAACACAAAAGTGATGTCAGTTTATGACGTTGTTATGAGAGTGTTCTTGCTAGACATACGAGAGGCTTTGTTGATGTTGACCATGAGTTTGACTGGGATAATGTTGAATTTTTGCATAGTGAAAGTAATGAGAGAAAGAGAGAATTCATGGAAATGCTTCATATTAAAAAGCAAAATATGTCTTCTATTAATTTAAAAACAGATTTAGGTAAATTAAACAAAAGTTATTCAAGTTTGATTAATGACATATAGTTTTCATGAGTCTTGACTTTCTCTTATTTCTTGTTTGTTGTGACGGATTAGCCTATTGACTCATTCTTCTTTCCTCTTTTTTATTTTTGTCAGAAGAAACACATTTTTTAATTTCGTCTTTTAGGTATTGCAATAGGAGCATTTTGTGGTGGTTTTCCAAATTTTTTCGTTGAATTCTTGTTTTATTTTCAGGAATTCTATATAAAGATTAATGAATTTAAAATAAATCAAAGCTTCTTCTTATGAATTTAGAAGTTTTTTGAAATTTGTAATGAGTGCAAAAATTTTCAAGCGAGTTTTACAGAATTGAAGAGGATTCTTCAGAATTCAAGATAATTATACAGAATACAAGAGTCTTTTACAGTATTCAAGATAATTTTACGGAAATCAAGATAGTTTTACTGAACTGCACTAAGTTGCACCAGAATTCTGCTGATCTCAAGAGAATTCTATAAAATTCAAGAGAATTCTGCCCAACTCGAGGGAATTCTGCCAAACGTAAGAGAATTCTACTGGAAGGAAGAGAATTCTACGGACTTCAAGAGAATTATACAGATTTTAATAGAATGCATGAAAAACAGAATCCTACGGTATTCACGAGATGTTTATACAGAATTCCAGAGAATTATGATTAATTCAAGGGAATTCTGCCAAACTCTGGAGAATTCTTTTGAATTCGAAAGAATTTTGCTGATTACAAGAATATTCTGCTTAATTCAAAAGAGAGCAGCACAATTTGACTAAATTCGAGGGAATTCTATCAAACCTAGGAGAATTCTACTGAATTTAAAAGAATTATACACAATTTAAGAGAATTCTACATAATTGAAGAGAATTCTACTGAATTAACGAGATGTTTTTACAGAATTCTAGAAAATTAAGAAAAATTCAAGGAGATTCTACTGAATTCAGAAGAATTATACAATTTATATAATTTATTTATATTTATTTTATTATAATATATTTAATTAAATAATTGAAGAGAGTTCTACCGAACATGAAAGAATGCTACTGATCCTAAGAGAATTTTACATAATTCAAGACAATTCTAATGAATTCATGAGAATAACACAAAATTCAAGAGAATTTCGCTGAATTCAATACAAATCTGCTGAAATCAGAAGAATTCTACAGAGTTAGAGAGAATTTAGCTCATTTCAAGACAATTCTGCTCAATTCAAGAAAATTCTTCAGAGGTTAGGAGAATTCCACTGAGTTCTCGAGAATTCTACAGATTTCAAGGGAATTTACAGAATTCATGAGAATGTTGTCGAATTTGGTTGATTGTGGTAAATATTTTTTTTCCAGTTTTGTATCTCGTTGACGTGTGAAGTTGTACCAGAGAGTCACAACCTACTAGAAAAGCGAACGGAGAAGAAATTATACGAAATGAATTTGTTCATGCACACACTCTTGTCGATGGCACATTTATGATTATTTTCGACGCCACTTTTTTGTTAGAATTCAAAAATACAAATATGTTTTTTGAATACTGGGACACCCTGTATATATGAGTATATATATTCAGTTTCGGTTTTGATTCCTTGGGAATTGAACCGAAGGGCCTACGACAAAGCCACCGAACGCGTCCTCAGAATGCCGTCAGGGGGTCCCTGTACCAAGGGTTGCTATTGAATATAGTTACAATAATTAATAAGCAGTCGCGGAAAATTGTCCAGAGATTTTCCCGAAGGAATAACCCCTAAGCAAAGGCGTAACAACTGTGCTGAAAGCTGAATAGCACCTGGGTGAGGTTTCTCAAACGATGACCTGATATATATCAAGCGACCTATCAGAGTAACAGCCTTATCCTTGCGCGCGGGACTTTACAAGGATGAACTAACCATTTCCCTAGCTGCTCGTTGGAACAACAACGACAGCACCAAACATAGTTGTAGTAAATGGGGTTCAAAACAATCGAACGCGCAGGGCTCCCGACAATGCCAGCATATTGTTGACAGGATACGAGTACTATCTAACGCTAAGAGAAGTCTATAGCGGAGGGAGAGATGGGTCAGAGAAATCAACAGTTTTTGTCTGACCCATCTCGACTCTTCCAAGACCCTTCAGTTACTGTCGACCATCCGCCTAAACCAGAGGAGGTCAAAGCATTTTGGAGAGAAGTCTACGAGGTCCAACATCCACTTCAAGAAGACTAAAAGAACGTAAATAGCTTCAAGGAGCTGTGCAATGCCCTCACAACAGCTGCTTAGGAATGCCCTCCTATCACTACCGAGGAGGTGAAAAAAGTATTAAGAGGCATGAAGAACTATTCCGCCCCCGCTCCAGATGGTATCAAGACCTTCTGGTGGAGGAAGTTTCCTTTAACTCACCAGTATACGGCCCGAATTCTCACCTTATATTTAAAGTCAGAAAAGCCTATTCCGGAGTGGTTGGTGGAAGAGCGCACAGTGCTCCTGCCGAAGACGGGCAACTTAGTCGACCCTAAGAATTACAGGGCAATAACTTCTCGGAACACACTTTATGAGATCTTCACAGCTCTCCTAAATGATAGGATTGTTCGGACAATTGGACCTGTGTGACGAGAGATGTATGAATAACGCGGCTCAAAGAAAGGCGTGGCAGGATGTCGGGAGAACCTGCTCATCGATAGATGTGTTTGTAAAGATGCAGGTTTCTATCAGCGATTCCTATTGATGGCCTGGATTGATTACCGGAAAGCTTTCGATGCAACCTCCCATAGACTTATCATCTCTCTGTTGGAAGGCTTGAAGGTTCATCCACACATCGTAAGGTGCATAGAGAGATTAATGCCGCTTTGGAAAACCAGATTTATTATCTCATCTGGAAAACATCGTCTGATCACTAACAGTGTCACCTTTCAGAGAGGTGTGTTTGAGAGCGACACCATGAGCCCTCTTCTCTTTTGCCTCACATTATTGCCACTGTCTCTCGAACTTCGTCATTCCGAAGGGTACCTCTGTGGCAAACCTGGAGATCGGAAGCATAAGGTCACTCATGTATTTTACATGGTTGATCTCAAGATCAATGCTAGAAATCAAGAGAAACTACATCAAGCTCTTAAAATTGTCAAAGGGTACATTCAAGAGATTGAAATGGAGTTCGGATTGGAGAAATGTGCCAAGGTTAATTTGAAGATTGTAACGGACTTTTCTTTATCGTTACTTACTTTTTCAATTTATTCATTGATTAAATCGAAGACACTAGATTTCAGTTTATTTGGGATTCTCAAAGTTTAATTGGATTCGAAAAGGATATCATAATGAAACCCAATTAGATTTACAAACAGAAAACTAAGAAGGCACGAGTCACATGTTTTATAATAGTTTAGATTTATTACTGAATTCAGATAAATATGTCCTAGCAGGTGATAACGAGGTCTAATTGAAAAGATTATACTAATAATTAAATTTATCAATATGTAAACTAACTCACACATACAATAAACGGCATTCCTTCACCCATACACAAAAACAGGTAAATATAAAAATCCTTTCAGAATGAAAGTAATGGGACAATGTGTGCAATTTTAAATTGTGTTCCCATCTCTTTTCAGTTATTATTATTATTATTATACCATTAAACCATTTTCCTTTCGGGGTAGGCGTGACTTGCTCGGTTGGAAAAACTAATGAATAGGAATATAGGTATAAAGCAGGTCGGTGTATGGATATAAGGTATATAGGTATATAGGTGTTAGGTATAGATGTTTCAGATTGATCTGGAATTCTCGTGTTATTTATTTAAATGACACGCTCATTCCGCGACACTACTCCGATCCAGGTTGCAGATCAATCTCTCTAGCGATCACCCCAAGTGAGGAGCCTCACAAGGTTATTATGCATGGTTCCCCACTTGGGCTCATTAGTATCCAAGGTCTTCGTTTCAGGCATCATTCACTCCACTGTTACTCTGTTTATAAACTATTTGTCGCCACACTTTTCTGTCCTGGTCTACTACTCTAGCTTCCTTCACGTCCATGCGTTTTTTCATGCAAGCTCTCGTGTTTCTATGGCTTCGCATGTCTCTTCGGATTAGTTCTTCATTCACAGATTCTAACCATTCTTTCGGTGGTCTACCTCTGGGTATTCTGCCATTTACTTTACCTTTATACCCTTGCTTCGTCAGGCGTTCATCTTTCATTCTTTTAAGATGTCCGAACCACCTTAGCTGATTTCTTTCCCATATGTCAAATAGTGTGTCTTCTTTACTACATTCTTTGAAGATTGTCTCGTTTCGTACTTTGTCCATCAGTGTTTTCCAGCATATTATGGGCAGAGGTTTCATGCTGATCGAATTGATTTTACTCCTTTTCTTTTCTTGACAGGTCCATGTCTCGCTACCGTATAGTACAGTCGGTACAAATATAGAATTATGTATGGCCATTTTAGCTTTTTTTGATATGTTTTTATTTGTGAGGATGGACCCTGCTCTACCGATAACCTGCTTACCCTTATTTATGCGCCTATCTAACTCCACAACTATTTTTCCGTCCTTAATGAATAGACTACCTAGTACTCGTCAACTTGTTCTAATCTCTCATCATTTAGGACAATGTTGCACATTGTTTTCTCACTTTTACCCTCAAACACCATGATTTTCGTTTTATTCACGTTAATTTTGAGGCCCATGTTCTTCATGCTTGTATTAAGTTTATTCAACATTCTTTGCAAGTCCTCGACTGATTCTGCCATAACAATTTTGTCATCTGCGAAAGCTAACCCACGTACCTTGACGGTTCCGAGATCTACACCTTCTTCTTCGAAGAGGGCACTTCTTAGACACTTATCCATGAATATGAAAAATAGCCACGAGTACATAACGCATCCTTGTTTCACGCCTTGCGTAATATCGAAACAGTCACTCAGTTTCCCATTTATCCTCACACTCGCTTTGCTACCTGTATATATTGTTTTTATTGCTTGTAGGAGCCCTCCATTTACTCCGTACTCTTTAAAGACTTTCCAAAGTTCACTTCTATTTACCTTGTCAAATGCTTTTTCTAGGTCAATAAATGCACAGAAAACTTTCTTTCCTACTTTCAAGCTTTTTCCTGTGATCTGTCTTAGGCTAAATATCTGGTCTGTACATGATCTTCCTAGCATAAATCCACTTTAGACTTCCCATATCTTCTCTTCTGTAATTTCCATTACCCTACGAATAAGTATTTTTACGTATATTTTATTACGGTACTTAGTAGGCTGATACCTCTATAATTACTGCAGTTGATTTTACCTCCCTTTCTTTGATATATTGGTTAATTATTAATTATATCTCTGACCTCAGTGACCCGATACAAAAGATTAAAAGTATCTAGCCATTAAAATGATTGCATTTTGAAAACGGTCAAAAAATATATATTTATACATACAGGTTACTTATCACTCGGCTGGTGAAGCGGTTTGACGATTCTGTTCCCGCCTGGGTTAGCGTCAGCGGAGGCGCGAAGTTTTCGCTGATGTTGCTGATTTTGGAATTAGCCCTCCGATTCACAATCAAATATCGGGATTCAGAGAAGAATATGCGCTTACATAGTCGTATACGAAGTCAATTCAAATGATTGGAGTCGATCCTCGCCAAGTCACTTCCCAGATGCATTTAATAGCCGGATAAGTTTATAAAAAGTAACCCATTTACAATTTAAAATGGTATAAAAGCACCACGCTGAAACAAGTTATTACAAAAAAAAACGCATCGAACCTCTCTTCACGGAAATAAAAAAAAGCACACAAGTGATAAATTTAACATTATAAAATAATACCTGATAGACGCAAAGTCACAGCCCGATCAAACGCGGTGCTGGTCAATACCTATCGGTATCACGCGATGATTTATTACCAAATACCTACATTACATTTCGACCGCTCTTTCCACAATTTTAGCGTGATATAATTTACGCCAATCATTCGTAGATAGGAGGTACAACCCTCACATTTCCTGGCGGGAATACATTTTATTTCTCCCGCACTTTCCATGATTTTAGCGGGACATAATTACGCCAATCGTTTGTATACATAAATGGGAACACTCGCATTTCCTGGCGGGAATACATTTTATTTCTCCCGCACTTTCCACTATTTTAGCGGGAAATGGTTCATGTATATAAAAACGCCTCAAGATAGGGAAACTTAACGGCATCCCCGAAGATCCTGAGCTCGTTGACAGAAGCGCTATACGACACCTTTGCGCTGGAGAGACCTATACATACCTGCGCGTGCCACAGAGCCGCATTCAGGACGTGACATCTATAAAGGATACTCTCCGAAGCAGATACAAACGTCTCATCTGGCAGATATGGTCTTCCGAACTGTCGGCTAAGAAGAAAGTATCTGCAACGAACATGCTTCCCGTCCCGGTAGTACTCTATTCATTTGGAGTGGTTCCATGGACGAAGGACGAGCTCAGATCCCTTGATATGGGAACGCGAAAGGTTTTGCACATGAACAAAAGCATACACCTTAAGCCTTCTGTTCCGCGACTGTACATCTTACGCCGCCTAGGTGGTCGCGGAAAACTGAATCTTGAATGTCTTCACAACAGGATTATTCTTGGTACAGCACATATAGTTGCGAATGGACAAGACCCCCTTCTTTAAATGGTCAGGAAACATGAAGAAGTGAGCAAAGGAGAAGAAGTTCCGCGTAGAACTCCTCGACAAGAGGATGCATGGCATCTTCCACAGAAATGGAGAGGATCAGTCGATGTCGTATGAGCTAACGTATTCTTTCCTTAAATCATCTGCATTGAAGTCGGGCACGGATGGTTTCATTTTGGCATGTCAAGACGGTGTAATTCCAACTCTAGCATACCGTAGCCATATTTTGAGCCAACATATTCCCGATGATAGCTGCAGAGCGTGTCATGCACACCCCGAGCATCTAGGACACATACTATCTAGTTGTCCAACTCATGCGGGAACGACCTACATACGCCCAAATACGGCTCCGCTAAACGCTCCTAGGGAAATAGAGTCGATTGTCGAGAATGAAAATTGCCGTATATACTGGAACTTCATATTCTCGATAATTTGTTCTGTTCCGCACTCGAGGCCTGCCATAGTTCTTCTTGACTTCGAGAAAAGAACCATGTTCGTTATCGAATTTTCGGCTCCAGCTAACACAAACGTCACAGCCAAGGAGAAAGGAAAGGAAGAGAGGTATAAAGATCTTGTAAGGGAGTTGCGACGGTTATACCCAGAATATTCTGTTAAGCTCATCGTCTTAACCATCGGTGCACATGGACGAGCCCAAGTTTAACTGGTTAATAGCCTGAAAAGCATCCCTGTGTGTCAACAAAATGCTGAGACACTTGCGGGGGAAATGCAGAAGGCGGTCGTCCTTGAGTCGCTCCGTTTCCTCAGGGCGCACAAGACTTTTGCCGGATCATCATATTGAATTCATCCCAGACCGTAACCGCCTATTTCGCGGTCGTGAGACGCGGTTACAGCTGAAATTTAACCGCGATTTCGCTGGGAGGGGGTGCAATTTTTCAGATTAGCACCCGCTCCCGGCGAAATTCTGCGGTTGTCCCTATGACAAACTTTTAACTATAAATATATATTTGTATAAAATAATTTTAAAAAAGTTAAACAACCACCGCAGGGTCCCACTAAAAGCAACTGCCGTCTAAAAAATGTCGATAGCCCACAGTAGTCACAAGGCACGACGAAATCACAAAGACCGGCCGGCGTAACCCTCGTGTGTCTTAAGGAAACGAAGCGACCCAAGGATGACAGCCTTCTGCATCCATCTCGTGAGTGCCTTTGCATATTGTTGGCACGCCGGTATGGCTTTAAGGTGACGAACCAGTGATAGTTTCGCAACTCCGAGAGGATTTGACAAGGACAAATACTCGCACCGAATATTTTGGGTACAGTCGTTGCAGCTCTCTTTTAAGGTCTTGATACCCCTCCTCTTTTTCTTTCTCCTTTGCAGTGATGTTGTATTCGGAAGGAGCCAAGAAGTCGAGTCAGGCCTCGAGTGCGCAACGGAGACTGCTGCCCGAAAATCGTAGCTCCAGAAAATTTGGCACTTCTCGTTTCGGACAATTGACTCTATATCCCTTATAGCGTTCGGTAGGCCTGGGTCGCGACCAACACCGTAAGAGCGCCAAAGATGGTAATAAAGTACTCTTAGGGCCGCATTATGTCTATATAAATACGTATTTTCTGCGTGGGTCGGACATCCTGATAGTATGTGTTCTAGGTACTCAGCGTGTGCATGACACGCTCTGCACCTATCACTGGGAACTCCTTGACATAATACGCGTTCACGGTATGCTAAAAGGAACATTAGGTAGGTCTCCCCCTCCGATTTTCTTCGGTCTCACATATGTTGTAAAACTTGTAAAACTAAGCGACACGTATTTTTTCTTACGTGCTAAAAATGGTTTTAAGGGGGTAAAAACCACCCTTGAAAAGTGTGGTATCAAATACCCATTTAATTGTTTCACATATAGTAGCGGTATCTTTCACAATGAAACCAACTGGAAAAATTTCCTCATAATGAAAGATGGAAGATGTGATTTTCTCAAATTATTCGATAATTTTTTAGGGTGGTGAACCACCCCAAAATTATTTTTGAAAGTACAAAAAAATGCGAAACAGGCATGATTTGAACCCGAAAAAATCTGGGAAAAATATATGTTGCACGCGATAATAAAATAAAGTTTACGTATTTTTGCATTTTCACAAAAAATTAATTTATAAGGGGTGACAACCCTTAATTTCATTTTATTATATTTCTGCTAAATAAAGGAAGTTTCGTGTACAAAACCGAGCAAAAAAATTTCTTCACACAGAGGATTGGAAAACTTGAATTTCTCAATTGAGTCAAGAATTCACATTGGGGTAAACTACCCCAAGGAATTTACGAGTATACAATAAAATTATCAAATGGGTGTAAATTCATGCTGAAATGATAATAATAATAATAATACTTTTTAGTCATAACATGAAGTTATTAGCGTCATTAAATTTGACAAATATTATTTTTCCTGCAGAACATTTTTAGAGCTGGCTGGAAAATGTTTTTTTCTCGAATGTAGGGCCGACAAGCGTGTTGCTCATAGATTCTTGGACTTGACATTGCCTAGAAGTTGTACGGCATGCAGCACCTGCTGGAAAGAATATAATTCCTATGATTATACCAAAAGACTCTACTGGAAAAGTTCAGCCCCTTGACATATATGGATTTCGCATATGGAAAAATTATTTGCGACATTTTTCAGATTCAGTTATTCTGTTAGATTATGATTTAAATCTGCCCATACGAAATAATATTATAAAGTCACAGTCTTGAGTATATAATCAAGTATCTTCACCAAGGTATCACAGTCTTAAGTAC
The DNA here is from genome assembly GCA_932178445.1 of Andricus quercusramuli. Lineage (NCBI taxonomy): Eukaryota > Metazoa > Arthropoda > Insecta > Hymenoptera > Cynipidae > Andricus > Andricus quercusramuli. Next base: position 17,392 of record CAKNXH010062751.1, read on the forward strand.
TCCTGGTTTAAAAGTGGTTACATTTCAGAAAACCCAGGAGAATTTGAGAATCCGGTAGACTTTTCCTTTAAAACATTTTCCAACACAATATGTAAAATTGAAGGATGTGAAAATGAACAATGAATGAATAAACAGCCATTTAGTAATTTTATTGTATACTCGTAAATTCCTTTGAGATAGTTTACCCCCATGTAAATGGTTGACTAAATTGAGAAATTAACATTTTTCAACCCTCTGTGTGAAGAAATTTTTTTCTCGGTTCGGTACGCAAAACTTCCCTTATTTAGCAGAGATATAAAAAAATGCACTTAAGGGTAGTTACCCCTTATGAATTGATTTCTCGTCAAAATCCAAAAATACGTAAACTTTATTTTATTATCGCGTGCAACATATATTTTTCCCAGATTTTTCAGCTCGAATTCACACCCATTTGATAATTTTATTGTATACTCGTAAATTCCTTTGGGGTAGTTTACCCCCATGTAAATTTCTGACTGAATTGAGAAATTCAAATTTTCCAACCCTCTGTGTGAAGAAATTTTTTGCTCGGTTTTGTACCCGAAACTTCCTTTATTTAGCAGAAATATAATGAAATGCACTTAAGGGGTAGTTACCCCTTATGAATTAATTTTTTGTGAAAATGCAGAAATACGTAAACTTTATTTCATTATCGCGTGCAACATATATTTTTCCCAGATTTTTCGGGTTGAAATCATGCCTGTTTCGAATTTTTCTGTGCTTTCAAAAACAATTTTGGGGTAGTTCACCGCCCTAAAAAATTATCGAAAAATTTGAGAAAATCACATCTTTCATCTTTTTTAATTGTGAGGAAATTTTTCCAGTTGGTTTCATTGTGAAAGATACCGCTACTATATGTGAAACAATTAAATGGGTATTTGGTACCACACATATGTGAGACCGAAGAAAATCGGAGGGGGACACCTACCTAATGTTCCTGTAAGATGGAAATGACACCGTCCTGCCATGCGAAGATAAAACCCTCTGCACCTGAATTGAGTCCTGATGATTTGAGGAAAGCAAAAGATTGCTCCTTGGACAAGGACTGTTTTCCTACATTTCTGTGAAAGTCTCCGTGCATATGCTTGTCGAGTAGCTCTTGGCGAAATTTTCCAGCCTCTGCTTTCTTTACTTCGGCTTTTAGACGTGAAGCATCTAGATGGAGTAATGCACTTTCCTCATTTCTGATGTTAAAATTCAGGCCAAGGGTCTCGGCCGCTTGCTCCGCGGCTTTGTAAGGGCTTTGTAAGCTGTACTTAGAACAATTCAGTTATGAAGTTACTGGAGATTCAAAGGTCCGCGTCCGGCTTGACGGCGTGAAATGTATAATCACGGAACTGACGAATTGATATGCAAGCTGTTGAGCATATGCATGATCTTACGTGTGGTGACATCAAGGGCATTGAGCTCGTTCTTCGTCCATTGAACCACCGCAAACGAGTAGAGTAGAACCGGGACGGGCAAGCATGTTAGTCGTAGATACCTTGTTCAACGCCGACAGATTGGAAGACCAAATTTGTCAAAGAAGATGGTTGTATCTGCTTTGGAGAGACTCCTTCACTGATGTTACGTCCTGAATTCGGCTTTGAGGCACGCCCAGGTACGTATAGGTCTCTCTAGTATTAGGTTGCCTAATAATACTTCTATCCATAAGCTCAGGGTCCTTGGGAACGCCAGTAGTATTTCCTTTCTTCAGATGAATTTTGGCACACTTGTCCAAACCAAAGTCCATTCCAATATCTCCTGTGTAGTTCTTGACGATATTTATAGCAGTTTGAAGTTTGCTTTTACTAGAGACATAGATCTTTAGATCATACATATAAAATACATGAGTGTCCTTATGCTCGCGCTGATTTGTGTCGCCACAGAGGTATCCAGGAGAATTTCGTAGTGCGAGAGATAGAGGCAGAAGTGTGATGCAAAAAAGGCAAGGTCTCATGCTATCACCTTGAAAGACGCCCCTCTGGAAGGTGACGTTGTTCGTTGTCAGCCGATAATTCCTAGATGAGATGGTAAATTTAGTTTTCCAAAGAGGCATCAATCTCTCTATGCATCTCAATATGTGTGGATGTACCTTCAAGCTTTCCAACATACAGATGATAAGTCTATGAGAGGTTGTATCGAAAGCTTTCCGGTATTCAATCCAGGCCATTGACAGGACGCGCTGATGGACTGTAGCGTCTTTACAGACACACCTGTCAATCAGCAGGTTCTCTCGAGAGCCTGCTACACCTTTTTTTCGGGCCTCGTTGTTCGTACATCTCTCGCTATACAGGCTCAATTCATCGACATATCCTGTTGTTTAGGACACCTGTAAAGATCTTATACAGTGTGCTCAAACGTGCTATTGGCCTGTAATTCTCTGGTTTGGACAAGTCGCCTCTATCCAAAAAGTCCCTACTTCCTTGGGCTTTGGCGGATTTTGTCAAAATATGCTGCTTGATTGTCAGCAGCTTTGACTTGTTTAGTGTGTGACTCAAGATCCTTAGTTCTTGGGCAAACTATCATACCCTTTCCATGAACGTTCTACCAGATGTTATGTAATCAATCACACATTGAACACGTGACGCCTTCTGTCTTGCCCATCCAATTTTCTTGTTCAGTTGATGCAAGCGTCTTCTGGTCTTTTGATCCATCGTCGGTCTTAGCCTTCGATTTCAATCAGCCAAAGCTCTCGCAGCTACATAAACTGAGCAATTGGTGGTCCAGAGGTCGGACTCTTGCGAGATATCTCCACGAAGGGAGGCATCCATTTCAGCCAGATCTTGTGGCTCAAGAGGAACTTGCATGTTGATGTTCCTCCTTGTACTGAAATTGCTTCATCTTCGTCTGCCGCTTGATCAAGCAGCGGTTGGAGGAGCACTACGCGTACGTATCCATTTTTGCGGAGGTAGTCGGCTTGATTTCGCAAAGACTGATGCGAAACGTGCTGAAGCTCTGGGTGTTTCTGGCACCACAGAGTTTGCATACGTGCCATAAAGCCTCCGCTAACAGGGATTATGCTGGCATCGTAGCAGTCTGGCACGTCATTCCTAAGTTGATCCGTCCACAGAATGTGGGCGTCTCGCCAGTTCGTCGTCGTGTTTTTATCTGAATTATTTCCAGCAACCCGAACTCTGGGATGATCGGCATTGTTCGCCGACCTATTGTCGGGTGCTCTGCGCGTTCGATCGTTTTGAACCGTATCTACAACATTTTGGTGTTTTGGTGGTTTAATTGTTGTTTCAACGAGCATCTAGGAAAGGGTTCGTCCATTCTTGTGGAGCCCCGCGTGCAAGGATAAGGCTGATACTCTGAGAGGTCTTCCGATATCCCAGAGTCACCGTTAAAGACACCTCCCTTAGGTGCCATTCAGCTTTCGGCACGGTTCTTACGCCTTGGCTTAGGGGTTATTCCTTCGGGAACATCCCTGGACAATTTTCCGCTACTGCTTAATAATGATTGTAACCATATTCAGCAGAAACCCTTCGTACAGGGAACCTTCATCCGCAACCCGAGGACGCGTTCGGTGGCTTTGTAACAGGCCCTTCAGTTCCAGGCCCTTCGGTTCTATTCCAATGGATTCGAAACCGAAACCGAATATATTTCAATTAATTATGTTATATTGACAATATCATCTGTGGAGAGAATAATTTATGTAGAAAACATATAATACTATTTAATTTTGTGTAGGATATATTCTGTGCACAAAATAATGTGCGTGGGAAAAATGTAATTAGTATACTTTGTGTACAATATATATTTTTTTCGGAAACACTGTTTTCCCTATCTTGAACATTTCTATACAGTACACGGTGAAAAAATATTAACTTATATTTTGCAGTGATTGGGACGCCTGAAAAATTCCGAAAAATAACATTCACTATTTAAAAGGATAATATTAGAAATAGAAAACTGCCGAAATTATCGAATTTCCGAAACATAAAAATCTCAAATTTAGAAAATTTCCGAATAACAGAACTTCTGCCATCATGAAATTCTGGAATTTAAACATTGCAAAATTGTTCTTTAATCAATATTATTCATTCATTAAAAATACATAAATGAAATATTTCGATGGAAGAAAAATTTTTTCAGTGTTTAATTCTTGAAAATTATTATTTGAATATTCAATTATTGCATTCTTAATAAATAAAACATATGCATCAAAAAAACAATTGTTTAGTTATTTAAATTCAAGAATATTCTTGTTTGGATAAATTTACAGTGTCAAATGGTTTATAGTTTGACTATTTTCGGTCTGAAATTCCAAATTGTAATATTATAAACTTTCGAGAATGTTGAAAGTCGGTAATAATATAAATGGTTTGGGAATTTTCCAGTGCGAGATTTTTATAGTTCGGCCATCTTATTATTCCGAGAATTTATTTTCCGGGATTTTTCCATTTCGGTATTATTATATTTCTACAATTTTATCATTTCGGGAATTTCCTTTCTCGAACATTTTCGTTTTCGGAAATTTTATTTTCGGGAATTCTGAAGTCGCTCCAAAATAGTGGATCCTAGTTTCTATAGATAAAATAACATCAACTTGTATTTATTATAAAGATATATGAAAATATTGACCTCAACTTTCTGAAGATAAATAACATTAAAGAAACATTTCAATTTTTGAAAAACAACACAAGATGCGAAAAAAAATGAATGAACAAAAAATGTTCACCAACAAAAAGTCGAAAAATTTTTTACAAATTATTTTTGGGTAGAACACCTAGATTATATCTGCAAATTTGCTATAAACATTTTTACATTCTCATCCTGATGAGAAGGTATAGCTTTTATGCAAAATTTGACATCGCTGGGTTTCATCAAATCTCCACGTTCTTAGACCCCCTGACTGAGAAAAAAGTGTTTTTATGAGGGTGTCTGTCTGTAGTCTGTAAGCACGATAACTTTTGAAAGAATTATGATATTGGATTATGATTTGGCTTGATTTTGCAGGGCTGAAAGAGAAAGGTCAAGTTTGTTAACCAGTCATTTTTGGCCAAGGGTTCAGTAATATACGTATATAAAAACGCATATAATTAGGCATTTCCACTTCAACCACCAGTTAACTTCACTTCGTTGAGTGCTGAGGAGAAAACAATGGACCAAATGCATGGGACAAAACTTTATACCTTTAAAATAAATAAATAAATACCTTTAAAAATACCTTTTTTATACCTTTATACCTTTAACATTATACCCCTTGACTGAGAAAAAAGTGTTTCTGTGAGGGTGTCTGTCTGTTGTATGAAATAAAACAAATAAACAAATAATGCAACTATATACAAAATTCACACATATATGTAGTAGTGTTTAAGATTACTGAACATTGTGTGCAATTGAGATTTACTAATTTTGAGAAACGAATAATTCTAGTAATAAATAAATGTGGTATTGCAAGAATATAGTCGTATTTTTTCTAAAAAAAATCATAATGGAGGTTTCCTTTTGTTCGATCGAAATAAAATGTGTAATAAAAATTAAAGTATAATATGTTAAGGGGACTTTTGTCCTCCTGTTCGAGCGGTACGGGTTTTATTGTGCCAACGACGGGCCTATTGTTCGGGCAGGTATGTTTATAAACTTTAGGTTTATAAACATACGCGGTCGACTAGGAAAATTGCTGCAGGGTCAGAATTTTGTTCTTAACAAATCTCTCGTCAGATGAGCGTGAGAGCTTAACGTGAACGGTGGTGTTTGTGGTGTCAGTGTTGAGTGTGTTCGAGTGTTATTTTGTGCGACGACAAGGGTGGCTGTTCCACCCTCCTTTTTTGTGATGCTTCGTCGGAGCTGATCTCCTTCATTTGTGTCCCATTCTATCGGATTGCCTTCAATTTGAGATTCGTCTTGCGGAATTATAATATGGATTACGTGAGTGTCTGTTGGTGAGTTTCCTCTAGATTTAGAGTTAGAATTGTAGAAGGCTTTTCCCACCACCCACCGAGTGGTGGGTTTTTATGCCAGGCGAATAAACCTTCTTTGTGTTCTCAAAATCATGGTTGTTTTTTGCTCAGCCCACCTCTCTCCTCTGATATATATATTTTCTCTATCTTAAATCTTTTCTGAATTTGCCTTTGTTTCTGCATAAATTGCGCACATTTATTGGTCCTTCGAAGCCGGATTAGAGAGTGTGGAGTCTTTGAAGAATCCAACCTTGGCTTTATTGTGCTTGTTTATCATTTATATTTCGAGGATGGAGTTGCCTTTATTTTGAATATAATTTCATCTGTTATTTTGCTTTTAATTCGTAAAATTCATAAGCATCACGTGCTTTGGGATCACCATCCCCTCTTATTTCTATTTGGACATTCCCCATTTCCGTCTTGATTGAGGAGGCGATACACGGTGAAGAACCATGGCACCGGTATCCTTAAAAGGGTGAACGGCAATATTGTCGAAAGGCGACTCGCATCTGTTGAAAAAATTTGGGAAGAGGTTCGCGCGACTCATGCCGAAATTATTGTGGAAGAAAATGCCGCTACCGATCCTTACACAGTTGATGACGTGTTTGCTCGAATCGGAAATGCTTACGAATCCCTTCAAAACAAAATGTTACGAGTTATAAATCGATTCGATACTTCATCGACAAATGCTTCTACTCTTACGCGTCGACCGGTGGACGAAGACAGTTCGGACTTGAATTCTCGAAGCGCGAAACTACCCAAATTAGATCTCCTAACATTTTCAGGTCGCTACGAAAACTGGGAGGATTTTTGTGACCTATTCTCCTCTCTTGTTCATGATGACTCGCAATTAAGCAACGTGACGAAGTTGCAGTATTTGAAATCATGTCTCACGGGTTCCGCGGCTGATTTAGTTGAAGACGTAGCTACGACCAACGCGAATTATTTATTAACCTGGCAAGCATTAAAAGTACGATTTTCCAATCTTAGCCTGACTGTAAATAATCTCTTAACTGCCTTAATGGATTTTCCATATTTAAAAAAGGAATTGGCAGAAGATTTGCGTCCGTTTAGCGACGAAGCTCAGCGTGTTGTGCGCGCGCTAACAAATCTTGAAATGCCTGTAAAGCAAGGAACATTTCGCTGGCCCCACCACCCACGCAAATTCCACTTTTTCTGGGCACAATATTTAGTGCAGAATTGGTTCAAATTTGTTCAACCAAAATTAGAATTTGTGCAACACTGAAAGTACCAGATAACTCAAAAAAACACTAGCGGGGCCAGCGAAACGTTTCGCTGGCCCCGACATTACCCAAAATCAACTTTATATGAGCGTATTATTTTCGTCTTAATTTGTTCAAATTTGTGCAACCAAATCCAACCCCTAAAAACTACCCCCTATACGGCAAACACTATGGCGGGGCCAGCGAAACTTTTGGTTGACCCCGAAATTATCCAAAATCAACTTTATATGAGCGTATTAATTCCGCCTTCATTTGTTCAAATTTGTGCAACCAACTTCAACTCCTAAAAACTACCCCTCTTGCAGCAAACATTATGGCGGGGCCAGGGAAACGTTTCGCTGGCACCGGTATTGTCCAAAATCAACTCTATATGAGCGTATTACTTTGTCCTAATTTGTTCAAAATTGTGCAACCAAAACCAACCCCTAAAAACTACCCCAATAGGGCAAACAATATGGCAGGACCAGCGAAACGTTTCGCTGGCCCCGACATTATCCAAAATCAACTTTGTATGAGCGTATTATTTCCGCCTTTATTTGTTCAAATTTGTGCAACCAACTTCAACCCAGAAAAACTACCCCTTTTGCGGCAAAAATTATGGCGGGGCCAGGGAAACGTTTCGCTGGCCCCGACATTATCCAAAATCAGCTTCATATCAGCGTATCATTTTTGTCTTAATTTGTTCAAATTTGTGGCACCAAATCCAACCCCCAAAAACTACCTCCTATGCGGCCAACAATATGGCGGGACCAGCGAAATGTTTCGCTGGCCCCGACATTATCCAAAATCAACTTTATATCAGCGTATTATTCCCGTCTTGATTTGTTCAAATTTGTACGACAAAATCCAACCCCTAATAACTACCCCAATACGGCAAACAATATGGCGGGGCCAGCGAAACATTTCGCTGGCCCCGACAATATCCAAAATCATTTTTATAACAGCGTATTATTTTTGTCTTAATTGGTTCAAATTTGTGCGACCAAATCCAACCCCTAAAAACTACCCCCTATACGGCAAACACTATGATGCGGCCAGCGAAACGTTTCGCTGGCCACGACATTATCCAAAATCATTTTTATAACAGCGTTTTATTTTTGTCTTAATTTGTTCAAATTTGTGCCACCAAATCCAACCCCTAAAAACTACCCCTTTTGCGGCAAACATTATGGCGGGGCCAGGGAAACGTTTCGCTGGCCCCGACATTCTCCAAAATCAACTTTATATGTGCGTAATATTTTTGTCTTAATTTTTTCAAATTTGTGCAACCAAATCCAACCCCTAAAAACTACCTCAATACGGCAAACAATATGGTGCGGCCAGCGAAACGTTTCGCTGGCCCGACATTATCCAAAATCAGCTTCATATCAGCGTATCATTTTTGTCTTAATTTGTTCAAATTTGTGGCACCAAATCCAACCCCTAAAAACTACCTCCTATGCGGCCAACAATATGGCGGGACCAGCGAAATGTTTCGCTGGCCCCGACATTATCCAAAATCAACTTTATATCAGCGTATTATTCCCGTCTTAATTTGTTCAAATTTGTACAACAAAATCCAACCCCTAATAACTACCCCAATACGGCAAACAATATGGCGGGGCCAGCGAAACATTTCGCTGGCCCCGACATTATCCAAAATCATTTTTATAACAGCGTATTATTTTTGTCTTAATTGGTTCAAATTTGTGCCACCAAACCCAACCCCTAAAAACTACCCCCTATACGGCAAACACTATGATGCGGCCAGCGAAACGTTTCGCTGGCCCCGACATTATCCAAAATCATTTTTATAACAGCGTTTTATTTTTGTCTTAATTTGTTCAAATTTGTGCCACCAAATCCAACCCCTAAAAACTACCCCCTATACGGCAAACACTATGATGCGGCCAGCGAAACGTTTCGCTGGCCCCGACATTATCCAAAATCAACTTTATATGATCGTATTATTTCCGTCTTAATTTCTTCAAATTTGTGCAACCAAATCCAACACCTAAAAACTACCCCCTATACGGCAAACACTATGATGCGGCCAGCGAAACGTTTCGCTGGCCCCGACATTATCCAAAATCATTTTTATAACAGCGTAGTATTTTTGTCTTAATTTGTTCAAATTTGTGCAATCAAATCCAATCCCTAATAACTACCCCAATACTTCAAACAATATGGCGGGGCCAGCGAAACGTTTCGCTGCCCCCGACATTATCCAAAATCAACTTTATATGAGCGTATTATTTCCGCCTTTATTTGTTCAAATTTGTGCAACCAACTTCAACCCATAAAAACTACCCCTTTTGCGGCGAACATTATGGCGGGGCCAGGGAAACGTTTCGCTGGCACCGATATTGTCAAAATTCAACTTTATATGAGCGTAGTATTTTTGTCTTAATTTTTTCAAATTTGTGCAACCAAATCCAACCCCTAAAAACTACCTCCTATGCGGCCAACAATATGGCGGGACCAGCGAAATGTTTCGCTGGCCCCGAAATTATCCAAAATTAACTTTATATGAGCGTATTATTTTCGTCTTAATTTGTTGCAATTTGTGCAACCAAATCCAACCCCTAAAAACTACCCCCTATGCGGCAAACACTAGGGCGTGGCCAGCGAAACATTTGGCTGACCCCGAAATTATCCAAAATCAACTTTATATGAGCCTATTATTTCCGCCTCCATTTGTTCAAATCTGTGCAACCAACTTCAAACCCAAAGAACTACCCCTTCTGTGGCAAACAGTATGGCGAGGCCAGGGAAACTTTTCGCTGGCACGGATATTGTCAAAAATCAACTCTATGTGAGCGTATTACTTTGTCCTAATTTGTTGAAATTCGTGCAACCAAAACCAACCCCTCAAAACTACCCCAATACGGCAAGCAATATCAACTTTATATGAGCGTATTATTTCCGCCTTCATTTGTTCAAATT
>CAKNXH010062751.1:42437-63697 GCA_932178445.1 Andricus quercusramuli
TTCGCAAATCTCTACACAATTTTTGTTACATTTAATGTAACAGAACTAAACAAATAATTTAAAGCTCGTGATAGGAAATGAACTTTTATTTTTTTTAAATAATCAACTAGTTTAAAAATCGAAAACCCATTTTGAACCTCCAAAAGAATTCTTTGCGATTCATTGCAAAAATTCTGCCACATTAATTGTAATAAAGTTAAAAATAGTTAAAGATGAGAAATCCAAACAAACTTTTCTTCTTTAAAACTAACCAACAAAAGTCCAAGATGAAAAAACACATTTTTAAACCCCAAAAGTAATTCTTTGCAATTCGTCGCAAATTTTTGATACATTTATTATAACAAAAACAAAATTGTAAGAAAAATGGGAAGAAAACCAACAAAAAAGTAGAATCTGAGGAAACCAAACAAACTTTCCTTTTTGAAAATAAATCATCAATTTAATAATAAGAAAACTCAGATAAAAGCCGCAAAAGTACTTCTCTCTAACTTATTACACAATTTTTGTTACATTTAGTGTAAAAAATAATTAGTTTAAAAATAATTAACAAACTTACAATGAAAAAAACAGATTTGGAACCCCCGAAAGTAATTCTCAGCGATTTTTTTCATAAATTCTGTTACATTAATTGTAACGAAGTAATTTTTGGGATTCATTGTAAAATATTAGTTACATTCAATGTAACTAAACTAACAAAAAATGTAAAGGTCGTGATACGAAACGGTCTTTAATTCTTTAAAAATAACCAACAATTTTTTTTACATTTATTTTAGCAAAAACAATAAAGAAATGTAAAGCAATTTTAAACCCCCAAAAGTGGTTTTAATTTCTTTGTTTTAATTTCTGGCATAAACAAAGCGACCTTTCGTTCTTAACAATAAATCAACAATTCTAACAATAAGATGAAATACATTTTGAATCCCCAAACTTAATCCTTTGCGAATCGCTGAAAAATTATTGTTACATTTAATGTTTACGGACCCAACAAAAAAATTAAGAACTCGTAAAATCAAACAACCTTTTTTTATCTCAAATGTATCATAACTAATAAAATAATCTAAAGCACGGTAAACGAAACGAACTTTTGTTTTTATAAATTAACCAACTAGTACAAAATAAAATAACATATTTGGAACCCCTAAGAGTTCTCCATTCATTACCAACTTTCTGTTACATTCATTGTAACAAAATAAAGAATATTAAAGCATGGTTAAACGAAACGTACTTTCGTTCTTAAAAATAAATAAATGCAATGAATTCCAAAGAATTACTCTTGGGTGTGCAAAATGTATTTTCTTATCTTCGACTTGTAGGTTATTTTTAAGGAACAAAAGTTCGTTTGGATTTCCCATGTTTGAATATTTTTAACTTTGTTACAATTAAGGTTACAGAATTTATGGAAAGAATCTCAAAGGATTACTTTCAGGGGTTACAAATGTAATTTTTTAATCTCAACTTGTTGGTTATTTTTAAACAAATAAAGATCCTTTCATTTCGCGAGCTTTACATTTTTTATTAGTTTCGTTCAATTAAATGTAACAAAGTTTTTACAGTGAATCCCAAAAATTACTTTTGAGGTAAAAAAATGTGTCTTCTAACTTCAGAGTAGTTGGTTAAGTTTGAAGTACAAAAGTTCGTTTGGATTTCCCAACTTTAATTATTTTTAACTTTGTTACAGTTAATGTAACGAAATTTATGGAAAAAATCGCTAAGAATTACTTTTGGGATTCCAAATCTGTTTTTTCATTGTAAGCTTATTGATTATTTCCAAAGCACAGAAGTTCGTTTCCTTTCCCGAGCTTTAAAATTTTTTTAGTTTCATTATTATTACAAAAAAATTGTGTAATAAGTTACAGAGAAGTACTTTCGCGACTTTGAAATGAGTTTTCTTATCATTAACTTGATGATTTATTTTCAAAAACGAGAGTTTGTTTGGTTTTCCCATATTCCGTTTGTTGTTGGTTTTCTTACAATTTTTCTTACAATTTTGTTTTTGTGATAATAAATGTATCAAAAATGTTGCAACAAATCGCAAAAAATTACTTTTGGGGGTTAAAAATGTTTTTTATCATCTTACACTTGTTGGTTAATTTGGTTGGTTTGGATTACCCATTTTTAATTTTTTTATTAATTCGCTACAATGAATGTAACAAAAAATTTTGAATTGAATCGCAAAGATGTACTTATCGTAGACTTGTTAATTAATTTTCAATAACAAAAGTTTGTTTTGTTTCTTCCAGTTTTAAGTTAATTTGTTGGTTTTATAACAAAAATGTAACACAATTTTTGCGACGAATCACTGAGAATTTCTTTTTGAGGTTTGAACCGTTTTTTCTTATCTCAGACTTGTAGATTAATTTAGAAGAACAAAAGTTCGTTTGGTCTTCTGAATTTTAAACATCTTTGTTTGTTCTCTTATATGAAATATCAGGAAAGTTCTGTATTAAATTGAAATTCATCTATTTTAGGTTGAGCAAATGTTATGTTATTTTAAGGATGGTAATAAAGATTTGCAAGAACAACTAAGAATTTAAAAAAATTCAAAGGCTTGAATTTCGCGTCTTGTAGAAACAATCAAAGATCAACGATGTGAAATTTTTGCGGTAGCTGAAGTGAACCGCCAGCACGCACACTATCTTAACACTTATGAGACAAACAAGTGTTTGCCAAAGCTCGATTCTGATTGGTTCAATATGCCCAACTTTGAAGCTTTACTGAGCCCAAACTAAGGCCCAGATAAAATTTTGCAAGAGGACTTTTCTGTTTCTTTTTTTGTCCTCTATCACCCAGGACCGGCATGTTCATAGGTGGTGGGACACCTTGTATACATACACATATTCGGTTTCGGTTTTGATTCCTTTGGAATAGAACCGAAGGGCTTATGACAAAGCCTCCGAACGCGTCCTCGGATTGCGGATAGAGGGTCCCTGTACCAAGGGTTTCTGCTGAATATGGTTACAATAATTAATAAGCAGTCGCGGACGATTGTCCAGGGATGGTCCCGAAGGAATAACCCCCAAGCGAAGGCGTGAGAACCGTGCCGAAAGCTGAATGTCACTTGGGTGAGGTGTCTCTAACGGTGATCCTGGGAAATCGGCGACTCTCAGAGTATCCAGCCTTATCCTTGCATGCGGGGCTCTACAAACATGGACGAACCCTTTCCCTAGCTGCTCGTGGGAACAACAATGACAACACCAAACATAGTTGTAGTAAGTGCGGTTTAAAACAATCGAAGGCGCTGGGCTCCCGACAATGGGTCGGACAACAATGCCGACTACCCTACAGTTGGGGGAGCCAGTCAAGACGGAGTCAATGCGATTGACCGGCGGAATCTTGTTACTTTTAAGTGGACGGATTAACTCAATGACGGCCTGCTGGAGTGCTAAGATGCCAGTATGGTCCCTGGACGAGAAGGTTACATGGCACGACTGCACGCTCTGTGGTGCGAGAAACACCCAGAGCTCTCAGACTTTTCGCAACAACGTCTGCGAAACCATGCCGAGAACCTTAGGAAAAGGGGTTATATAAGCGGAGTGCCTACTCATCCGCATCCAGAACAAGCCGGTAACAGAGAAAGAGACACTGAGACCAACCGCGAACAGGCATCCAATAGAGGAAGAACGATGCTTCAGGACCCGGAGAAACATCAACATTCAGGTTTCTCCCAAGCCCAAAGATCTGACTGAATTGGATGATGAACTTCGTGGAGATTTTTCCGAAGAATCCGACCTCTGGACTATCAGTTGTGGTGTGTACAATGCAGCGAGAACTTTGGCAGATGCAAGCCGTAAAACAAAACCAACGGTTGACCATAAGACCAAAAGAAGAATGCATCAACTCAGCACAAAGATAGGCTGGGCTAGACAGTACGCGTCCCGCATTCAGTGTGTGATTGATTACATAACATGTGGCAGGAATTTCACTGCCAAGGTTCGACGGTTCGCGCGCGAACTGCGGATCCGTCATCACACAATCAAAAAATCAAAGCTAATGACCATCAGACAGCATATTGTTGACAGAATACGAATACTATCTAACGCTAGGAGAAGTCTAGAGCGGAGAGAGAGGTGTGTCAGAGAAAACCAACAATTTTCATCTGATCCATCTAAACTCTTCCAAGACCCTCCAATTACTGTCGACCATCCGCCCAAACCAGAGGAGGTCGAAGCATTTTGGAGAGAAGTCTACGAGGTCCAGCATCCACTTCAAGAAGACTCAAAGAACATAAATAGCTTCAAGGAGCTGTGCAATGCCCTCATAACACCTGAGGAAGAATGCCCACCTATCACTACCGAGGAGGTGAAAAACGTATTAAAAGGCATGAAGAACTTTCCCGCTCCGGGACCAGATAGTATCAAGACCTTCTGGTGGGAGAAGTTTCCTTCAACCCACCAGCATCTGGCCCGAATTTTCACCTCATATCTAAAGTCGGAAGAGCCTATTCCGGAGTGGTTGGTGGAAGGGCGCACAGTGCTCCTGCCTAAGACGGGCAACTTAGCTGACCCTAAGAATTACAGGCCAATAACTTGTCTGAACACACTGTATAAGATCTTCACAGCCATCCTAAATGATAGGATTCTTCGGACAATTGAACCTGTATATATATCGTGTGATCACTAACAGTATCACCTTTCAGAGAGGTGTATTTCAGGGCGACACCATGAGCCCTCTCCTCTTTTGCCTCACATTATTGCCACTATCTCTCGCACTCCGCCATTCCGAAGGGTACCTCTGTGGCAAACCTGGAAATCGAAAGCATAAGGTAACTCATGTATTTTACATGGATGATCTTAAGCTCCATGCTAGAAATCAAGAGAAACTACATCTAGCTCTAAAAATTGTCACAGAGTACACTCAAGAGATTGGAATGGAGTTCGGGTTAGAGAAATGCGCCAAGGTTAATTTAAAGAAAGGAAAACTTAACGGCATCCTCGAAGATCCTGAACTCGTTGACAGAAGCGCTATACGACACCTTTGCGCTGGAGAGACCTATACATACCTGGGCTTGCCACAAAGCCGCATTCAGGACGTAACATCTATAAAGGATACTCTCCGATGCAGATACAAACGTCTCCTCCGACAGATATGGTCTTCCGAACTGTCGGCGAGGAACAAAGTATTTGCAACGAACATGCTTGCCGTCCCAGTAATACTCTATTCATTTGGAGTAGTTCCATGGACGAAGGACGAGCTCAGATCCCTCGACATCGGGCCCCGAAAGGTTATGCACATGAACAAAAGCATACACCTTAAGTCTTCTGTTCCACGACTTTACATCTCACGCCGTCAAGGTGGTCGTGGAATACTGGATCTTGAATGTCTTCACAACAGGATTATTCTGGGTACAGCACATATTGTCGCAAATGGACAAGATCCTCTTCTTAAAATGGTCAGAAAACACGAAGAAGTAGGCAAAGGGGCGTTTCTTTACAAAGCAGCAGAAGAGGCTGCTGAAACACTCGGCCTCGACTTCAATATCAGGGGTGAGCGAAATGCATCAAATCTTATCCATCTTAAATACTCACTCCTGAAGGCGCGGATTAAGAAAGCACAGGAGAAAAACTTCCGCGAAGAGCTCCTCGACAAGAAGATGCACGGCATCTTCCACAGAAATGTGGAAGATCAGTCGATGTCGTATGAGCTGACATTTGCTTTCCTTAGATCACCCGGATTGAAGTCGGGCACAGAGGCATGTTAAAATGAAACATTTCCACTCTAGCATACCGCCGCCACATTTTGAGCCAAGATATTCCCGATGATAGCTGCAGAGCGTGTCATCAACACCCCGAGCATCTAGGACACATACAATCTAGTTGTCCAGCTCATGCGGGAACAACCTACATCCAAAGGCACAATGCGACACTGAGAGTGCTTTATTACCATCTCTGGCACTCTTACGGCATTAGCCCAAATACCTCTCCGCTGAACGCCCCTAGAGAAATAGAGTCAATAGTCGAAAATGAGAAGTGCCGCATATATTGGAACTTCATATTCTCGACAATTGTTTCTGTTGCGCACTCGAGGCCTGACATGGTTCTTCTTGACTTCGAGAAACGAACCATGTTCGTTATCGAATTTTCGGCACCAGCGGACAAAAACGTCACAGCGAAGGAGAAAGAAAAGAAAGAAAGGTATAAAGACCTTATGAGGGAGTTGCGACGGTTATACCCGGAATATTCTGTTAAGCTAATTGTCCTGATCATTGGCGCTCTTGGAGGTGCCAAGGTTTCACTTGTTAATAGCCTGAAAAGCATCCCTCCGTGTCAACAAAATGCTGAGGCACTTGCAGGGAGAATGCAGAAGGCGGTCGTCCTTGGGTCGCTCCGTGTCCTCAGGGTGCACGAGACTTTCGCCGGATCATCGTATTGAATTCGCGCAGACTGTAACCACCCATCTCACGGTCGTGAGACGTGGTTACAGCTGAAATTTTACCGCGATTTCGCTGGGAGCGGGTGCAATTTTTCAGATTAGCACCCGCTCGTGGCGAAATCCTGCGGTTGTACTTATGACAAACTTTTAACTATACATATATTTATTTTAAAAACTGGAATGTCTTTCCTAGAAGTTTTATCTTAATGACTACAAAAAAATGACGTTACATCAGTTTATTATTAATCTTTTTCCGAAAATTAATCGACTTCAGGTAATGTTTTTAGTTTTCACCAAATCATATGTATTTATTCATTGTTGTTGTTTCAACTTTCTTTATAGAACTTATGTCTCATTTTATTAAATTTTAGAAAATTATTTTGTTCAGATCTTGAGAATGGCTCAAAGCCGAGCCAAGACGTTGACCATATTAAAATTTTGACACCATAATTTAAATGCGTTGTTTTTTATAAGACTGTAAAGACCAAAAAATTTGATTACTTGGATTTGAAAATGATTTTCTTACATTTTTAAACTTATCTTAACTCTCTAGTTAAATGTAATTCTTTTTAGGACATTTGCACGTACACGAGAAGTCAAGTGCGTTAATGAAACGCCACCAATTTCATGATATACAATATCGAGATAATGATCGTTAAATTTCGACGATAATCGTGCATGAAGAACATCTTTATAATAATTATTTTTCTGTTTGTTCATGAGATCAAAAATAAATTGTTCAGATGGTTCAGGTAACTTTACGGAAATGCAATGATCAGTTACTAATGTTAAAATCTCAGTCACGCATATCTCGACTAAGCCACACAATGCTTTTAGCATACTAACACACTCGTCTGCACATAAAAGAGCATTCTTGAAACCAATGAAAGTGGTTTATTTCATTGCAACAGCAGGTACATACACTTTCTGTTTCTTCGCTTCACAAGGATTTTCACTATTTTCACATTCTGCAACAGGTCCAGGTTTACTGTGATTTCTTGCAGTTTATTAGTAACAATGTGGACAATTGGTTCAAAACGTCCATCAGTCTGTAGTTCCAATCCAATAATTACATTCTTACTGCAGGAATTATTGAGAGCGTACAGTGTAGTTAAGATAAGATGTTTAGTTGTCCTACGTGAAGGCACAACTGCTGTCATGTGAACTTTTTTTCTTCTATTGCTTGAAGAAGAATTAGCATCACCATAATTTGTAATAGATTGTAAGGTTATAATATTTTCAAAGTCTGAGTCTATCGGATTTAGCATATTTTGAGACATTGCACTTATTGTGTTTAGAGATGCAGAGGAACTAATAAACGGATAGCCTTAGACGCAACTTATGTATCAAAAGGAACCGATATGAGGTAGTGGGCTTAAAAACGTGTCTGAACACGCTTCATATAGTGTTCTTGAACTATGATAGATTATTAGTTAGGTAGTGGGGGAAATCAACAGAAGTGTGGACAATTGTAAAAGGGGGTAGGGGGACATGGAATTTAGAGTTAGATGGAGGGGAAACAAAAAAATAGTTTCGTCAAGTTTGAAACAGTTTCATATATGTAAAGTATTTTTTAAATATACTTTTAGTGCGAATTAGTAAAAAAATGCTTACTAATTCACTTCAGTATAGTCTTTTACTCACTAATTATCAGTTACAAGTAAGTAATTCGATTGTTAATTTTACTAATTGATACGAGTTCACTAAAGACTAATCAAAAACCTGCCTACTTCAGAATTATGATATATAAAGTAAGAAAAAATGGTTCAAACATTTAAATGTTTTAAGAATTATTCTATGAATTTTTCTATATATGATAAATAAATATTTTGGTTTAAGAATATAATACATATGTTGGAAAGCTGTTTGGTTTCGTGAGAACGTTTATTGATAGATGTTAAAGGGTCCTTTCAAGAATATTGGGGGATGTAACCATAGACAAAGGAGAGGGGATGGACCCATTTTCCTTGCAAGAAAGTCACAGTTTCACTAGAAAATCAGTCCAGACCTGGCATTTGCTTGTGCAACACTATCCCTGGATAACCACCCGAGTTTTACTGTAATTCTATAATTCCCGAATTTGAAGTGAATTAAGAGTGATCGACAAGAAAAGTGCGTGAAGTGCCCCAAATTTCAAAGAGGATTAAAAGTGCTCAATAAAAAAGTGAGTGAAGTGTGTTTGATCCAAATTCGAATCAAATTTAAAAAAAAATGTGTGACAGTGGTTTAAACAATGCCAGGATTGTTCATGATGCAGTCAGTGAGCATTTACCTCCAATGGCTGCCTTGGAGGCTTACGCTGACAAATGCACTTCGGCTGTTTGCTTGATCAATCTGATTAATGACGCAGTGGAGGCGAGCAACAAGGAAGTACTTGTTGGATGCCTCCCAGCACCAATGAAAATGAGACATTTATTGGATATGGCTATAGAAAGTGAGGTGGAGTGCATCAGCGCACTGCCGTTAATAGGCTAACGCTAGATACCGGTGTTATTATACCAGAAAATGGTTGTGGTATTCCAGACTTGATTAAATATTAACAATTTTTAGGACAAACTCAGATAGCAATAACAGTGTACCATTTGGATAGCTTTGGGTTAGGAAAGGCGAAACCTTTTTATGACGGCTGTTCAGAAATTTTGAGTGAAGGGGAAATAATTAAACAAAATATTTACTTACTGTATGAGGGTGCGATACCACGGCGATACCACGCTGAAAACACCAGTTCCCGTTAGATCACTGAAGTTAAGCAATGTTGGGCGCGGTTAGTACTTGGATGGGTGACCGTTCGGGGAATACTGCGTGTTGTTGACCCGTCGTGGGTGTGGTGGACCCACACTGGTAGTATTTATCCACCTAGAAACACTACCCGAATCGGGTAGTGAGGCAATGAACTTTCGAGTTCGAAATGCTAATCAATTTTTTTTTCTTTTATGAGGGTGCCCCAAAATGCCATTTTTCTCCAATTTCATCTTTGATAGGTGCGGGGGGTAGTAGAAACTTTTGTGCGCCATGTAACAAGGCTAACCAAAATTCAGAAATTCATTTGTGTTCTGAAAAATGTAACGCCTGTCACATTTCGCCACCCTGTAATCAGGAAAGTGATATTCTGTTTGGGGATGCCGAAAAGGAAATTATATGCTAATCATGCCTTAGGTCCTTTTATGGGGCCTCATGTCCCACATCCCAAAGTTTATATTGGTGATGACTGCAAAAGTTTGACCGGTGTAAACTTTGATTTAACCAATGTTGAGGAATAAGTCAAATGCAAGGTATTGCCTCCTACTGGCACATATTTACCTGTTTTACCTGTCCGTATGCACGGTAAACTCATATTCTCTCTGTGCAATACTTGCTGTAAATTACAACTACAACAAGATTGCCCGCATGTGAATAGTAGAAGTGAGAGAGAAATGGAAGGAACATGGGTTTCCGACGAGGTGAAAGTAGCAATTCAAGAGTGATATAAGATTATCTCTATTTTTGAAATTTGGTAGTATGAAACTACTCAATATGACACAGGGGAGCCTTTCCGCCCCCTCCACTACACGTTGGAAATAGGTAGGCGTTTGACCAACAACGTACGGACTCCCCGTATGTTTAACCTGGCCGTATGGCTGGAACTGAACGTACGGACTGTCCGAATGTTTAACCCGGCCGTATAGCTGGAAGTAAACGTACAGACTGACCGGACTTATAGAGACTACCTTTTTCATAATGCATATCTTTATATCTTAGCTTCATTACTTAAAATTTGGTTTCAAGATAATTCTTGAAAGTCAAGTTTTTTGTATTATTTTTTAACATTTACAGATTTTGCTTCATTCGAAAATTTTACGCTAAGAAAAGGTCAAACTTGAAGTAAAGTGAAACGTTTTTTCAACATAAAGTACCAAGCAGTAGTTATCCAACCTTTTGTCAAAATTTGAGTTTTATCTAAGGATGTCCGATTTTTTGCCCTCTATGAATTTAAGACTTTTGCAAAGCATTGTAAGCCAACTGACGGTCTGATCGAATAATCAAAACCACCAATGGCATAGTCTTCGAAATACCCTTCGCAATACCTTTAAAATAGTATTCATTTAGAATGTTAACGCCTAAGGGTAAGGTAATTGGTCACTTGATACTCTGGTATATGCCCACAACTGAAGCTTAGTTTATTTCCCTGGAAAGGAGGGAGAATGTTGAGATACCTGTTATAATATGTTCCGAAACTTATACCCTCAAGCTATCTTTCGCGATTGAACAAAAGCAACGAAACTGAATTCCCAACGTTATATTTTATAATATTTATCGTACTGGAATTTACTTATTTAATGGTATGCGTTTACCGACAGCAGATTACAATATCCTTTTAAGGATATGGTTAAATCTTTCTTTAGGTTATTTTCATTCCTATTTTGGTGTTTCACATACAAAAGTTATTGTTCATATCGCAAAGAAATTTATTCACTTGCAATTTTTTCAGTTCTGATTGATTTTGAAACTTGTTTTGGAATTACACGTCTCAAGATTGTAAATAATATTTAAGAAAGCTTTTTTGACAATTCGTTTCAAAGGAAAAAAGATGTAATTACTGCATATACATTTTTACTCGATTTACCATTATACGGGAATTTTTTCCAGTGGAAAGAAATTAATAATAGGGAATGAATATTCCTTCTACTTATAAAAGAGAAAAAAAATTATTTGATGTTAAATTTATTAATATGTTCAATTCAATTTAGTTTCTCGGTTCACAGATTTGTTCAGATCGTAAATTAATTTAATTACTTTTATATTAGGAACTTCCGGGTCGGTGAGATATAGAGGTGGACGTGTGTGAGGTGCCGAGGAGGTTTTGGACGGTTTATGGAGAGGAAAGTGGAAGGAAAAGTGCAAGAATGAGGTTATTAGGCGAGAAAAATGATGGTGTTGATGTGAAAGTGGATGTGAAGAGAAAAGTAAACGTGGTCTTTCGATCCACCGTCGGTTTTAGTCTTCGATTTGAATCAGCCAAAGCTCTCGCAGCACCATAAACTGAGCAATTAATGGTCCAGAGGTTGGACTCTTGTCGTCTTCTTTGTCACCTGCTGCATGTATAGAATCACCGCTTCACAAATGTTGGAAAATGTTACTTAGACTGATGATTTGTGAAGGCATCTTTGCTTTTCGGATGTCCAGAAAAGATCCTTCAGTATAGATTTTGAGGTATCTATATTGGCATTGCATTGTCTTACCATGCGGAGAATGTATTTGTTCTTGGAGACGTTATCTGGAAAATCTGGGAGTATAGCTACTGCTTCTTCTGTCCTGATGATGAGTAACTCACATTCATCCAGGGAAATGGTAAGACTCTGCTTTGCTGGCCTCTGCTGATGCTGCTTACAGGTCTTGCACTTTCCAGGAATTTTTTGGAACTGGTCGCTCTTGCTGCTTCTACTGCTCTCCAG
Organism: Andricus quercusramuli; assembly: GCA_932178445.1. Taxonomy (NCBI): domain Eukaryota; kingdom Metazoa; phylum Arthropoda; class Insecta; order Hymenoptera; family Cynipidae; genus Andricus; species Andricus quercusramuli. The sequence continues at coordinate 54,239 of CAKNXH010062751.1, forward strand.
ACACTGTGGGGTTGCGTTCGAAACTTTTGGAGTTCGCATTTTCCGAATAGTTAACTTCTATGAGAGTAGGTGTATATTGGATTTTCGGGCTCACTGATTACAAATACATTGTTAGATTTTCAAAAGTCAAGATGGCGGATCTAACATGCCGGCCCAAATGGTGAAATTAATGCTGATCGTAGTAAAAATTAGTATATGAAGGTTTTTGGGGTCGCTGATTGCATACCCGTTATCAGATTCCCAAAATGTAAGATGGCGGATCTACAATGGTGGCCTGAATGAAGTAATTAAATGCTAGTCCCTGTACATATTTGTATTCTGTGGTTTTTAGGACCGCTGATAACGAATATGTTGCCAGCTTTAATAAGTTTTAATAATGGAGCCCGGGATTTTCTTGACGGGCTTGATTGTATTGAATCAATATATGCCCAAATAGCACGGATCATTCCTGGAACGTTCCGCGGGAAGTTTCGGAACATTCCAGGAACGTTCCCAGAAAGTGTAAAATGTCCGCTGCTTGGGAACGTTCCACTGGTATGCGGTACTCAAAACTGAAAAATGACATCCATTTTTACCTATCTCTTACGGCTTACGAGATAATTGTTGTTGAAAATAACAATAACAGAAGGTTCCCTTCGGGCCCCAGTGGAAAGTTCCAGGAACGTTCTCAAGGTGTGGACATCGTACATGTTGCGAAAACGTTCCGTGCTATTAGGGTGAACTCTCAGAACTAAGATTTTGCGTTCTATGAAATATGCAAACTACAGATGAAGACTTTTGCACGAACGTTGTTTATTTGGCTTAGTTTTCTCATGCGCCATGAAATACATACAAATATCAATTGAGTCATTGAACTAGTTTTGAGATTTTCGTTATACTAGTTGTAACTTATTAGTTATATAACCCATCATATTTAGGTTTAAAAAAAACATTTATGATAACGGGTTTTTAAATAAATGGTTTTATGTTTAATGTACCTGTTACTGTATAAAAACTTCAATTTTTCAGTGTAATATCAATACATTGAATTTAATACTTAGTATCTTTGTGCATGATACTAAAATCGATTTTTTTCAAAAAGCCCTCGGTCACCGATACCCTTGACGGTCCAACCCTCTCGCTTTCATTAGTACCAGTCCCGTCGGAAAATCTCTTCAGATTTTCCGGAGGGCCCCTTCAGTGACGGATCGTCAAGAGTAGTTATCCTGGTTACACATTGCGTTCACGACATTCCCCCTCATGTATTCCTGTGTCATCAGGAATACTATTTCTTTTTACGAGAACGCACAACTTTTGTAGCTGGCCTTTTGTACGTCCCCGTAGTCGTGCGTACGTCAGCAACTCAAGCGCGGCCATTCTTGCCGGGATAGATAGCCGTGATGATCCCTCGCATCCACTGGTTCCGTGGAAGCTGGTTGTCCCAGATAACAACCAAATCTCCGGCTTCGAGATTCTCTGTTCGTCGGTACCACTTTGTTCGCCGGTTGAGTGATGGCAGATACTCCTTCACCAGGTCGTCAGTCAGGAAGACTCCTGGTGCCCCAGGAACCTTGTCGTGTTTCCTCCACGGAATTAGAAGGTGGTTGGGTGGGATACTTTCCGGGTCGGCTGGATCATCTGAAACATAAGTCAAAGGTCTGCTGTTTACCGAAAATTCGGCTTCAGCAAATAATGTTTGAAGGATCTACTCCTTTCGGTGCTCGCTCCTTCAACGTCGCATGTAGTGCTCGTTTCACGGACCCCACGAGCCGTTCCCAGCAGCCTCCCATGTGCGGACTTCCAGGTGGAATGAAGTGCCATTCTACTCCGTTGATTGCAGTTTGTCGCAGTATCTCGTCCTGGTCGAACTCCTCTAGCGCTCTTCTCAGTTCTATATTTGCGCCAACGAAGTTGGTGCCATTGTCTGAAAACTGTCTCTTCGGTTTTACTCGACGACTGATCATACGTCTCAGGGCCATGATCATGGAATCCGTTGATAAAGAGCTTGCAAGTTCTAGGTGTATAGCTCGTACATTTAGGCAGGTAAATAATACCCCGTACCTCTTCTCGTGCCTCCTTCCTATCGTCACCTGGAATGGGCCGAAGTAGTCCACCCCTGTATTGATAAAGGGTTCGATAAAAGAATCGGTTCTCATGTCGGGTAATGGAGCCATTTCCGGTTGTTGCGGCTTTATCTTCCGTTATTTGCAGGTAAGGCAATTGTACCCCTGGGCTCTTACTGCGCTTCGGATCTTCGTGATCCAGTACTTGGAACGAAGATCATTTATTACTCGTTCTCGCCCAATGTGTCCTGCTTTCTCGTGGTAGAATGCGATCAGGAGTTGCACAATTGGATTTCCGCCATTCAGAATGATAGGCTCCCGTACGGATTGGCTGTACGTGCTGTTCCTGATCCTGCCATTCATTCGCAGCAGTCCGTCCTTATCTAGTTTTGGTGAAAGTTCTAGCATCTTCGAGGTAGATAACAGATCTTTGTTTTCCTGCAGTCGTTTTCGCTCAGCCGTGAAGTCCTGTTCTTGTGCCAGTTTCAGCGCTTCCTTCTCGCCTTTTTCAATTTCTGGTGCTGTCAGCTCCCTGCCTCCTATTCCTTTGCCACGGCACTTCTGTATGGAGAGAAAAACTCTCGCCATCGTGCAGATCAGTCTGGTTCATGAGGTGAATCTGGAAAAATTTATAAGAGATGGTTGCTGATTATCAAGACAAAGTATGAACTCTTTTTTGAGTTCCTTATCTGCTTCCTTCGAAACTTTTGATTTCGTAGTCACTTTCGGCCACTCGTCTTCTTTCTTCAATAAAAATTCCGGGCCCGAGAACCATCGACAAGAAGAATTAAGTTCAATATGCTCCGTATCCCGAGTAGCATCGTCGGCTACATTAATCTTTGTCGGTACCTACCTCCACTCATTTACCGAAGTCACGTCCAGTACCCCAGCTAGTCGATGCGCTACAACGGGTTGGTACTTCCTTGCGTCTGATTGGATCCAGTTCAGCACTGTCGTTGAGTCGGTCCAAAAAAATCTTTTTTCTATCTTCAGAGTGTGCTTTGTGATTATTGTTTCAGCCAGCCTACTTCCCATCACTGCTGCCTGAAGGTCCAATCGCGGAACGGTGAGCGGTTTTAGCGGCGCGACTCTGCTCTTAGACATTACTAGTATCGTACGTGAGCCTGCCTCCCCCTCCAGTCGGAAGTATCTGACTGCTGAAAATGCCTCTGTGCTCGCGTCGCAGAAAATGTGAAGCTGAACTTCACGTAACTCACCAATTCCCAAGGCATAGCAGCGCGGAATTCTGAATTTGCTCGCTTCTCTCAGATCTTCGAGAATCGTTGTCCATTTCGGCCGTAAATCTTCCGGCAGTAAGGTATCCCAGTCGAGTCCGGTTCGCCGGATGTCTTGCACGAGGATTTTTCCTCGGATAGTTATTACTGACAAGAGTCCTAGTGGGTCAAATACAGGCATAATCAGTTTCAGGACTTCTTGTTTCGTCCGTATTTTTTCTCCGTTCATTAAACGTCTGTCCACTCGCGGAAAGTTGACTGTAAAACTGAGAATGTCTTTTTCCGGTGACAATGTGACCCCTAGGACTCGAGTGAATTCTTTCTCTCCGAGGGCTACTTCTGTACCTCGCTGCGCAACAGAATGAATGGGAAGCGCACTCAAGACTTCCTCTGAATTCGATATCCAGTTCCGAATTTCGGGTCCCCCTTCTTGATGAATGTGCGCTACCTGTCGCGCTTTAGAGACAGCTTCCTCGATGGTGTCTGTACTGTCAAGATAATCGTCCATATAGTGACGTTCAATTACCGCTTGACTTGCCTCTGGATACAGTTTCTTATATTCTTCGGCGTTGCGATTTTTGATCTCCTGCGCAACGTACGGTGATGAAACTGCCTCGAAGATCATCACTTCTATCTGCAGTGCTATGAGCTCTCCCGTCTGTTTATTCCGACCTAAAAATCTTTGTCTGCCACGATCTCCCTCTCGAATCCGTACTTGATGGAACATCTCTCTCAAATCCCCACATATAGCTACGGGTCGTTCACGAAATATTGAGAGGATTCCCGTCAGTAAGTTATAGAGATCGGGTCCTTTTAAAAGTCTGTCATTGAAGCTCACTCCTTGTGCCTTGGCTGCTGCATCCCAGACTAGACGAATTTTTCCCGGCTTGTTAGGGTTAGTGACTGCAAAATGAGGTAGATACCAGGTTCTCGGGCCGATCTTCTTCTCCTCATCTGCGGTCAGTATTCGTGCATACCCCTTTGAGCAATATTCCTCTATTTTTTGCTCGTACTGAGCCTTGAAAACGGGATCTTTCGCGATTTTTTTTCTACAGCGTACGAATTCGCTGCTCTGACATCTTTCTGCTGTCTGGTAGCATTTCGTTGTCACTCTTCCAGAGTAGTCCTGTGTCCCAGAGTTCGGCCTGACGGCGAGTAGTTCGGTCCAGGATCTCTTCTGCTCGTTGATCCTCCTTGGAACGCAGAGCCTTGACTCGGATATCAACACCAAAGCTCTCTACGTTCCAAAATTTTCTCATCTGTTGCCCAAGGTCCTCATGTTCGGTGTGGTGAACGAACAGCATACACTCCTCGTTTACCCCTGCCGCCATGAAGGGTCTGTGTATCGTCCATCCTAAGGGTGTCAGTGTCGCGACAGATTCGTTCGTTTTTCCGACGATGATTTTCAACGGAATCTTGACGTGAGTGCGATCCTCTCCGATCACGATCTCGGGCGTGACTCCAGCGGTATCTGGAAGGTTCATAGCTTTCAAGTGTGCCCACTCGGCAACGTCCATCTCGACCGGTTGACACGGCAAGTCAAGATCTTGAAGGGTCCGAATATCTTTCAGATAAAAGGTGTCAGCGTTCCCTGTGATCTTCACTGACACTCGCCTGGAGTTAGAATCTTCGTATATCATTTAATTCACCCATTTTGAGTGCAGTGGATCAACACGCCTTGAAGACCTAATCGACGTGCTAAGTCATTTTTTATTATGGTCACGGACGATCCCGAGTCTAAAAACGCGTGAGTGCATACTTGACCTTTCGGGCCCTCTAAAGTCACGGGCACGATCTTCACAATGACATAATTGATATATTGATATAAGAGATCACATTGGTTTGCCAATACCATTCGAGTACGGAACGCTGACAGCTACACTTCATTTTAAGCGTATTGACTAGATAAGAGGAAAATAATGGCTCATTACATAGATTATTACTCCTCACAAGTAGGTGGAAGAGGTATACCACGAATATACATTGGAGCTTGTAACAGAATTGTTACCATAACTCGGGACTCGGTACGACCCTGAACGAAAGGGTTGCCGGGCCGCACACGAGACGGAACGGAATCCCCCGAGGGGACCCGAAACCCCGAGCAACGGCACGGCCGTCTTCAGTCTTGCTCCGTCGCTAGATGCGAAACACCGTTTTGCCCTCTCTCATAATTCGTCACGGCGAAGTGCCTTTCGGGTTTATTCCAAGTGCCTTCCGTGACTATTCCAAGTGTCCCCTGGAACCATTCGGATTGCCTGCTGGAACCGACTCTGCACAACCTCCTGGAAAACCCTCAACCACGACGCTGATCTCCGGCCGGACTCGACTACGTCACTGCCGGGCTTTCGCCCCTACGTCTCCATCGACGTCTAACCACGGACCATTGGCTTTCGCCAAAATGTAAGTGGTAATAAATGTTTTGTCTTCCTAAACGATCGGAGTTTTATTATGTCTCTACCCTCTTCTCAGTTTTCCGCCTCCTATTTTCCTCCTCAGCATTACCTCCATAATACCTGGCGCCCAACCTGAAATCCCACACTTTTCCTTGTTTCAAAAAACCATGAAACCTGCCGAGAAGGAGGACGCAAATTAAATTCAACTCAAACCCATAAGACTACTCTAAGATTTTTTGAACTTTTCTTTCAATCTTTCTTGCATGCTAATTGATCCATGCCTTGCTAATTGCCTAAAATTCTCATGCGATTTTCGATAGAAATACTTATATGAGAACTGACTTTCACATGTGCCTTGCCAAATGCGTAATCGATTATATTTAGGATTATGATGTATTATGATTGATTTGTGCCATTGATTTATATGTATTATATGCCAAAAAAATGGTCTGCTTGAACTGCTATTTAGAAAAACTCCGGAAGAGTCATCTATAAGCAATGATGATCTAAACAATTATAAGGAAATCTTGATTGCTACAAATGCACATAAGAAGCGGTACAGCTCAACTGAACCTATTCGTACCATCCGAGATATCAACTACAAGAACTTTATTGCAAAAATGTTTAACGTATCACGCAGACGATCCTCAACTAGTGGAGGTGCCCTACCACAGTTTATGGCAGCAACAAAAAATATAAAGACCGAGTACATCTACTGGGACGACCCTAACGAACTAGTTGATCGTCTTCGTCTACTCCTGGCGTCTCAGGAAGCTGGCAATCCGAGTCCCAACAATGAAATTGTATCAATTTTCGAGGAACTGCGGGAAGCTGAAATCATATATTAGGAGTGTATTCATAACGCTATCCTCAGTATCACGATTAGTGTCGACGTGTTTGGACGTCACCTGGATCGAACCAATTCAGCAAGCCGTGGACCGCCTGGTGTTGCATTCAAGATTACCTCCGACGGCCATTACGACGTAGACGGCAAACGACTTTGTAACGTTAGTGAGGCCAAAGAACAATACGACGCAGTCAATTTGGGACTTGTGCAGCGTATTGTACAAAACGAGATACGTACAGGGTATCAAGTCACATCATCTATGCGATCAGAGATTGACAATAATAATTTAATGATACGTTTACTCGAAGAATCAATCAACAAGAAACTGAAAAACCTGCAGATTGACACCCAACAAGATTTGTCAGACCGTAACATTGAACTCATTGCTCAGTTGGACGCTCGATTCAACGCACTCGAGAATGGACAACGAGAAATTGGCAGTAGTGACAGAAGTGCATAAACCTGCTAGAAAGAATTATCCACGTCGTCGCGTGCAAATGCGTGGTATAGTCGAAACGTGGCAGGCAGATTTGGTTGGAATGCTACCCTATGCCAATGAAAATAATGGCTACAAGTATTTACTTACCATCATAGATATTTTCTCCAAGTACGCATGGGCTGTTCCTGTTAAAAGCAAGAGTGGACCAGATGTCACTTCAGCAATGCAATCTATACTTGTGCAGGGTCGTGTACCAAAACACTTACGCACTGATGAAGGCACAGAATTTTATAATTCACATTTTAAAAAACTTATGCAACGATACGGCATTAATCTCTACTCAGCGCATAGTAATCTGAAGGCATCAATCTGTGAAAGATTTAATCGCACACTTGAAAATAAGATCTGGCCACAATTGAGCTTAAGAGGCAATTATAAGTGGATAGATATTTCACCTGCTCTGATCTCCAAGTACAACAATGCCAATCATCGCTTAATCGGTATGAAGCAAAAAATGTCACTGCCGAGGATGAAGAAGAGCTTATGCAACGCTTAAAAAAACTACGAAATATACCCAGGAGAAGGCCAAAGTTCAAAGTTGGTGACAGAGTTCGAGTCAGCAAGCACAAGCATGTCTTTGAGAAAGGACACACTCCTAACTGGACAGCAGAGATATTCACTGTGGATCGGGTTATTTCAACGGATCCAGTGACGTACAGGATCGCAGACTATCAAGAACAACCTATCGCTGGCGGATTCTATGAACAAGAACTTCTCAGAGTTAAGCATCCAGACGTATACCTCGTAGAAAAGGTAATCAAGAAGCGTGGCAGCCAAATATTTGTAAAGTGGTTAGGTTTTGATAGCTCACACAACAGTTGAATTGATAAATCAGACATGTAATCAACGTTGAAGCAATGTTGATTCAACTCTGTGCAATGTTGAATTAACTTTTGTGCAATGTTAAATCAACTTTGTGCAATGTTGAATCAACTTTTATGTAATGTTGAATAAACTTTTGTGTAATGATGAATCAACTTTTGTGCAATGTTGAATCAACTATATGCAATGTTAAACCAATGATGAATCAATGTTCAATCAACGAAGAACCAATGTTGAGACAACGATGAATCAATGTCGAACCAACGATGAATGATGAAGCTATGAAATTGCGTGTGTTGAATTTATATTACGTCTGCGCTTGTTCTAACTAGATATAAGGTTTCGATAAATAAAAATCAATCCATATGCATATATATTATCTTTTTTTATTCAGTTAAATCCTGATAACTCCTATTTACAATTATTTACAATATGAAAACCTTCAAAGCACTATTTACAACTAATCTTGCACAAGAAGATCTAAAAGTTCTCTATCATTTTCATTTAAAACCTCATCGTTATCCATTGCGCTAATTTTATAATGTCCCCATGCTAGTGTGTCAGTACTATTTGGAAGCAAGAATCGTTTATCATCATAAGGACTCAATGCAATTTTTTGTCTGTTTAATTGTTTCAACATTGTGTAGCTTCCATCTGATCATACATTGCGTTCTAGTTTGAATAATTGAATTTCGCAAACAATCGAGATTGAACCATTTTTTTTCGCCTCTGCCTGGCGGGGGGGGGGGTATACTATTTCTTCTCTAAATTAAACCACGTAAAACTTTTTATCCGCTCATTTTAGTTGAAAGTTCAAGCGAATTGAACCTCAGATATTCGAGAAATATAGAATTCCATGACACATTTACGGCTTTACTAAAGCAAAACTTCTTCAAAACAAACGGTTTGGGAATCATGTTATTTGGGCATTTTTTTCAATTCAGAAACTTTATTACACTGGAATTTTATAATTGAAAAATTTCATCATTTCGGGAATTTTCAAGCATTGAAATATTGTAGACTGTTTGGGAATTCCTTAACTCAGTAATTTTTATTATTTGGAAATTTTGAAATTCAGGAATTTTATTGTGCTGGAGTTTTATAATTCAGAAATTTTCCAGTTTGGATGTTGCATCATGCAACATTATAAACTGTTCGCGAATACTCCAATTCGTCAGTTTTATTATTCGGGAATACTCCAGTTCGGATATTTTATTCATTCCGGAATTTTGTAGTTTGGATATTTTATAATACAGGTATTTTCTGTCGGGAATTCTTTTTTCCGGGAATTTTTGACTATTCGGGAATGTTTTCAAATTTCACGGTATTTCGAAAATTTTTTAAAATATGATAGGATATTTTCTAACGTGAGAGAATTTCCTAGTCTTTGTGGTGCTTGGAGTGATTTTTAACGAATTTTCAGTCTTTGTTGGTACTTAAGGGGTCTTCGAAGAATTTTTAAAGTGTCTAAATTTCCGCCCCTTTGTATTCTGTACATAAAAAAAAAAAGAAAAGGAAAACATGTGCTGACTCGACAGCAATCAGTCCAAACTCTAACGTCTTAGGAAAAGGTCGTAATAATATCCTTGCGCTATGACTTTAAATTAATAATAATAATACT
>CAKNXH010062752.1:0-17893 GCA_932178445.1 Andricus quercusramuli
CAATATTAATACATTTGATTGAAGTGTAAGGAAGCTATGGTAATGCATAATATTTGAAAAAACGGTTTTTATAGTAAAATTTCTTACATTAACATAATTCAAAATTGATGCAATAACGGAAAAGACTCATTGATTCGATGCAAATCGAATCATTCGAAATATTTGAAACATCTGTTTCAAACAGAAAAACTTTCTTCATGAAGATAGATCAAATTTGATGTATGAACAGAAAAGAAGTTTTTACCATTCAAATAAAATAATTCTGACAGAGGCTGATAGGGATTGTAATAGTATTCTGATAGTCACCAACTTTTTTATGCCTGAAAATAATCTAGTTAATAACTATTTAATTTTAAATTAATAAGTATTTTGTGTATTTTATTCTTAGTGTATCTTGTGTTTTTTTCAACCTATTGGTTGAAAGTTAATTTTTTAAATTGAAAACTTAACTGGTAACTTAAATTAACTTATCATAAAGCTAAGGAAGGGATAGGGTGCGACAGAATTTCCCCCTTCCCTTTTCCAACTCGAAAAATTACAACTTTAAATACAAAATTTGATTTTTCTGGTTCGTTATTGTATTTTAAAACTTTTTTGTATTAATGTGTACTTTTATATTTTTTTGTAAATTTCCATCCTTAAATTGACCAAAATGAAAACTTTAGTTTGTCTATTATTTAAAAAGTCAAAAATGCTTCTCCTATGAGGAAGCAAATACATTTGCTAACGGGAAGCAAAGTGCTCGTGAAATCGACACCATGTGAATATAAATACAAATAAAGTGGAAACACTAGAGATCGAATTCACAGCTAGTTTTGTATTTATAAATAGAATACCGCTTTTTTCATGGAATTAACAGCCAGTTATTTAACTATGATTCTTTGCTATGAATCGATAACATCTGATAATTGATTAACCAAACTTAAATAACAAATGCATTATTTGGTTATTTTTCAGCATTTAAACTTGTTTTTTTATGTAATCAACTGTTAATAGCACATTTTTTAACTTTTTTTAATAGCTCGACAACGATCCACTACTTTTATTTTCATTAACAATTTAATTAACGTAGCCATACGCGTATATAAAATAAGATTTTTGCATATATTTTACATGTGGGGATATTATTATGAAATCAAACTAATTCTAAGATCATTATCGAACATTCAAAAAAAGTTAAAAAATGTGTTATTAACAGTTTATTACACACAAAAAACAAGTTTGAATGCTGAAAAATAGCCAAATAATGCATTTGTTAATTAAGTTTGGTTAAAAAATTATAAAATGTTACCGATTCATAGCAAAAAATCATTGCTGAATAACTGGCTGTTAACTCCGTGAAAAAAGCGGTATTTTATATATAGTTACATAAAATGATAGAAATTTGTTTAAACAATTGTTGATTACAATAATAAATTGTTTACTGCAATCAAACTGTTCTTAGAAATTTGGGAGTTAGTTATTTACAGTTAAGTACATCGAAAAAATCAAGTTTGGACCTGAAAAAATAGCCAAATAGTGCATTTGTTTATTAAGGTAGTTTAAACAATTGTTAACTTTTATTTCTGACCAAATATGATACTTAGGTTTTATTTCCAAGTAATATATGATCGATTCCATAGAAAATTTTTTATTTATTCTATCAAAAATACATGATATGGATATTTGTTTATAAAAATTGCTTTTAAAATAACAAATTATCTATTAACTTTTATTAATTCAACTCACAAGGGGGGTTAGGTTGGTGTCCGACGCCGATTTTTTTGTAACTTTGCAGATGAAAAGAGGATCCCAGACTATAAAAAAAAAATTAATTTTTTGGGCAATCGTTCATAATTAGGGGTGGAAATCACCCCTTTAATATGTTTGATACTTTTACTGTTTTGAGAGATATCATTATTTTTTCTTTCTTGTTTTTGCACAAAATTGTTCTAATTGATTCTACATTATAATATTATCTTGAGTTTTAAAAATACTTACCCCTCGTGCCTTTTTTCGACTCGTGCTTCTGAACTCATGCCCAGACATTTGACGCCTCCTCCAACCAGTGCCGTATCTCTTTCATTCGTGACATAAAATTGTGTATATAGTAAATGGAAGTGGTCGGTAGGCTTGTAGATAAAATAATTGTAGGGTACGATCGAGGTCAAAACATTTTCGACGAAGAATGTAATAGTAGATATTTCAACTAACAATTATTTTTCAGTGAAGAGAGAAGAAAATGTCAACCATATTGTAAAATTTTGAAACCAAAAGACAATTTCTTTGAAAATGGTTTGAATCCTCAAACAAAACGTAATAAAAAGATGAGCTTCGCTAGAAAAGAGACTAATTTTCCACATAAAAATTTAAATTTACAGAAAGATTTTAACAAAAAAATTGAATTTAATCAGAATAATAAACATTTTAAGCAAAAAACCTGAAATCTCAACCAAAAATGTAGTAGGAGATGGTTTTCACCAAAAATTAGAATAAACCTAGAACCGATTTTCCAATTTGCAGAAAATAATGTGTACGAAGTTACGCGTATTGAAATGTTGTGCTTTGTTTCTGAAATGAAACCCAAATTTTTTCTCCTCATCTATATATTTATCGCCTTCTTTCTGATTCTGATATATTTTACTGTTTTCTTTTGAAATCCACCCGAAAATTTGAAAAAGGTTTTACAATTACAAAATGGCGCTGGTTTTTCTGAAAATATTAGAAGTTCAAGGTACTTTGCTTCAAGAGATACGGCATTGGTTGGAGGAGGTGTCAAATGTCTGGGCAAGAGTTCAGAAGCACGAGTCGAAAAAAAGGCAGGAGCGGTCGGAAACGAAAAAAAAGGATCGCCGCTGCTTTCTGACACTTGCCTTCCAACAAAAAAAATCTCTACAAAAATCTCGATTTCCACCAAAAATACAACAACCACATGTTTCCGGGAGATTGTAAATAATTACGGAGCCTATCCGTTACAGTTTGCAGTTTGAATCGCTTTCATATCTTCATTAGAACCGGAGATAGTATAGTTGTACATTTTTGCAATTTTTAACAACAATTTTCATTATTTCTCCAATTTTTCAACTGCAATTTGTTCACAAAGGTTTTCCTCATATTCATGAATTTTTGCAAATTTTTCCCATTACCCCTTGTATAAGAAATAATGCTCTAAAGTTGACTCTTCTTAAATGTGCCCAAAATTCCTTACTTTTTTTCACATTTTTCAGTCTGAAAAGCACAAAATTTTTTTTACATTAACGTCTTCGGGCTCAATTACGTGGAACACATGCAGCTTTCAAACGACTATTTACTTATTATTCTAGCATTTTTTGTGGCTGAGCTGTTAAGCTTCAAAAGCCTATAATGTTTGGACAATCAATAATAATATAACTAATTATTACTTGTCAACGATGGCACATGTTCTTATATTAATAAACCCTTGTTATGTGAAAACTAACCCTCAAAAACTTTTTATGTTTTGTTTAGTAGGCGATTTTAATGACAATACATATACAGGGTGTTCAATAAGTTCCCGTACTTTTTTTTGGTATTTCAACAGGCCATATTTTTTACGAGAAACTAATAAAACCAATATATTCAGAACCAAGAGATTTATTAAAACAACGAAAAAAAATGTACGTAAAGATAATTACATCCAGTGTTCAAAATTTCCCCCTTTGACTTCAATACATTTGCGAAGTCGCTTGCGAAGATTGCCGACAGTGCTCGCACACTCTTCTACCGTAATCGTGTCCCAAGCGCGGATGAGAGCCGTTTTAAGAGCATCTACGGTGGCCTAACGTCTTCCTGAGATTTTTTTCTCCAAGATGGACCACACCGAATAGTCCATTGGGTTCAGGTCCATCTTGGAGCAAAAAATCTCAGGAATACGTTAGGCCACCGTAGATGCTCTTAAAACGGCTCTCATCCGCGCTTGGGACACGATTACGGTAGAAGAGTGTGCGAGCATTGTCGGCAATCTTCGGAAGCGACTTCGCAAATGTATTGAAGTCATAGGGGGAAATTTTGAACACTTGATGAAATTATCTTTACGTACATTTTTTTCATTATTTTAATAAATCTTTTGGTTCTGAATATATTGGTTTTATTAGTTTCTCGTAAAAAATTTCGCCTGTTGAAATACCAAAAAAAAAGTACGGGAACTTATTGAACACCCTGTATATGTATTGTCATTAAAATCGCCTACTAAAAAAAAAAAACATAAGAAGTTTTTGAGGGGTAGTTTTCACATAACAAGGGTTTATTAATATAAAAACATGTGCCATCGTTAACAAATAATTAGTTATATTATTATTGATCGTCCAAACTAAATATTTTATTCCATTACTTACAAAAATGTCATATTAATAACTAAATTTGTTATTTATTGATAATACTAAAGGGCACATAATTTAGGGGTTATTTCGAATAAGACTGATAATTCTTAATAGAATTAATGATCAAAACTAGATGTTTGCAGCAACAAAGTCTAAAATCTTAAACTATGTGTCATATGGCGAAGCATCCTATAGGGGTAGATTTTTTGAATTATGATACTCTAGGGGGTAAGTATTTTTAAAACTCAAGATAATATTATAATGTAGAATCAATTAGAACAATTTTGTGCAAAAACAAGAAAGAAAAAACAATGATACCTCTTAAAACAGTAAAAGTATCAAAAATATTGAAGAGGTGATTTCCACCCCTAAATATGAACGATTGCCCAAAAAATTAATTTTTTTTTTTGTATAGTCTGGGATCCTCTTTTCACCTGCAAAGTGACAAAAAAAACGGCTTCAGACACCAACCTAACCCCCCTTGTCAGAAACTATTTTTGTCCATAAATTGTTCAAATGTAGTACGAATCAAGGGACGAATCGTCGCCAATCCTCACGAAACCATTTTCATCCACTTATTTGTTTCTAACAAATTCAATACATTTTTTGAGATTTGCGTTGCTATATTGGACATCTTTTTTGGATAGTTGATTTCACTTTTCTAGGTATTTTTGATTGAATGAAAGCATTTCTTAAAAACCGGTATACTCCAAACGTAAAAATTCTTTTTTTTTTCATTTTTTTTATTAAATAATTAAAAAAAGTAAACAAAAATTTAATAATCGGCCAGTGACAGTTCGATGCGAAATCTTATTAGCTTCCATTGAAAAAAAAAGTGAAAATTGGATAATAATTGTCTTGCAAAAATCAATTATACCACGGACGTTTTCTTTGCCCCACTGTGCGTCGGGAATATAAGGTGCGTTTTCTTGTAAGTTGACCTTGCTTCAGTTTTTGCGATTTTTCGAAGCTTCAAGCTATCGATGTATAAAAACGGCCTATCGATTTAGGAACCACGGTAAATTTTCTATAAGAATCGATAATAACCCGAAAAAGTCGATTGTCGACCCTTTCACCGATTTTCGGCTCTCCTGAGCATTTTGCTCCGGGAAGATCAGGTACGTTTTCCCATGGACGTTCACATATAATAATACATAATATATAATAATACATAATATATAATAATACATAATATATAATTACAAATAACATATAATGTAGGGAAAAACTTAGATTGTATCTAAGCTCCCAAAAAAGCGGAAACTTGAAATAAATTTCAATCCACTTTTGAACGTATTCGCGTTTGTGATGGTAAACCATCCTAATCTATCTTAATTTGTTTTTTATTCAAATGAATTACTACGATGCCAACAATTTTATTGAGATTGATCTGGAAATAGCTATTTGTGATACAAGTGCGCAAAATAGGCGATTGCCAACGAGTGTAAATTTGTCAGCATGAGCCGGAGGCTCGAAGCACGAGTCGAAAACGAAAACGAGCGAAGCGAGTGCGAAAACGAGGACAGGTGCGCAGAGCTGAAGGCAAATGCTGAAATCACACGAGTCAGCAATTGCCTGTGCGCACGTGTATCACACGCTATTTTTTTGCAACAACCTTCCGAGAAATTTTTTAGGAGGTGGTAATGAAAAATAGTAATTTTATATTGCTTAGAGTGGAGTAAAGAAATTTTGTTTAAAAAAAAATTGCAACTGTGCAAGTCAAAATTTCGATGTGCACAAATGGTACACTAGTGTCTGTTCACGTGCATATATAGGAGGCTCCCAACTGTGCCCGTCGAAATTCAGACTGCACAGATAGTATCCTAGCAACGTTTTATGTGCACATATGGAAGACCTGATACTGTGTACGTGCACTCATGGTAACCTGTCAACGGTTCACGTGCACAGATGGGAGACTCTCAACCGTGCACGTGCACAGATGGGAGACTCCCAACTGTGCCCGTGGTCTTGTAACCGAAAAATATGATCGTATTTATTGAGACGTGCCTATTTGGCAGTCTCCCATCTGTGCACGTGTAAAGTTAGGAGTGCCTCATCTGCGCACGTGAACTTGTCAGTTGAAAATCTGATAGCATCCATGTAGACGTGTACAGTTCGCAGTCTCCCATCTGTACACGTGTACAGTTGAAAGTATCTAATCTGTGCACGTGGACCTGTGTGCTGAAAACCTGATCGTATAATTTTACACGTGCACATCTGTGCCAGTGTACAACAACGCGAACAGTTGTATCGCTGGCCCTCGGCGTGCACAGTTGAGAGTACCCCCTCTGTGCACGTGCACAGTTGTGCGAGTGGCCAACAACCTGCACAGTTGTATCAATGGCCCTCGATGTGCTCTCGTGTACAGTTGTACCCCTCGAAACTTAAGGCGTGCAAAGTTGGGTGTCTGCCACCTATGCACGTGGACTTGCAATTTAAAAATCTGAACGTATTATTTGAGACGTTCACAGATGGTACTCTAACGACGGTCCACGTGCACAGATGGGAGACTGTCAACTATGCACGTCAAAATGTAGACGTGCACAGGTGGCCTGTGCACAGTTGTGCATGTAGCCAACAACGTGCACAGTTTGTATCAGTGGCCACCGGCGTGCACAATAGAACACTATAAACTGTACCTGGATTAAGATTCTGTCCCTCTGACAACTGAGACACCTCATATAGATTTCCATTGTGATAGAAGTGATTGCAAGGTGAAGACAGGGTGATTGCAATGAAATTTTCACACCGATTGCAGAATTTGTTTACCATTCTTGCACTTGAGTTGTAGGTCGATACACATGTAGCATAGAAATATCGACCAATTTTTCTTTTTTGGGGAATTTCCGATTCTCAACTTCCACTTTCTGCATGCTTCAGAAGAGTGGCTTGAAAAAATTTAGAGTATTTTAAAGAGGATATTTTAATCTTCATTTTTAGGAATCTCCCATTTTTTCCATTTCCTTCCTCAATGAAGTTTTTTTACCAGTCGGCACCAATTTCTGCACAAATATTCTTTAGGCTCCCGGACAGGTCGTAAGATTATTGGGAGGGGGAGGGGGGCACCGCAAATCCACAGTTTTTGACAAATCGGCACTAAAGTTTGCACACATTCTTTGGGCTCCCGGACAGGTCGTGAAAGTATTGGCAGGGGACTCATAAGGAATAAATAATAATAATGTACACTCCTGAGACCCACCTACATATTTATACGGTAGACTCAGATGGGAGGGGGGGGCAGATGCAAGGATAAAATCTATGTACATATCATTTTGAAATCTGAATTCAGATACACTTGAACTCCAAAGATACGAGCGCTCCACAGATACGAGCGTCTCGACTCCAAAGAAGCGAACGGAATTTTTTCCCCTCTGCCCCCACCATTTCCGAGAGTGAGGTGCGCGCGAGTGCGTGCTGATTTGAATTCGACGTTTGTTCACTGCAAATTGCATACGCGCGCGTACGCGTAGTAGGCCCGTGTGCCTTCTCACGCATTAACCCCAAAATCTAAACGTTGCAGGAGTTGGAGCCCCTTTGACGCTCGTATCTTTAGAGTTCCCTGTTCCCGAACTTCACGTATCTTTGGAGTTCGAGTATACTTATTTCACAACATCACGAGCATTTACAAAAATTATATTATTCGAATAGACGTTTTTAAATATAAATAAACTTTTATTATACAAATTACAGCCAATATTAAATTACATAACCTTGAAGTGAATAAGAGACGTATGTTATTCAATTTAAACAAATTAAATTTTAATCTTTATACAATTTAGAGTTGTTAAAAAAATTAACCAGCTAATAAGTGCTCAGTCAGTTCACAGCATAAAAGGCATTTAAACTATAATTTTCATTGGGACGTTAAAATAATTTTTTTATTTGTATAAAATTTAAACTTCCATTTCTGAAAATTTTATTTGTCAAGAATTTTTTCAGCTCTGATTCCAGAAAATGTAAGTTTCAATAGAATCAGTTAATAATTAATTGATCAGTGTACAGCACAAAAAGCATCAAACAGTTATTTTCATTGTAACAATCTAATAATTATTACTTCATATACTGCGTGTTTTTTTTAACTAGCGACATCGAAATATCTCAAAAAATACGCATCCTATGGAAAAAAATATCCGTAATAAAAGCTTTTTATTTTCGAGGGGGAAAAGCGACTTTGAAAAATTATATCCCCCTCCCCCCAATGGAAGGAGTGGGGGTAACTTTGAAATTTCAATTGAGAATCCCAATTTTTTATCACAGATTCAGATTCTCCTTTATGAAATACGTAGGTTTCATCCAAACAAAATTTTCAATTCGCGAAAAGAACCACCTCCTCCTGCCACCTTAAGGGCAGGGGGGGTGTAATTTTTTCAAAGTCGCTTTTCCCCCTCGGAAATAAAAATTTTTTATCAAGGATATTTTTTTCATAGGATGCGCATTTTTTGAGATATTTTGATGTCTCAAGTTAAAAAAAAACACCAATGAATGCTTTTTGTGATGTACACTCATCAATTAAATGTTAACTGATTCTATTGAAACTTACATTTTCTGGAATTTGAGCTTAAAAAATTATTGACAAATAAAATGTTCAGAAATGGAAGTTCAAATTTTATACAAATAAAAGAATTATTTGCACATTCCAATGAAAATATAAATTAAATCTGCATGATACTTAATATTGTGGAAAAATTATCAGCTAATAATTAATTTATTAATTCACAACACAAAAAGCATCAAACTTTAATTTGTATTGAAACATACAAATAATTTTTACTTCATATTTTTCTGCATATTTTAAATTGCATTTTTCAAAATTAAATCTATGAATAACCTCTCAAAATAATTCCAGAAAAAAATATATGTCCATATAATTTTGCAAATTGAATTCAGATAGTCATTTTGAAACATCACAAACATGAAACTTTTCGCTGAAAAAACGGGTTACATAAAAAAATAATTAATGAAAGGAGTAGTGCACATTGCCAACAAGCTTTTCAAAAAAAATAAAATAAAATAACAATTTTAAAAGCTGGACATTTTGAGAAAATGATTAAATTTCGCTCAACGTAATTTATTCTCTTCCATCAAAAGTGGTTTTCTAAAAAAGCATCCAGAGGCGACTGTTGACACCTCCAACGATTGTGGCCGCTGTGTATGAATAACAGCGGTAAAATTCGAACTCCAAACTACACAAAATCATCGTATTATAATAACTTCTAACATTCTTATCTCATCAGTCACTTGACTTTGTCCGTGGCTATGATGAAAAACCGGGTTCACACGAGAAAAATATTGAAAAAATAATAATAAATATAAATAATAATTTTTATTATAAATTAAATAACAACTTCTGGGTTTAGCTATTTTTCAACAAATACGCTCAATTCTTGTTTACAGAATCATTTGATAATGTTTTTCGGATGAATCTTTGCTATGATACTTAAAGAATCAACAACAATGTTGATAATTATTCGAACCATTTTTATGAATAACAAAAGTATCATAGCAAAACGTCATCGGAAAAAGACATTCCTAATTGATTTCGTAAAAAACTGAGCTCATTCCTTGAAAAATAGCCAAAGTCTAAATTTGTTGATGGAAATTGTTCAAATAATTAATAATTCTTGTAAAACTGGAAATTATCATATCAAAAAGACATAGTATAGACATTTTCAATTGATTTCGTAAAAAAACTGATCTTATTCTTTTAAAAATAGCCAAACTCTGAATTTGTTCATGAAAATTATTTAAACAATTAATAATTTTTGAAAAT
Organism: Andricus quercusramuli; assembly: GCA_932178445.1. Classification (NCBI taxonomy): domain Eukaryota; kingdom Metazoa; phylum Arthropoda; class Insecta; order Hymenoptera; family Cynipidae; genus Andricus; species Andricus quercusramuli. Next base: position 10,087 of record CAKNXH010062752.1, read on the forward strand.
TTGTCAAGTATCATAGCAAAGAGTCATCGAAAAGACATTATTAGTTTATTCTGTCTCAAATCTCAAGTACCGATACAATAATTGAACTACTAATGTGTACAAAATTGGCTTTAAAACAAACAAAAATCGAATGTTCTGAGGAGTTTCAAAGGAGCCGGTGTTAAGAATAATACAAAATAGTCTACAATAACGATGAATTGTTTGATATAATATTTTTACCACATAATCTAAGTATGTATGTGCATGACTTGAGCGATTTTTCCGGAAAATGGGCTTGTTGTTGTTTTTTTTTTTGAATTGAAAATAAATTGTGTTTCCTGTGCCTGAAAAACGGTAACACACTTTTTGGGCAGACGTATCTTCCTTCTTCGGGTCTACGGTAGGACCACCACCCTACAATTTTTTCACAATACTGGAATCCAGGGGGTGACTTGACTGCCAGCCGTGCGGGCGGTTGCTTGCTTCCAGCGACCTTCCCATTGTTAGAGGATTAGAGCCAGTATATATGTTTTTATTCACTGTTTTTCGATTAATGATGAGGTTAAAAGCATTTAAAAACACAGTGTTAGTCATCTTACGTTGTGAAAATTGATTGCTACACAGGTTCATAACTGGGTTGGAAGCTAATTTTTTAATTTTTTGCATTATGATTTTGTATTTTTTAAATTCATCTCATTTTAATAAATCGAGAGTTTTGTGATGAAGTGATGTTTTTAATTTATTTCAAGGCATTTCTACGTATTGACATTTCTATTACCATTGAATGCAAGCCTTCTTACCGGGATATGTCTTTATAAAAATATTATATCAAACAGTTCATCCTTGTATAGACGTACTATGAATGAAGAAGTTGCGGATAATTCGAGGAAAACCTTTAGAGTCTGCCAACAGCTTAAGAGGAATAAAGAATCACTTCCTACTCCAACGCGTATCCTCCTAATTAAAAGCCTCCTCATCCTCCCTTTCTTTGGCTACGGGCGGCGGCTGCGTGGTATATAACGATATTACTGATGAGCTGAATGCCAAGCGTGAGCGTACGCTTAATGCTTGCATTCGGTTCATCTATTATTATTATACTATTAGGCCATTTCCCTTTCGGGGTAGGCGTGACTTGTTCGGTTGGAAAATAGTAGTGTGTATATGGGTATATAGGTATGGAGTAGGTATATAGGTATAAGGTATATATGTATATAGGTGTTAAGTATAGATATTATGGATTGATTTGAAATTCTCGTGCTATTTGTTTAAATGACACGTTTATTCCGCAACACTGCTCCGACCCAGGTTGCTGATCAATCTCTCTAGTGATCACCCCAAGTGAGGAGCCTCACAAAATTGTTATCTGCGATTCCCCACTTGGGCCCATTAGTATCCAAGGTCTTTGTTTCAGGCGTCATTCATTATATTCTCACTCTGTTTACAATAGTTATTTGTGATATAAGTGCGTAAGATAGGTGATTGTGTCCGAGTGTGAATTTTGCACCATTCGCTCGTGCGCTAACCACCGACTCATGCTTCGAACCGCAGGCGAATTATATAATCACACAAGTTACCAATCACCTACGCGCACGTGTATCACGCGCTTTTTTTTGCAACGCCCGTCCGAAAAAGTTGTTAGAAGGTGGTAACAAAAAATGCTAACTTTATACTGCATAGAGTGGAGTGAAGGAATTAAAAAAAAACATTTTATATGTTTGAAAAAAATTTGTAAACAAAAATTTTGAAAAAAATGTTCTGAAAAAAAATTGTGTGCAAACAAATTTGTGAAAAAAAATTTTGTGAAAAAAAATGTTGAAAAACAAATTTTTTGGACAAATTTATCGAAAAAAACTGTTAGCGTTTATGCTTTTTTTGCCCCCGGGAGGGGGGGGGGCGGGGACTACGAAACCCCAAAAACAAAACTTCAACCATTAAAACATTTGCTCAAGTTAAATGTAAATTTATTTCAAGTAAATACCAACACCAGTGTCTAAAGTACCCCACATCGAATGTGCGCAGGCGCAGCTTTTTCACCAGTGTCTAAAGTAAGCCATCTTCAAAATGCGCATGCGCGAAAATTGTTTCGCGCACAGTGTGCTCAAATAACGTCCTTTAGGCACCATTTACATGCATGCAAACGTCAACTTTTGAGGTGGGTGTTGCAAAAACTATTTGTCGCCACACTTTTCTGCCCTTGCATACTACTCTAGCTTCCTTGACGTCCATGCATTTTTTCATGCAAGCTCTTGTGTTTCTATGATTTCTTATGTCTCTTCAGATTAATGTCTCATTTACAGATTCTAACCAGTCTTCCGGCGGTCTACCTCTGGGCATTCTGCCATTTAATTTACCTTTAGACACTTGCTTGGTCGGTCGTTCATCTTTCATTCTTTCAAGATGTCCGAACCATCTTAATTGATTTCTTTCCCATACGTCAACTAGTGTCTCTCCTGTACCACATTCTTTGAGGATTGTCTCGTTTCGGACTCTGTCCATCAGTGTTTTCCCGCATATTATGCGCAGAGGTTTCATGCCAATCGCGTTAATTTTACTCCCATCCTTTTCTTGACAGGTCCATGTCTCGCTACCGTATAGTACAGTCAGTACAAATATAGAATTATTTATGGCCTTAGTAACTTTTCATGAATAAATGCAAATACTTTGTAGTATTCTAAAAATCTAAATCCCGACTCGTTTGAAGCAGTTTCGCAGTTACGGCCATCAGGAGTTGATTTCCGACCAACAATTTCTTTGTTTTGATACAAAATTCTAGTTTTTGTGAAATAAATCATTTCCTATAAATGTCTAGTGAAAGTTGCCAGTATATTAGTTAAAAAGTACTCAATGTTGAGCAAATCTTAAAAAAAATGCTTCAGCTCTAATAGCACCGAAATAATGGTCTTCCAAATATTCCCCTTTTTATGGCGTTTTTTTGCTCATGTTTTTTTTAAACAGGGTGAGTGCATCAGCCTCCGTGCGCGTATAAGTGGTGTGACAAAAATTTATTTTCTCTTATCGAAATTGTCATCATGTTATAAAAGTAGCGGTGGCTTAAAGAAAATGAAGACTATTTACAGAGCTGGACAGTCTTTCACAAAAATTGTATTTGAGGTGTCTGAAATACAAACTACATTCAGACAAAATACATTTGAAATACATCACAAGGAAAATACAATTAGCTGATGTAGTTCAAATGTAGCTACAAAATACATTTGAGTATTTTGAAATATTATTGGAAATACATGTAAGAATTGTATTTTGTAGTTGAAGTATTTAGTGTATTTTCTTGAAAATACTTCCTAATATCAGCATATAAAAATTATTTTACAAATACCTGCAGTATATATAAAAGGTCTATGAATTATATGATCAAAGAGTGGGAGTGCAAGAGAGTAACAAAGAGAGGGGAAAGTAGGTAGAAAGAGAGAGGAGAGAATGATGATGATTATGATGAGAGGAGGGGCGGTAAGTGACAACTAGGAGAGGGAATGGGACGGAAGAGCGAAAATAAATTGGGGGGGGGGGGTGGTAGAATACTACAATGTGGTGCATAGACCTGCGCAGGACGCTTATGTGATACATTAAGCTGGGTAGTAGGGCCCTGTAATGTATAAGGCTGCGCAGGAGAGCCATGCAATGTGCAGGGATGCACAGTAATGCCCTGAAATGCACAATACTGCGCAGTAATGTCCTATAGTGAACAGGGATGCGCAGTGGTGACATGTAATATGCATGGTTGTATAGTATATTCTTGAAATGTACATGACTGCGCAGTAGATTCATGTAATGAACATCACTGCACAATAGAGTCCTTTAATATGCGATGATGCAAAGTAGAATCCTGCAATGTGCAGGACTGTGCATTAGGGTCCTGCATTGTACAATACTGCACAATAGAATGTTGCAATATCCATGTCTGTGCAGTTTAGTCCTGTAATGCACATGTCTGTGCAGTTTAGTCATGTAATGTGCATGTATGCACAGTAGAGTCCTGTAACATGCAGGGCTGCGCAGTAGTCATGTGATATACAAGTCTGTGCAATAGATTCATGCAATATACAAGGATGCGCAGCAGAGTCTTTTAATGCGCGAGTCTGTGCAGTTGAGTCCTGTTATGTGTGTGACTACAAAATAGTGCCTTTTAATGCCCACATAACACATTTCGCGAAAAAACCTGGTCTTTTCTTAGGACTTGGTACAAGTGGCTGGGAGAAAAAACCAGGTCTGCCCTAGGCTTAGACCTATATTTAAACCTAGGTTAGAACGTAGGTTCATGTATGCCGCGATTTTTCGGTTCTATCAAAAAGTATATTAATGCGACAAATTTTTGACAGAGAATTCAATTTTTTAATGAAAATAGATATAATTCATAGAAATCGATTTTATTAAAATAAAATCTAATAATAATAATAATATATATAGTTAAAAGTTTGTCATAAGGACAACCGCAGGATTTCGCCGAGGGCGGGTGCTAATCTAAAAAATTGCACCCGCTCCCAGCGAAATCGCGGTAAAATTTCAGCTGTAACCACGTCTCACGACCGTGAGATGGGTGGTTACATTCTGCGCGAACTCAATACGATGATCCGGCGAAAGTCTCGTGCATCCTGAGGACACGGAGCTACCCAAGGACGACCGCCTTCTGCATTCTCCCTGCAAGTGTCTCAGCATTTTGTTGACACGCAGGGATGCTTTTCAGGCTATTAACAAGTGAAACCTTGGCACCTCCAAGAGCGCCAATGATCAGGACGATTAGCTTAACAGAATATTCCGGGTATAACCGTCGCAACTCCCTTATAAGGTCTTTATACCTTTCTTTCTTTTCTTTCTCCTTCGCTGTGACGTTTTTGTCCGCTGGTGCCGAAAATTCGATAACGAACATGCTTCGTTTCTCGAATTCAAGAAGAACTATGCCAGGCCTCGAGTGCGCAACAGAAACAATTGTCGAGAATATGAAGTTCCAATATATGCGGCACATCTCATTCTCGACAATTGACTCTATTTCTCTAGGGGCGTTCAGCGGAGAGGTATTTGGGCTAATGCCGTAAGAGTGACAGAGATGGTAATAAAGCACTCTCAGTGCCGCATTGCGCCTTTGGATGTACGTTGTTCCCGCATGAGCTGGACAACTAGATTGTATGTGTCCTAGATGCTCGGGGTGTTTATGACACGCTCTGCAGCTATCATCGGGAATATCTTGGCTCAAAATGTGGCGACGGTATGCTAGAGTGGAAATGACACCATTTTGACATTCCAAAATGAAGCCCTCTGTGCCCGACTTCAATCCGGGTGATCTAAGGACAGCAAACGTCAGCTCATACGACATCGACCGATCTTCCACATTTTTGTGGAAGATGTTTTTCTCCTGTGCTTTCTTAATCCGGGCCTTCAGGAGTGAGTATTCAAGATGGATAATATTTGATGCATTTCGCTCACCCCTGATATTGAAGTCAAGGCCGAGTGTTTCAGCAGCCTGTTCTGCTGCTTTGGAAAGAAACGCCCCTTTGCCTACTTCTTCGTGTTTTCTGACCATTTTAAGAAGAGGATTTTGTCCATTTGAGACAATATGTGCTGTACCCAGAATAATCCTGTTGTGAAGACATCCAAGATTCAGTATTCCATGACCACCTTCACAGCGTGAGATGTAAAGTCGTGGAACAGAAGACTTAAGGTGCATGCTTTTGTTCATGTGCATGACCTTTCGGGACCCGATATCGAGGGATCTGAGCTCGTCCTTCGTCCATGGAACTACTCCAAATGAATAGAGTACTACTGGGACGGGAAGCATGTTCGTTGCAGATACTTTGTTCCTCGCCGACAGTTCGGAAGACCATATCTGTCGGAGGAGACGTTTTTTATCTGCATCGGAGAGTATCCTTTATAGATCTTGCGTCCTGAATGCGGCTTTGTGGCACGCCCAGGTATGTATAGGTCTCTCCAGCGCAAAGGTGTCGTATAGCGCTTCTGTCAACGAGTTCAGGATCTTCGGGGATGCCGTTAAGTTTTCCTTTCTTCAAATTAACCTTGGCGCATTTCTCTAACCCGTACTCCATTCCAATCTCTTGAGTGTACTCTGTGACAATTTTTATAACTAGATGTAGTTTCTCTTGATTTCTAGCATAGAGTTTAAGATCATCCATTGTTTTACGTTGAAGCAATCCAACATACCTTCGGTGGTATGTTGGCAATATTATTTTTCGATAGTGATTACAAATTTCATTTGATTAAAACTAATTTGCCCGTTAATGAACACTAGGAGATAATGAAACACTGCATATGGGAAGAAGCTTATGAGAGGCATAAAAAACCCATTTATTGCTAATCAACACAAAGTAGTGATAAAGTTGCACAAGATGAGAAACGGATGCCACACAAAGTGACACGCGCGCACAACCCACAATGGTTTGAAAGCCGATGAATTGTTCGTTGCACACGTAGGTACAGGTGATCGAATCGGCAACGCTCGCCCGGAGGAATTCCTCGCACACACACACACTTTGCACAGTCGTTGAGAAGATATTGTTGCTAACGTCGTTAACGTTAGCACCAGGATGACCGAAGGCGTTATGGCTTTGTTGGCCTTAAAGATTTGCTAATTTCGTTAACATTAGCACAAGGGTGCCCGAAGGCGATGTGGCTTTGTTCGCCTTGAAGATTTGCTAATGTCGTTGACATTAGCACAAGGGTGCCCGAAGGCGCTGTGGCGTTAATCCACTGGATTGGCGATCAGTACATCACCTCTTCTGCGTAATACGTTGTCGCGATACACAGTATTGACGAAAGGCACGGTTGACAAACGGTTTTTCGGTCAAGAGAAGGAGATCCGTTCGCGATCGTTGCTCGTTTCGCACTGGCCCATCGGCTCGCCTTTCACTCCTCTCCGACGCGCGCAGCAGCAAGAAGAGCGGGAAAAGCTCTTGGCAAGTGGCGCTACTACTCGTCGCGTTCATGGAAACTCAACCTACACTTCACACGCGCTCTCGCGCGAATATACGTTGTTCCGACGGAACGTGCTCCCGGCACAGGATGCGAAATACAATTTAAACTTAAAATAATGAAGCAGATTGTGCTAACAATACAAATGATAGATTATATGAAGGTTTAACTTACAAGTGACTCAGCGTATCACAGAACGTATTTACAGAGTTAATCTACGTTAACAAAAATTGTTGGTTACTTGTACATTGACGATTAGAGAAGTAGATAGGACTACAGAAAATAGATCGAGCTACAGAAATTCAGTTTCTGCATGTCACGGGCCAGGTTCTTTTTTTGCTTCACAGAATACGATCAAGCTCGATTCTGACGCGGCGAACTAAATCGCGCACATCTTTACAATAGAACGAATGTATAAAACGCCTTAACATCAAGTTACCGGAAGAGGACATAAGCGGGTAATATTTCGTTTATAAACGCCGCTAGCGGTCTTCACTGTTGCTACTCGAGCGATGCCGTCATTCCCAGGAAACACCTCTAAGATCACACCCATCGGCCATCTTGCAGAATGCGTAAGGTCATCCATCAGTAGAACGACCATGCCAGATTTCAGTTCCATATGTGATGCGTACCATTTTTGGCGGATTTGGAGTTCATGGAGGTACTCCTTGTGCCATTTGTTCCAAAAGTTTTGCTTGGCCTTGGTCAGAAACTGGTAGGTTGAAAGACGATTATCTGGAATGGACATCAAACATCCCTCTGGTAGGACATTGAAAGGACGTCCTATTAGTAAATGGGCTGGTGTAACAGCCAAGGGATCGTTGGGATCAGCCGAAAGAGCGCAAAAAGGTCGTGAATTCAAAATCGCTTCAATTTCGATCAAGAGAGTTTC
>CAKNXH010062752.1:30514-57032 GCA_932178445.1 Andricus quercusramuli
TTTTAACTTGAGACAACGAAATATCTCAAAAAATACGCATCCTACGGAAAAAATGTTTGGAATAAAAACTTTTTATTTTCGAGGGGGAAAAAAGATTTGTTAAAATTTACCCCACCCCCACCCCCAAAGGAGGCAGGGGTGGGGGTAACTTTGTAATTTCAAATGGCAACCCCAACTTTTTATCACAGATTCAGATTTTCCTTTACGAAATACGTAAGTTTTATTCGGAAAATTTGTTTCGATTCGCGATAGATGGCGCTGCAATTGCGGAAAATGAAATTGTTGACACTACTTTTAGCTCTACCCAGGAATAAGGACGCGGACGTAGTAGTTGTCTATTCCCTTCGGGGTGATTAATTTCGGTTAGTCCCCTTGCCTCTCACCATCCATCGGGGTGCTTGATTTCGGTGAGTTCCCTTGCCTCTCACCACAGGGATGCTTGATTTCGATTAAATATTTTACAATAAGTGCTCAAAATGGTATCCTCGCACTTCGATGCACTTGTTAATCCGAGCTTTGAAAGATTCCATACAACTGCGAATTGTGTCTGGTGATATTTGTGCAAAAGCAGACCTGATTCGCTCGATCATGTTATCACGAGTTGTGGGCACTTCTTGATACACACGATTCTTGAGATAACCCCACAAATAGAAATCCGGCGCCGTAAGATCTGGCGATCTGGCAGGCCAATTTACTGGACCTCCTCTACCGATCCATCGTCCATTGAGTTCGCGATTGAGTACTTCCCTCGCGATCGCCGCGTAATGTGCTGGACAACCGTCATGTTGAAACCACCTGCTGTGTCGCACTTCCAAGCTTAGGTCTTCCAGCAATATTGGAAGTTGATTTTCTAAAAAGTCACGATATTTTTCACCGTTCAAATTTCCATCAATAAAATACGGACCGATAAGTTGATCTCCAATTATTCCACACCAAACGTTCACGGACCATGGACGCTGATGCTCAACTTCACGCAACCAGTGTGGATTTTCTACACTCCAATAATGCATGTTGTGCCGATTAACGTTACCATGGTTTGTGAAAGACGACTCGTCTGTGAAGAGTACTAGAAAAAAGAAATTCGTGTTTCCTTGTATCTGCTGAACCGCCCATTGACAAAATGTCACTCGGTTCTGAAAATCATTTCCATGAAGTTCTTGATGCAGTGAAATATGATACGGATGATAATTATTACGTTTTAATACCTTCCAAACACTGGATAGAGACATTCCGGAATCGCGGCTTAGTTGTCGAGTACTAACATGAGGGTCATGAGTGACTGCAGCTAAAATTGCAATTTCATTATCAACACCAGTAACTGTTACTTGACGCTTCCTTTTTTTCGGTTGTACCCCTCCTTTCAGTGATGAAGTTTCGGACAACCCGGTAAGAAGAAGCGCGTGAAGGAACACTTTCTGGAAAGCGTTGAGCATAAAGCGTGAGAGCATCATTGATATTCCTGCCACTTTCTCCATAAATGAGAATCATTTCAATCTTCTGTTACTGAGAAAGAATTTCCATTGTAAAAGTAATGAAGTAAGGTAATGAGGAAATACAACGACACCCAAACCAACTCAAACGAAGGTGACCAACAACAATAACCCAAACGAAAGCAACCAACACACCCAAATCAAATGAACACAATCAACCTTCCTAATGAATAAACGCTAAGCACGGACAGACGCGGTTATCGCTCGGCCGGAATGACGTCGGGATTGTAGACAGTGGAGACTCGATGATATGTTGTGTCTACATCCAAAATCGACTGTCGTCAACCAACTGCATTCGGGAATGGTTTTCGACAGTTTTATCACTTTTACTGTCCGTTGACAAAAGTTCAAGCACCCCGATGGATGGTGAGAGGTAAGGGGACTCACCGAAATTAAGCACCCCGAAGGGAAGAGACAACTACTACGTCCGCGTCGTTATTCCTGGGCAGAGCTAAAAGTAGTGTCAACAATTTTATTTTTCGCAATTGCAGCACCATCTATCGCGAATAGAAACAAATTTTCCGAATAAAACTTACGTATTTCGTAAGGGAGAATCTGAATCTGTGATAAAAAATTGGGGTCGCCATTTGAAATTGCAAAGTTACCCCCACCCCTGTGTCCTGTGGGGGTGGGGGTGTGGTAAATTTTAACAAATCTTTTTTCCTCCTCGAAAATAAAAAGTTTTTAATCCAGAAATTTTTCCCGTAGGATGCGTATTTTTTGAGATATTTCGTTGTCTCAAGTTAAAAAAACACCCTGTATATATATATATATATATAATGATAATATCTGCTGCAACGTGGTGGCTTGTCCCCCGTTACGGATTCTTCCCCCAGCTATTATGATTTATGAAACAAAATTAATATTGACCGCGATTTTCCCATGGCCGGCGCAAGCTCAAATTTAGAAATAAGATAATATTAGAAATGAAGTATGATTCATGAGAGCAAAATTGTTCTTTGTTTCTTAGGAATGAGAGTGAATTTATATTTTTAATTTTGGGAAAAATAGTACCGGATAGATTATTTTAGGGAATTAGAAATTAAACAAATGTAAAGGATTATTACCTAATAGGTTAGAGTAGATACCTGGAGTAGTAAGGTAAGGAGGAAGTTGACGTCCTGCAATGATTTATGAATCACCGAGTTCATTTTATTAAAAGAAAATCCGGTAGGGAAGAACACTGCCACTGGCTTCAATCGTCCGCAACACACACCATGCCACTCGCACCACCTCACTGGGTCAAGCTGACCACACTCATCCACGGTCACGTCAAACTGCACAGCATGGCGTGGCCCACTTGGATAAAATTACAGACTCCCGAAGTTAATCTCAACCAAAAAGGAGTATTGCCGAGATATCAGGCCATGCCGGACCTGAAGCCTGTAAAAACACAAGGAAGCATCCATCTTGTGCCAGTGGGCATTCCACATACCGGAACGGCCCAATTTCCAGCGGCTGGAGTCCCGGAAATCAATTTAACGAGGGCAGCAGCAACTGGACGGAGAAGTTGGCGTGAGCGGGAAGGAACCGGCAAGCGGAGAGAACGCAGGAGTTCAATTTCGTGTTGGCCATCGGCCTGTCGTCGAGATTTTGAGAGTTGTTGCTTGCCAACCTTTTTTTTTTGAACGAGTCCATAAGGATTTTGCCGGACTGGCCAAAAATTTGAGGGCTCGTGGATTCAGTAACCAAAGTTAGGCGTCATTCTTCTGCTTCTTGTTTGTTTTCTGACTTTTCCTTTTGTGAGTGTAATGGTTGAGTGGTTGAGTGTTATATTTTGAGGGTTATAGTTATCGGGCAGACGCCATGTTTGGTGCAGTCAACCCGTCATTTGAGAGAATTCTTGATATGTTAAGATTAAGCAGGTTTTGGTGGGAAATAGTTATATAGAATCAGGTTAAGCTCTTTTAGTGTAAGAAACAGCAAATTTGAAACTAAATTTGGGATTGTAAATCTTTTGAGGACCGGAGAGTTCCGGGATTGCTAAAATCATGGTTCGGGTCTAAACCCTCGTGTGTAAAGTCACGTATCAACTTGTATGTATCAATTTTCTCAACTTTATTGAATACTACTGCGTAATTTCTTTTAATACTGACTTTTGAAATACTTTTCTCGCCCTCACAAATCCCTCTCCTTGAGCTAGCTTAAATTGGTTTATTTTAATTTGGTAAAGTTCAATCAAAAATTTCTGGAATAATTTTGGAGTGACGCCAAGTTGGTGTCTGGCGCACGGCAGCACTGTTAGTGCAAAATTTAAAATTACTTTTCTGTACCGGCGTTGGCGCGGCCATTGAGGTAACGGTTCCCAGCTTACATTTAGAGAGTCTGGGAAAAGGGTTACACTGCTACATTAAAAAAAAATGTTGGAGGGGATTTTGAAAGATTGTGAAGAATAATTTGATTTCCTCAGTAATTCATTACCATTCCTCAAGAGCATGACGCTTCGAGGAAAAGTGTATTATTTTGTTAAGTCCGAAAACGTTAATTAGCGTCTCGAACATCAAAAAAGATATGGCGATCGGCAAGCCGCGTTTGCCTCACGAATTAATTCGAGGTTTGAAGTTGAAGCATTCTTTTATCCTTGGCGATTAATCTCAGTTGCGAGAAAGGGTAGCACTAGCGCTGCACATCGACCAAACGCGGAACTAATGCTCTTAATGGGCCTGCGCGGCTGAATGGGAATTAGTAGAGGAAAATTTAAATTAATATCCCAAACTACTGTGGGATACTAATTTAAATTTCCCTCTGTGAATGATATCATCTTTATACTTACAGATGACATCTTCTACAGCTTTAAGATCTAATTGAATCAATTTTAATTATGTCAGAGTTGAAATTTGTTCTCTCTAAAGGGACGATTGCTCTAAAAATTCTGTATAAAATGAGCCTAGGATGAAGCCAATTTGTCTATATTTTAAATAGACATTCCAAAAGTAGTGTAAATTTCAATTCTTTCTTAAATTTTCGACAACTTCCGTAATAATCAATATTTGTTAATGTCTTTGGGCTCACTTTAAACCTATTTTTCTGGTTTGTAAATATATGAAACACATAACCATAAAGTTTCTATGAAAGTTCCTCAAAATATATATTTATTCAATTTTTATTTTCATTTACCTACCGATAAGATGTTTTCAAATTTTGCCAAATTCATCCTGGGCTCATTTTATGCAGAATTTTGAGAGCGTTCAAGCCTTCACAGAGAACAAATTTCAGTAACGGTCAATTATAGCATTAAGAAAATAATTCAATGATTGTATTAGCTCAATTGCATCTAGGCAGGTCAGCATATATTAGGTTTTAATTTAATTTCAATACTGTGCATGTTTTAAACATCTAATTTATAAAGAATTTATAACAAATTGTTATTGTATCAAATTGTATTGTTTTATTGTTAATAAAAACTACGCATCCTATCAAAAAGTGATTTGTCACAAATTTATAGCTCTTTTTTTTGGGCATATTTTTTTTTTATTGCTGTTTTTCCGTATGTTGCATAATGTGACCGCGAAATTGAATTTTTGATTACTTTTTTATGGTTGAAACCAGAACCATTGGTAAAAAAATGCTAGTTAAGGAAGTCGATCTTTCTTTTTGTTACTTTGAATTGTGTGTAAAATTTCAACATAAGGGAGCGTTCACATATTACGTAACATTAAAAAGGGGAGGAAAGGGTTCGTGTTTCATTACAGTCTGTCTTGTAGAGGGGGGGGGGGGGAGTTTTACCAGATTACCTAACATTTTTAATTTATGAATTTTCTGCACCATCAACTTTGCATATCAAAATATCTAGATAAATAATTTTACTTCATCATAAAATTTATTTCCAAATGTTTTTTAATAGGGTTGCCGAACCGAAAAAGGGCGTCAATTCTCGATTCTTTGCTTCTGGAAAAATTTGTCGCTTCCGGGAATCGAATAATCGACCGCGGGAATAGAACTTCGACTCCGATTCCTCCCTTTATGAAAGTCCGCGAATATTTTATATTTGATTTAAGTTAATACTTAATTTTAATCAAAATCCATAATTAATTTTAATCTAAATTACTAATTAATGAATTGATATCAATTAAAATTAATAATTCATTGAATGTAATATTATTCGAAATTAATACTTACCCAAATTAATTCTTAATAACTATTATTGGATTCTCGGAGTCGAATCCCAGCGCCGAGAGTTGATTCTGGAGTCAATTTCTGAACATTATTGATGGAACAGAAAATTCAAATTGTAAATGATTGTTTCCTAATGGGAGAAGATTCTGTTCTTAACATTTCGCTACCACACCATAATTTATAAATTTTCATACGTTTTAAAAGAGAAAAAGAAATTGAAGATTTCAAAATGTGTGGGAAAAAATATGGAAAGCTTTGAATTAAGTTTTTAAATAATTTTTCGGAATTCAAATTTTTTTTAGGTAAACCAAATTTTATAGGGTGTCAAGAGAATGAAAAAAATATTTTTTAAATTCATGGAGACATTTTAAATGCTTGTCTTGTAAGCATCCACGACGCAGTATAATTTATCATGAAAGTTTAATGCGCAGCTGTTGGTGGCATAAATACCTACTGCGCAGCTCTATGACCAACAAATACCTACTGTGCCCCTCTATACTCCATAAATACCTATTCCACAGCTCTATGTCTTATAAATACCTACTGCGCAGTTCTATGTTCTTTGTCCCATTAATAACAACTACACAGCTCTATTTCATAAATAGCTGCTGCGCAAATTCACGCAGGTTCGTGTAGGTATATACTGCGCAGTCTTATTTACCATATGACCATATTGCGCAGCATAATTCACTATGAAGGTATACTGCGCTCCATAAATGACTACTGCATATCGCAGGTACCTACTGCGCAGCCTCAATTACAACATATCTCTATTGCGCGGCTCTGGGCATTTCAGGGCTCCACTACGCAGCATGCTACACCATAACAGTGTATTGCACACGTTAGTGTCACACATATCTCTACTGCCCACCCATTAATATTTCAGATTGCAACTGCGCAGCCTTATGTACAATATATGTATACTGCGCCGCTATAAGAACTACCAAATTCCACTGCGCAATCTTGCGTATCGCAAATGTCTACTGTGCAGCACTTTTCACTGAACGGCTCTACTGTACATCCTAAGTTACCAAAAAAGTGTACTGCGAAGTTGTATGTTCTATAAATATCTACTGTGCAGCTCTTCGTCCCATAAATACATACTGCGCAACCCCAGATATAAGTGGTGTTCACTGCGCAGTCTTATACGCTATGTCTCTATTGAGCAGCCCCATGTACAGCAGGGTTCTACTGCACAGCTTAGCTTACAACAAAAGTTTACGACGTAACTCTACACGGAAACAATTTGTACTTCAGGAATTGCAGAATTAGTTCCGATGTGGCGGATATGAGAAAAAATCCGTAATAATTACAGACCTCCGTCATTTTAAATTATACAGAACTTTTTCTACGAGAATTAAATATAATGCAGGAACAATTCTCAAATGGGACAGCAATTTTAGCAATGGGAAGTTTTAAAATTTTCGAAACTAAAGTCCGTTAAAAACAAAGTGGAGGACTGGATATTTCACAGAACGCCTATTCAATCAGAAACACGGCAGAGTTCTGCGATTTCTACATCACCGCGCCGTCGTTCCAACACGAAAAAAAAATCCCGATTTATACACTACTACTTTGTATATTAGAAGGAAGGAAGCAAGGACGTACGGAGGACACACACAAGAGACCCATTCTTATCTTATTGTACGCACACAAACATAATATGATTCTATAGCCTAACCTAACATATATATATATATATATATAATGCACACAACGAACTTCCCTAACGCAGAATATCGCACGCTGAGGATATTGGCCGAAGTGGTCCTTATATGCTAACCAAGAAAATTCTCACAGCTTGTGAGAAACGACCAGTGCCGGACCAAACATTTGTTGTCAAAATGTTTGGTCAAAAATGCTTGAACTCAGTATTAAATATTTGATGTCGAAATGTTGCATCTTTTACCATACCGCTCAAAACAAAACATACAAAAATTATAAGAAAATGTTGAAAAAATTTATGGGTAAAAATTCCAACAAATATGCGTAGATTAAAAATAGTATAACAATGACTGAAGAAAATACTAATATGAATAAAAAGTAAAGCTTGGAAAAAACTTCTAATAAAACTTTGCCAGAATAAATATATACTTTGATGTTCACAAAAACATTTAAACAATTTTGGGAAAAAATTATTTTTTCGACCTTTTGAATTTTGAATTTTTTACCCTAAAACAAATAATAATTTTAAAATGTGGTAGCCGCTGGACAGGAAAATTTCCAGGATTTTTTTTAACACGGAAAACCAGAAAGCGGCAAATTTAGCAGTTTAACAAGTGTAAACGTTCGATTGAAACTTTATAAACCATTTTCAATTTCAAAAAAATGAGAGTGAATAGAATCATAATTAAACTCTTTTATTCAATTTCAAATTATCCGCGTTCAAATATTGTTTTATTTTTAAATATTCCATTTTTAACCCATTTCGAATTGAAATTTTTCAATTAAAAAATGCATTTTATAAATATTTAGCAGTATTAGGATGTTTATTTAAAATAAGCAATTATAAATCAAACATTCAAAATTAAACTATTTGAAAGTGGTTTGTTTCAAATATAAAGGCTTGAATCGTTGAGTGCAAAGTTTAACCTTTTAAGGTAAGAATTTTAATCACTTTTTAATCACTTTTTGAAAATGAAAATAACACTTTAGTGACTTTTCTTTAAAAAAATTAAAACTTAGATTCCAAGGGTTAACCACATTATCAAATTCAGATCTACACCCATTTCACAGTTTTTTTAAATTCTTCTAAATCCCCTTAAAAACAACTGAATTCAATGGATTATTAAAATTTTCAATTTTTCAAATTCACCTTAAATTCTTTGAATTTTATCAGATTTTTATGCACTAATTCTATATGGGTTTCTTATATTTATCGAGATGAATAACTCTCATGAAGAAAAATGGAAAAAATCTGGGATATATAGGTTATTTAAATATTGAAACAGTTCCTGATGTAATCACCCTTTCAATTCTATGTACATTGTATTGAAATGGTATAAGTCTAATCCTTTGAAAACCACTTTTATACATTACTGACAAAATTAAGTCTTTATCTACTATGCGATAACTTTATTTTTATTATATCAGTAAAATTGTTTATTTTGTGCAGTAAAGGTTGGGAGCAATTTGAATAAATTATTTAAAACGCTCAAACATTTTCAAGCTTCGACGATGTCAAAATAAAGAACTATTATACATTTTTGGTTTCAGGAAGTCACCCAATTTACAGAACTCATTAATGAAGCACTTTTCTCAGTAAATTTTTAATTAATGAGATTTTTTGGCAAGGAAATTAAATTTGAAAATATTTCGAATTCAGATACAACGCTGTGTTGAATAACGAGAGTTAACTGCGTTACCCAATTCGTACACAATTTTCAAACCTCAAGACAGCAACTGTTGACCAATTTTCAAACTAATTATTTTAAGATATAAAAAAACTGGGACCAATGCGAAACGTACATGGTGATGAGAAGAAGAACAGATTTAGAGATTTTCGTGGTAGGGTAAGGAGGGGCAGCGCCAACTGGTGGGGCAAAGGTAACTTCGCTTATGACATCGCTATTATTTAACAATTTTAATATTGCTTTGCATTAAATAAATCTATTATATCATAGAGATAGTGTTACGTACTAAAATCTTGAAAATTGACGATGTAAAAGAAAAATGATGCAGAAAACAGTTTTCACAACGACAGAATGAAAGATTCGCTAGCAGAAATATAAAGTTTTCAACATTAATGGCAATACTTCAATGATGAAAATTTTATATTTTGACAGATTACACAATATCACATTATTTCATTATAATAGTTGAACCTAATTCAAGTCCCCAATATTTTAAATATCGTAAATAAATGAGGCCTCACCAGTGGGGCAAGCATAACCAAAATAATAGCTAACACGTGCTTAGGTGTAGAGCGGGTGTTTTGTATCGGTATGGTAGAAACCTTTGCGCGTAGTCCGTCTCTAGCGCAATGTCATCGCAGAAGAGGATATATCGCAGCTATCACTATTTTTATTAAAAATAACTTATTCTTCTTGCTGGAAATGTTTTAAGATAATTTTTCCAGTATATGAAATACCACAGAAGTGAACCATCATGTTTTGCCATCTTCAGATGTTTTGATTTTCATAAAAAGCTGCGGTTGCCTTTGCCCTCGGGTGTGGGGCAAAGGCAACGAAATACAGCTTGTTAAAAATAATTGAATTATTAAATCATTGTTTCAATAATATAATTAATACTTATAGAAATATGATACACAATAATGTAGGACTCGAAATTTAAAAAAAGTGGATCAATTCCACATCTTATTAACTTTAAAAAAGTCATTGACTGTTAACTGGTCGACGCTGCCCCTCCTTAACCTACACATATTTTTTAGAGAAGGATTTACATCCACAGCTTCGCTATGTAGTTATAACCGTCGCCCAATTTATTTCCAACAGAAATGATTGTGTTAGAAGCTATATATTTTAAATTCAAAACGCAATAAGTATACATATTGTCGTCAAAAACTTGAAATGCTTGCAAGTGCTCATCGAAGAAACAGTCACCAAGCAATTTTAAAATTATTTGGAAATCCTAATCAGATGTGAGAATGGCTTGAGCGAGATGAAATTCTGGGCCGTTTTCAGAAAACATCGTTACGATGCTGTTTTGCTTAATTGTATGGCTTTGGTATTTCAGCCATTTTGAGGACAGATAATCTCCATTGATTTTTTGTTAACACACACTGACGCAACTGTACTGTCGTATCGCAACTGCGTCTGCGACACACGCATAGCGCCGCCTCGTACGTGTATTTCAAAACACAGTAGAGCCTAGAGTTCTGTAATTTTAAGCGACCGAGAACCGTAATTCTTACAGCGCAGATGCAGATTCTCTTCAACTTATTCGTAATAATCATTTTGGACTTTTACGGCACTGTTGACTCTCTGTCATTTACTGATAACGAGAATCTATATAAACCACATGTGCTAAGACACGTCAGTAGCCACTCAGCTTGAGTCAAGACATGTATTATTGAATATAGATATAAAATATGTATAAAAGTACCTAAGTTTGCCTTGAGACCTCAAATCCCCTTCCCAAGAGCCTTTAGTCCTTTTTAGAAACTCAACCACGAAAATATTGGGACAACAATTGGCGACCGTGACAGGGCCAAGGGGAAAAGCAACCAAGAAACGAAATAAGTTTCTTCTAGAGTGACACGAGTATAAATCCTCCTTACGGTCTGCGGAGGGCGACAAAGAGAGAGTTTTATAAATCAAAAACTGATTTCTAACTCGGTCTTTGGCGAAGTCAAGTGTGTTCACTCTAAAAACTTACTTTGGGAAATTCCACGAGCTCAAACTTCGAAGACCCGAGAAGAAGAGCTCATCAGGAGACATCGATCGAACCGACGACATCTCCACGAGGCCACTACGAGGACGACAATCCACCTAGTGCGATCAGGGGAACTTAGGAAGCACAGGATGATCAAAGTGATAGGTCTACTCCTAACAATTTGGGTATAAAAATTTCTTTTTTCTTTTTTTTCCCAAATTTGAATATTAAAAGCGCAACTTTGTTCATGTCCCACGTGAAATAAATGTACGAAGGGAGACAACCCATTTTATACAGAAGTGACTCAAGTGTGTCTGAAGGAGCAGAACGTAGTAACTCTGAAGTGAGCATCAACTTCTACGAAACCACACAAGACAACTCATATTTTCCGCACGTACACCAGACTAGAATCATCATAACCAACAAACCAAGCAAAGGCATATTAGAAAATATGCAGAGACTCTTTCGCCCCCAATTACTGGAAGAGATGCAGAAGGTAGGAACTGAGGACATGAGGAATCAGTACTTCGAAGCCAAAACCCAGACCAGGTTGGCACAAGAAGAAATGAAGGAATTACAGAAACAACTAGAAGAAATGAAACTGGAAATCTCAAACATCGGAGCACCAACCTTCATCACAACACCACAATTAACGATACCCCTAGCAGAGGATCTTTTACTACTAAATGAGGTACAAGAAAGGAGAATAAAGAGTCTGTTGGAAGGCTAAGAAGATGCAAAGCTAAAAAATTCAAGGGAGAAGCACACCAAGTAGTTTGCCGCATAGGGATCTAACCTTGAACGAAATGATAGAGGAGCTGCGCTTAGCCTTCGGCCAGACCGGCAAGAACTTGGAACAGCTGCAGCAGGAAAGAAACCAGATGTGCCAGATGCGAAACGAGCGAGTAGAAAACTTTATCAAACGCTACGCAGACCTCGAAAGGCAAATACAGACGGCAATTGATGTATCACCAGCTGAGTACAGGAAAATGAAAAGGCAAGAAGAAAGACAAGCAGGTGTGAAAAAATTCATCAGGTGTTTAAGACCAGAAATTAAAACAGAAGTACACTGTACAATGCCAGTGACATTGAACGAGGCATACCAGAAGGCATTAGAAGAAGAGAAGGAATTCTTCGACAAAGAAAGAGAACGCTCGCGGATGACAGAGCAACACCAAAGAAAACAAATGATGAGGAATCAACTCACGGAAACAACAAGGCCAGGGGCATACAAACCCCAAATGAGACCACCTGTCGACAAGCTGCCCACCTGTACATATTGCAGGAAGTATGGACATAGCGAAGACAAGTGTTATGTAAAACAGAACAAAGAGCGAAAACAAAATTTTCCCCAGGAGCGGCCTCACAACAAAGACCCGCCGAGGAAAACCTACGCAGTGGAAGAAGCAACGCCGGAAATGGACCAGGACGAGAACCAGGCAGAATATTTCTATCCCCGGGAGGAAATGGACACCAATCCGTACGAATACGGTTACGAGGATACCGACTTCTCCGAGGACTACTGGTAGATAGTGGAAGCCCAGAATCTTTCATAAAAACATCATGCTTAGAGAAGGGGTGTACACCACAGAAAATCCCGATGGAGCAAAGACAGAAATTCGAAATTGTTAACGGCGTATACACGGTGCTGGGCTCATGCGAATTAGCATCAAAAACCCGCAGACACAAATTCCATGTTGTCAGAAACAATTTCCCAACAGAATTCGATGGCATTCTAGGAAGAGACTGGTTAACCTCATACGAGGCAAAAATTAACTTCGTAACCAATACTCTGGATCTCCCAAAAATAAAAATCCCACTCCATGGAGAATATAGGCCAGTAATATTTCACATCCGCCCAACAACAAACAGCATATCAATAATGTTGCCACAAGGAGACCACATCATTTCAGGAGATGGAATCCTACACGGAATCTACCAAAGTAAAAAAGGAGAACCAACAACAATCCTGACTACTAACTACAACGGGGACACAAGAGAAAGACAAATAAAGCGAGAGGATATCAAAATAGAAGAATTCAGAGAGACAGTTCAAACAAATAAAGAACCAAACAAAGACCGGCCTACGCACAGAGTATTCGACAACAAGATACCCAATGAGGAAAGAAAAAAAATCCTACAAACAATATATAAAGAAGAAACAACTTTGCCAATCTTCTCAATAAACGAAGCACACCAAGACAGAGTAAAAGAGCTGTTAGACAAAACAAACCTCGGTCACTTGGAGACGTCAATTGAGAACAAGCTACAAGAACTGATAACGGAGTATAACGACATATTCTACTTACCAGGTGACGAAATGCCAACCGTGTCTGATGTAGAACATCGGATTAAACTAAACACAGACAAACCGGTCAGTGTACCGACACCCCATCGCGCTCCAACCAGAGATAGAAAGGCAAATAGAAGAATACGAAAGGCAAATAGAAGAATACGAAAGGCAAGGTTTGATACAACCATCATTTTCCCCATATCAAGCAAATGTATGGCTAGTAAAGAAAAAGATAGACAATAGCGGAATACAAAAATGGAGATTAGTGATGGACTTCAGGAAACTAAATGAATTCACCGCACAAGATAACTATCCACTGCCTTCAATCGAGGAAATATTATGCTTATTAGGAAAAGCCAAGTACATGAGCTGCTTTGACATGGCAAATGGGTTTTACCAAGTTAAAATGGCTAAGGAAGACGTAGGAAAAACTGCTTTCTCAACCCACAAGGGTCACTGGGAATGGCTACGCATGCCTATGGGCCTAATCAACAGCCCCGCAACCTATCAAAGAATTGTGAACTTTAAACTGAAAGGTCTAATCGGCAACATATGCTTCATCTACCTTGACGACCTTATAGTCATTGGCACAACAGCTGAAGAACATCTAAAAAATTTAAAGACGGTATTTAATCGAATCAGGGACACCAAGTTAGTTTTGCAACCAGACAAATGCAAATATATGGAAAAAGAATTGGAATACCTGGGACACTCGGTAGGACCTGAAGGAGTAAAACCATTAAAGAAGAACGTTGATAAGGTGTTAAATTATCCTCAACCAAGGAACATCAAAGAACTCGAAAGATTCATGGGACTGGCCTCCTACTACAGGAAATTCATAGAAAACTTCGCAAAAATAGCCGCACCTCTCAACAGATTAAAAGCAAAAAACACTGCGTACGAATGGACCCCGCAATGCGAAAAGGCCTTCAACGAGCTAAAAACCAAACTAACGTCATCCCCAGTATTAAAGCATCCAGATACAGGCAAAGAGTTCATACTAAATAACGATGCATCAAAGGAAGGACTAGGCGTAATACTAAGCCAGCTGGATGATCAAGGAAAAGAACACCCAGTGTCATACTCCAGCAGAAGCCTATGCAAATCAGAAAAAAACTACTCGGCAACAGAGAAAGAGCTCACAGCCATAACATGGGGAATCAAGCAGTACCGACACCTTCTTTATGGACAAAAATTCAAGATATATACGGACCACCAGCCCATCAAAGGCCTACTCACGGCAAGACACGACAACATGTCATCCCGGTTATTTCGACTGACCCAAAAACTAACAGATTACAATCCCGAAGTTATTTACAAAAAAGGAAAACTGAACACCAACGCCGACGCGTTCAGCCGAGCATTTCCCGTCCATGAAGAACACGAGGAAGCACTGAATGATCTAGAGGACATACTTTCTAATGGAAACCCACCCACTGCAGAAGAGCAAGAAATAATGGAAGAGCTAATACGAACACTCTCCACAGGCAGCAGTCAAACGGAACCACTATCAAACGAGGAAGAAGATGACAACCTAATCATCGCAAAAAGCCGACTAGATATGTACACGCGGATCATACTCAAAGAAATGCCAGATGAAGAAATACGCAAGGGAATGGGAAGACAAAAGAATTATATCACAGATGACCTACAGAAGCTAAAACAGTTTAACCATGAGCAAACGTTAAGCTTGACAGACACAACAAACGAAGACTTACACAACAAAGTTCAACAACAAGTCATACCAGAAACATACGTAAAGAGAACAACAAAGCCAGATCTCCAAATCAATGGAGCAGTGTACAGAACAGTCGAGAACCTCCTAAAACTTGCCAATGTCTTATGGAAAGACGAACGAGAAGAACACGTAATAATCATCGAACTCACTCATTGCCAAGGGGAGGAAGAGTTCACTACAGCGGCAAAATTTACGTATAAAGTATTAAAAATGTTAGAACTGGAACAACACTACAACATAAAAACAAGGCTACCAAAAATAGTTAGAAAAATGCAAAGTCGGCAACAGATCATAGCCCGGAAACACGCAGAAGGACACTGGGCTGAAGACAAAATGTTGAGAGTCATACAACAAGAACACTTCTGGGAAAATATGAAAAAAGACATCGAGGAGTACATAAAGGCATGCCCTTCATTTGCAAGCAAACGACACGAAAGGCGAATACGAGCAGATGCAGTATTAATAGACGCAGCAAAAAGATCGTTCGAAATACTGAAAATAGACAAGTTAACGTTTGAAGGAAAAGAATTCCTACTCATAATGGACAGCTTAACAAGATACTGTTGGACACTACCATTACCCAGAGAGAAAATGTCAGATACCTTATGGCAATTCTTTTTCACACATCCGACACCCAAAAAAGTAGTAACGGATAACGAAGGCTGTTTCCAGAGTAAAGACCTAAAGAATGTATAAGACACTCTAGGAATACAACAAATAAAAATATCTGCCTATCATCCGGAAAGCAATGGAATTGCAGAACGACTAATGGGTACGGTAAAAAGTCTAGCAGCTCGCACAGATGGAACTCCACTACAAAAAATCTTGAAAGCAGTCAAAAGCTATAATGAAACACCACACTCAACAACAACCTACACACCACAAGAACTGATGTACGTGGAAAAGGAGTACCAAGAATTAGACGAAGATGTAATGAACAAAGAAAGACTAAGAAGGAAACAAGAAAGACTTCGGGATGCTAGAGAGAAGATACAAGAAAGAAAAGAGAAGACACAAGAAACCGCCAAACGAACAGGAAAGGAAGAAACATACGAAGTCGGAGACACAATACTCATATTCACCGGCCTCTGGAAATGTGGGCTACGACACATCATACGCAGACTTTGCCTGGCGACACCCTGTGGGAAAACCCTTTATAAGACTCGAGACCACACCGTGATCTATCATAATCCTACCGCACCATCAGCTCATGCAGCCTACCAGCTACCTACGGGACCATCAGGCAGCCCCATGAGAAACAAGATACCAGATCTCGATTTGTAGGAACAAATCTCCCCGAAGGAAGGAGATGTTGACTCTCTGTCATTTACTGATAACGAGAATCTATATAAACCACATGTGCTAAGACACGTCAGTAGCCACTCAGCTTGAGTCAAGATATGTATTATTGAATATAGACATAAAATATATATAAAAGTACCAAAGTTCGCCTTGAGACCTAAAATCCCCTTCCCAAGAGCCTTTAGTCCTTTTTAAAAACTCAACCCCGAAAATATTGGGACAACAGCACCGACTTTTAGTACTTATTATCAGTTCTGCAATTATGACACAACAGTTCGAAATGATTTACAGAACAGTTATTGTTAATTCACCGAATTTTTCTTATACGAGACCGTACGCGCGCTTCAGCGCGCGCGTTTTACTCATTCCGATTAATGACAGTTTTGAAAATTCTATCTGATGATTAAAGTTTTTCAATCATTTAAGATTCTCATAAAAGTACATATGCCTGAAAATCATGAAAAAATAGTGTAGGGGAAACCTCCCTACAGTGGATAATGCAACCTACAGTGGATAATCATTGATTAAAAATACTAATAAATATAAAATAATTAATTCACTATACGTGTTCATAAATTAAGATTAAAATTAATTATTTTTCTTTTATTAGTATTTTGAATTAATGGTTATCCACTGTAGGTTGCATTATCCACTGTAGGAAGGTTTCCCCTAAAAATTATTAAATACATTCAATATTATTGCTATGCTTATCGTATTCAAACTATAATCTACTCAAACCATTCTGTGAACACATAATTTTCAACCAAATCACTTTGGCGTTGTTCTTCTAAGAAAATCCGTAATGCTTGCCCAGACCTAACTCGCGAAAACGCCACATACAATTGTCCATGATTAAATACATCTTTACGAAGATCTACTCCGATGTTATCGAAAGTTTGTCCCTGACTTTTGTTGATAGTCATTGCAAATGCCAATTTTATTTGAAATTGACGACGTTTGAAAGTAAATGGATAAACATCTTCACAGTACAGTGTGATACGATGAATGAATACAATTTCTCCTGCTTTATCACCTGTTAAAATTCTACATTGCAAAAGATTATTTGCAAGCTCTAGTAATTGCAAGCGCGTCCCGTTACAAAGACCTTCGTCAATACTAAGGTTACGGATCAGCATGACAATGCAATTATTTCCTAATCTTAATTCATGCGGTGGAATATTTGGTGGATTCAATGTGTTTAAATATTCTGGCAGTATTCCGTCGGTGATATCCCCATTATCACAGTTTTCAACACTATCAACACTGGTATAAAGTCGCTCTGTATTTTGGTCTAATAGCTCAACTAATCTGGAATTGAATTCCTCGACATCACCATTTCGTGCTGACAATATAGCTATCTTTGATATATCTCCAAATCTTCGTTCTTGTATAATTTTATTGAACTGCCATCTCCAACGGACAATAAATACCTAGCAAATTCTTGTTGCCCAGGCAGAGTACGCATATTCTCTGTCAATGACAATAAGAAAAAAATTTTCCAAAGTGAACTGAATTTAATTCATAAGTGTACCAACTCACTGCGAGTTGCATGAGTTTTTACAGGCAGTAATTGTCCAAAATCTCCTCCTAGAATAATAATTTTCCCACCAAATGGCAAATCAACAATCATAAAATCACGTAGTGTACGATCTGTCAATTCCAATGCATACCTAGGGGCCACTGGAGCTTCGTCCCAAATAAAGACATCAACTTGTCGCAAGTATTGTGCATCTTTATATTGGCTTTTTATACGTGAAACAGAATCGGAGAACAGAGGAACTGGCATACCGAAAGTCTTATGTACATTTTTTCTAGACAGATAAACGTTTATTTTTCAGCTTGCTGACCTTAAAGAATTGACTTGTTTACACTTCCATTTTTAGTGAATTTTCTTAAAACTAACCCTTAAAGACTAACATCCATCCATTCCTTATCTCTAAGTCGCACGCTTTTATCGCCTTGCCTTCCTCGCTTCGCCTCGCCTCGCACGCATGTCCCTACTTTTTCGCATTGCCTCGCTTGTCAACCTCTGTTTTCGCTCTAATACCTACTACTTATCTACTATTTACAATATTTACATGTTACTTATATCTACTTTCTCTCCTATTTACAATCTTTCCGTCTACATTCCTCTTCCTCCTTCCTTCTCTTCATCTCCATCTTACCCAACACTCCCTTCACCCATGCTACTGCCCTTTTTCCCCCTTTTCATGCAACAGTGCCTCCATGCTTATCTCACTTCTTTCCACCTCCACGCACTCCTCCAACCATTGCTCCACTCTTGCAACCCCCTTTCCACACAGTTCGCATATCCTCTTCTCCCGAGGGAGCCAGAACCTATTGAAACCCTCCATACACCCACACCTCGTCCTCGCTATAAGTTCCTGACTTCCTTTCTCTCCTTTCTCACATAAATATTGCGCTCTTGTCCTTGGCATAATCCACACATAGTTCCCGTTAAACCTTGACTCTCTTATTCTCTCTTCCCCCTCTGTCTTCTCTCTCTCCATGCCATTTTGCTTAGCCAAGTCATAAACGTTCCTTCCTTCCTTATGCATCCTTCTCACTTCATCCATCTGCAGTCCATTCATTCTAAAATACCTTTCCCTCTCAGTCTCCATTTTCCCACCCCCTCTCCTGTTCTCCTCCCACCAACACTCCTTAATCAGCCTACTTCCCCCCTCTTCCAAAAATTTCTCCTCATATTTACACGCCCTGCTCCCTGCTAGAATCCCTACACTCGTTCTCCCCGTCTCCCTCCTGACAATATACTTAGGCGTGTTCCTTGCCAACCCCAGGGGGTGACATATATTTATACACCTGCCGGACGCAAGCCGAGGGCACTGATACAGGAGGTGAGCCAAGCTTTTGAAATCGGCGCCACAGTCACGCGCAAGCGCGCAATCAGGAAGACAGTTGCAGGCGTATCCCTAGACGCTTCTTTAAAGCGTTCACCAAACTGCTACCGCGGGTAGATACCCTACCGGTCGGTAGGGGGATGCCAACCCGGGCCCGGTAGCTTGGTAGTCTTCGAGGCAGGCTCCCCGCTGCGAGCAGACGGCTGCTTTCGTATACCTGCTATGAATAACCCTTTCATTGTTACGAGATAATGACCAGCTAGAACAACTGAAATTATAAAGACATGGCTCAATTTAATTTTAATTAGCTGAATGAAATCCGCGAAATAATTTGAGAAAAATGAAAAAAAAAGTTCTTGAAAATCGGTTATATCTGCACTAACGAAGGAAACATTTACAAATCTTGTGAATATATAAATGGGACCTCTCAGTGTAACTAAAGTGCGATAACTCTGGTAGTGATTATCCGATTTCCGTCTATCTTTTTTTAACGTTTTTGTCATAATCTAACAAATCTAACGCAGCCTATTAAATTTTAATTTATTATCATTTTACTAAATTTCATTTTCCTCAACCGGCTCTAATTCTCTAACAATGGGAAGGTCGCGGTAAGCAAGCATCCGCGTCCGAATGACAGGCGTCCAGTGTCTCACTTGGGTTCCAGTATTGTGAAAAAATTTGAGGGTGGCGACCCTACCGCTCCCCAGAAAGTGCTCAAGAATTTATTTTGAGCAAATTCTCCCGAGAATATGCTCAGCATTCGTGCTCAAACAGAGCATTTATAGAGCATTTAAGAGAATTTAAAGCATTTATTGCTTAAACAAATATATATCATAATAATACATATATTTTTACAAAAACATTCTAGAGTGAAATGAATATAGGGGAAACCTCCCTAAGTGGATAATGCAACCTACAGTAGATAATCATTGATTAAAAATACTAATAAATATAAAATAATTAATTTAGTTTAATTAATCGTTAATTCACTATACGTGTTCATAAATTAAGATTAGAATTAATTATTTCTTTTTATTAGTATTTTGAATTAATGATTATCCACTGTAGGTTGCAAGATCCACTGTAGGAAGGTATTGCTTAAACAAATATATATCATAATTAATACATATATTTTTTCAAAAACATTCTAGAGTGAAATGAATATGCCTATACTTTTTTTAAATTACAGAGTTGCTACTGGTCAGGTAATTCCAGAAAGTCAGAGAATGTCAGGAAAAACCTGAAAGATTTAGGGAATTTTCGATAAATTGAAATTGAAATTAATTTGATTATTATGGTTAAAAATCGCCACTATTTGGTTGAAAATTAATCTGTTTTGGTTGAGGATTCAAACCATTTTGCAGAAAATCCATGTTTTTCGTTTGAATTCAACTATTTTTGGTATAAAATCAAAATCCTTCTTGTGGTTGAAATATAATATAGCACGTTTTTCGTTGAGAATTCATCTTTTTTTGTAGAAAATTCAACTACTTAGTTGGAAGTGGAACTACTTTGTTGAAAATTTATTTATTCGTTTGATGATTCATCATTCTAGTTAAAATCTCCCTCTTTTTTTCAAAATTTAATTCTTTTGTTGACAATAATGTTTCCTAGATGATAATTAATTATTTTAACTAAAAATTTAACTCTCACATGTTTGGTTTAAAATTTATCTTCTTAAGTTGAAGATTTAAATTTTTGGTTTGAAATTCCTGTATTTTGTTGAAAATTCAAATTTTTTGGTAGAATATTTCATTTTTTTGGTGACTAATTCATCTTTTTGGTTGAAAATTCCTTGAAAAATCAAAATATTTGTTTGAAAATTCATGTACTTTGTTAAAAAATTCATCTTTTTTGTGAGAAAATTCATATTATTGGTTGAAAATTGATCGTTTTGATTAGAAATTTGTTTTTTTCTTATTTAGAATTAATTTGTTAAGCTGCAAATATAACTGTTCCATTTTTTGTCGATAATTTATCTTTTTTGATAAAATATAGTCTCCTTGTTTGAAAATTATACTATTTCGTTGAAAATTCACTTTAATTTGATTGGAAATTATTATTTTTACTGAAAATTTAAATAGGTATTCTATTTTCAGTTGAAAATTTATCTGTTTTAGGTTGAAATTCAACTATTTGTTGAAAATCCGTCTTTTTTGGTAGAAGAGTACTCTCATTAGTTGAAATTTCATCTTTTTGGTTGAAAATTTAACAGTTTTGTTGACAATTCGTTTGTTTTTTGTTTGAAAATTTATTTTAGGAACTGAAAATTATCCTACTTTATTTTTGGTGGAAAACTTATCTTTTCAGTTTGAAATTGATGTATTTGGTTGAAAATTAAATTTTTTTAAATTGAAGATTCATCATTTTAGTTGAAAATTAACTTTAACTATTCCATTTTTTGTGGCAACTTTACTTTTTTTGAAAGAAATGTAATCTTTTTCGTTGAAAAATTATCTGTTCAGTAGAAAATTTAATGAATCTATTTTTTAAAGAATTAACTTCTTTGGCTAAAAAGAACACTATTTGGTTGAAAATTATTTTTTATTTGTTGATAGAGAAAATTCATGTTTTGTGTTGAAAAATCCACTATTTGGTCAAAAATTCATATTTTCGGTTGAAAAATCATCATTGTGAATGAAAATTAATTTCTTCGGTTGAAACTTTGTTTCTTTTTGGATGAAAATTAATTTTTTTAACAGAAGATATAACTATTCCATTGTCGCTTGAGAATTTATATTTTTAGTTGAAAATTAAATAATTTCGCTGAAAACTCGTTTTTTCTAAATATACTTCTGTAACTGAAAATTGAAATATTATATTTTTGGTTTGTAGATTTATCTTTTTCAGTTTAAAATTGAATTATGTCGTTCAAAAATAATTTTTTTGTTATCAAAAAAACACATTTTTTCCTTAGTTGAAAATTATACTATTTCGTTTAAAATTTACTTTGATTTTATTGAAGATTGATTTAAACTATTTTTTGAAAATCAATGTATTTTGTTCAAAATTAAATTGTTTAAATTGAAGATTCATCAGTTTAGTTGAAAAATCACTTGAACTATTCTATTTTTTGTTAAGAATTCATTTCTTTCATTGGAAAAAAACTATTTAGTTGAAAATTCTTTTTTTTTGTTGATCGAAAATTCATCTTTTGGATTGAAAAGTCTACTATTTGGTCAAAATTTAATATTTTTGTTTAAAAATTCATCATTGTGATTAAAGATTAAATTCTTTGGTTGGAAGTTCATTTCTTTTCAGTTGAAAATTAATTTTTTTCCAACTGAAGATATAACGATTCCATTTTCGCTTGAAAATATATATTTTCAGTTACAAATTAATGAATTTTATTGAAAACTCGTTTTTTTTTAATATTCTTTTCTAACTGCAAATTTTATATATTATATGTTTGATTTGTAAATTTCTCTTTTTTAGTTTCAGATTGAATTATTTTGTTATGAATTAATTTTCTGGATTGAAAATTGATTGTCGCAACTAAAAATTTAATTGTTAGGTTTTTTGTTAAAAAATAATTTGTTTCAATGAAAAAAAAATATATCTTGTTGAAATTTTTTATTCTGTTGAACATTTATTTTCCTGACATTTCAGCTGTTCTAATTTTGGTTGAAAATTGATTTTCATTAGATGAAAATTCGTGTGATTTGTTTAAAATGAGTCTTTTTGATAGAAAATTAATGTTTTGAGTTGAATTTAAAGCGAAACATTTTCCCGCGAAATTTAAACGATGCAATTATTATTAATGAAGGTAGAAAATACGACTGTTTGAATCTTAATTCAAAATGCTCAAAAATGCTCATTAAATTCTAAAAGCACATAAAGGTCGAGCATATTCTCGAGCATATTCTCATGCTCGTGAGAATTTCTCCGAGCACTTAAACTCTTTAGAACACTACACGTGCGCGTGCTTCTCAACTGTCGCTTTATCCACTGCAGTATTCCCAATTCGTGCCCCTTACTCAACTGCGCATGCATCGCCGCGAGGTAAATATCGATTGTCGGAATCGATACTTGAGCAACGAATCAGAAGTGCGAGAATAGCCGTTACGATATTTCGACTTCGACTCAATGAACTTTTTAGAATAGGATCCGTCACAACGTAACTAGTTCAGTAATTTCTCAAGTACACATTTTTTCCGTGAATGTTGCATAAATACCTACTGCGCATATCTATGTTGCGTAAATGCCTACTGTGCATCCCTACATTCCGTACGTATATACAGCGCATCATTTTGTACTCTACGCATCTAATGCGCATCCCTACATATCGCACGTATCTACTACGCAGCCTTATGTACCACATGTGCCTACCGCGCACCCCAAAATATCGTACGTATCTACTGCGCAGCCTTACATACGATACGTGTATACTGCACATCTATACATATCGTGCGTATCTATTGCGCAGACTTATACACCATATGTGCCTACCGCGCAGCCCTGATCACTCCTTGACTCTACAGCCCCCCGCCCCCCAGAATGATGCCGCCCCTCTTTGCAGTCTTTTGTACTCCCACTCTTTGACCATGAAATTCCTAGACTTATTATACAAACTAGGGATTTGTAATATAATTTATGTATGCTGATATTAGAAAGTATTTTCAAGAAAATATGCAAAATACCTCAACTACAAAATACAATTCTTACGTGTATTTCAGATAATATTTCAAAATACTCAAGTGCATTTTGTAGCTGTATTTGAACTACATCAGGTGAGTTGTATTTTCCCTATGATTTATTTCAACTACATGGTGCTGAAATACATATATTTCAGCAATGTAGTTGAGGTATTTTGTGCCCAGCTCTGCTTCAATATTTTATCATGAACTGGAAAGTTTGATTGAGGACATTAAAAAATACGATTATAAGTTTAAAATGTGTAAAGGCTATATTGTATACAACGTGCATTATGTGAAGATATTCACGTAATACAATTTGTAACCTGATTGCAATGATTTCTTTTAGATTTGCTCAAAATTGAGCCCCTTCAATATATTTCGTGGCAACTTTCACCCGCAATGCTCAGGAAATGAGTTATGTTGAAAGACGAGAAATTATATTCAAAGAAATCAATGTTTAATAAAATCTCATTAAAAAAGGGTCATTTTAAGAAGGCCATAATTTCGGTGCTATTTGAGACAGAGAAATATGTTTTTAGAATTTATATTACACCAGTAATGTATAGGAAATCAATCATTTTACAGAAACTAGAAGTTTTTAATAAAAAAATATATATATTTTCTCAAAATCGACTTCTGTACAAAATATCATATTTTATTAACCCAAAAACTTTAAGAGATATAACATTAGATTTTTTATAGAAAATTTTATATACTTTCATTTCTGTTCCGGTATTTGGGACTTAGGATGGACTAGAAAGAAGCAATTTTTAGTAAACTATTTTTTTCACAATTTTTCAAAAAGATTGGAATGTTTAAGTTCTTATAAGATATTGAACTCCTCCAGCACTTTTGTGGATGCTAAACTAAAAGGTTTAACCCAATAAATATGGAGTTTCCTAAAAAATAGTCTACGCGATTTTTTCTCCTTTTGGGCTTTGAGTGATCGTTAGACATCCCAGAAGTTTAAAGTTTCATAAAAAAACGTAAGTAAACATCCCTTTTGGATGTCAAGCCAAAGTTCAAGTTTTAAGTGGAATAACTTTAGGTGGAAAATTTATACATAAGTCCATTTCAATCGCTCAATCTTGATCAATGTCCAACCGAAAGTCTGAATAGTTGAACAATTCGCAATACTTTTTTGATTCGTGTTTCAAGACCTCGAAATAAAAATTCTTCAGTTTTGATTGCTTCAACCTTGGAACTGTCTTGTCTGCCGCGTAAGGTTATCCGCGGCTAGATACCTGACTCCAAGGAACAGTGTTGCCCGATGTTATCACGCGTAAATTTCCCGCTCTTGCTTACCTTCTAGGACAGAAGGAGCAGAAGCGGATGACGTACACGTTCCAGTAGCTTTGGGATTGGTTTCTTTAAGGAACCATGATCGAAGCTTCCAGAGCCTACAACTTCTCTAATTAAAAAACTCATAAAATCAAGCCAAGGAGATCGGCAAGCCCCCTCAAGGATTTCGTATTCGGTTCGATTCGGGAGTCATTCTAAAATCTGAACTATGAAAAACAAAATTTCCTCGTTTTCATATTCTTTAACCGCTGATATTAGGAAATTAAAAGTATGAAATAGCAAATTCTAGTTCTTACCGAAATTCTACATGCTAACAGCTTCAATTTGAGTGTTTACCTAGCGCTACGCGCTCGTTCATTGTACTTCCCCACGTTTATAAAAAATCGTTGACCATTAAATGCGAAATCTTCGACGGTAGTAATTTAGTGATTGTGAATTCTCTTTTGTTAAAGATCCTTTGGATTTACCCCTTGTGTTGCCACCCGGGTACCCGGGTACCCATTGGCATACGTTTTGTTAAATAAATTTTTTTCTGATGGAGCTAGGACGAATGCTTCTCGAATATACATGATTAAACCGATTCTCTATCGAAATTTGCATTGCACATATTTTTAGACATATTTTAGCTTGAAATATTTTGCAATTGAAAAAGAAGCACGGCTGAGCAATCCGGGTGCCCGGGTACCCCGACAGAAAACCTGAGCCACTAGAGACATCCTGACCGCGGATTTGGATTGAGCACGCCAAAAACCTTCGGAAAAGTATACTCGGGTTCCTGGTAAAATATTTTTGCCAATTTTTGTCGGCCTGTGTTATCCAACGAGCCGCCAGACACCGCTCATAACGCGTACTTTTTCGTTCGTTTATGGAGGCATGAAAACACGCCATTTTATGATTGCGTTCTAAATATGAATACTAAGAATACCTTCCTAGAATATGAATAATTAAATATTGATTGAATACACATAGTTATTTCAAGTTACAATGGACTTTTAACAACAATTTCGTGGGCGGGTCGCCCAGGTACCCGGGTGGCGGATGCTGTGAGTTTTTTTGGGCGGCAACACAAGGTTTAGGGCCCAGTTATACTCGAACGCGAAAGCAAACGCGTAGCTGCGTTGCATGCGCTAACATAGGATCGAGCATAGCTTCATCTCATGTTAGCACACTGGAACGCAGCTATTCCAGGGGGAAATTTACCACCGGCGCGGTACCGCGCCAGTACCGCCGCACAGTGGGGCCAAATGGAAAAACGATGTTCAAAATAATCTGTAGCTCGCAATTCTTCATCGATTTTCAACTTTTTTTTTTCAAAAAATTCAGCATTAAATTCTTAAGAAACATGTCGAGGCCGATTTAAAAATTTTTTTTTTTTAATTTATATAGAACTGCAAACATCGAAAAAAATGTTGATTTACAACATTTTTTTTTTAATTCTCTGTAAAAAT
>CAKNXH010062753.1:0-178660 GCA_932178445.1 Andricus quercusramuli
TTTAGGGGTCCGTTAAGGAAATCAGATTGTAGGGGTCTAAGGTTATAGATTTGCAGGTTACCGGGCTCGATGGTTAAGGCAATGAGCTTATCGGGGGTCTGGGGTTATATGATCATGTAACAAGCTGTGATAAACATAGTTTTGCTACTTTCATTCCCTGGGCAAATATTTTTGTAGTAAAATTGATATCCGTGAAAAGTGAAATTTTTCATATTTGAATCCGCCATATCTCGGCTACCCTTTTAGGTTAGAATATCTCGAAAACTGAGGGTGCTGGAATTTTTCTGAGGTCGGATTCGGATTCAGCGCAGCAAAAGCCTTCGGGTATGCTAGGTCTGGTCTCTCGTTCCGAACGATTTCCGTCTTTTGATGTTCCTTCTTTTTGTTTGTGCTCTTGTTGGAATATTTTAGATAAACAAATCCCATAATTTAGACACGAAAAGAAAATACGAAAAACGCAGTAATAAGAACAGCGTTCTTATACGGACGCACCACGAGTGTTTATAACCTAAGGCAACCAACTGCGATGAACCCTCACGTCTCACTAACATTTAATGTCCTTTTGAATCAAA
This sequence comes from Andricus quercusramuli, assembly GCA_932178445.1. Taxonomy (NCBI): domain Eukaryota; kingdom Metazoa; phylum Arthropoda; class Insecta; order Hymenoptera; family Cynipidae; genus Andricus; species Andricus quercusramuli. Next base: position 573 of record CAKNXH010062753.1, read on the forward strand.
TTTTTTAGATTTAAACTGTTTCTACCATCAAATGCTAGGAATAACCAAATAACGCGGTTATAATGACAACGGAGGAATATCCAGCAGATCTTTTCACTGTTGAAACCGGCATTTTCGTTGAGTCGTTCAGCGATTGTTTCGGCGCATAAGGATCTATATAGTTGACAGTAATATTCATACGCCGCTTCGTAACCGAGTAATTGAATTTTTAACTAAGAAGGATAAATTTATAATACAAAAATTTTTAAGTGAAAAAAAATTATTTTTTGTAAGGAGGTAAGACAAAGCAACTAACCTGCAGTGGTCTCTCTCGATTCAGTAGTGCAGACATGGGAATCTTGACAGTGATTTGTCCGCTAAAGTTAGAGGAAAAAGGTTATAGCAGGCGCGATGACAGCAGCCGTGATAACAGCAGCCGTGATGACAGCAGCATCGGGAATGTGAATCGTAGGGGTGAAACATAACATGCACTTTTTACAAGTCGGATAACGAACCAAACACCATTGTGGATCGTAGGGGTAAAAAATCACTTGCACTCTCCACAAGTTGGATAAATAAACCAAAACTCTAATGTGGATCGAAGGAGTATAAGACATCACTTGCACTTTTCACAAGTTGGATAACGAACTGCACTCGACACTGTCGAAAATTGAACTGATCTAATCTGATCTACTCTGATCTACTTCATCCAGCATTCATCATCGTTTTTTTATGGTCACATGAACGCAAGCTCACTGCTCCCACTCCTCAAACAGTCATACATTCACGTGTAGTTACTCCCATAACTCTACATGCTGATTGATGCTAATCCATTTAAATGGAACTCATCATCTCCACGTGACTTCTTCGAAAACCTATGCTTGAAATTACGTCGCCCCAAAAGTCATAGTACTTGAGCCTGTCTTCAGTGAATCTGAACGTTCCCCAGTTAAAGTAAACATTCACGGTCCCTAACGTCCAGATATTGCCTTTCATATTAACCGTAGCATACAAGAAATACAAGAACTACATTTTCTCAACACTCAAATATTTTCAAAAGTGTTCTCTGGATAATATCAAATTATTTTCAATTGAAAGACTTTTGCTAAAGCTATTAATTTCGTAGCATATGAGACTTTATTTATTTCTTGAAATTCTACATCGAATAATTGATTATAATTTAAATCATAATGATTCAGTTGAACTTTCAAAAGTCTAGTCTGACGATTTTTTTTACATTTATTGGAATAGAGATATTTTTAAAAAGTTTATAAATTTTCCAAGACTATTTTGTTTCTCTTTATTTGCTATAGCAGAAATCCTAGATTTGAAGAAATTTCATATAACATGTCAAAATTTTAAAATGATTTCAACATATTTATAGTGATTTTAAGGAATTTCAAGGCACTCTTAAGAGAACTTTATTGATTGTAGGGATATAAAAGGATTTTTAAAAGAGTTGAAAGCAGTTATCAAACATTTTTTTCAGTGTTTCAACAAGATTTCAAGATATTTCAAGATATTTCAAGAGATTTTAATGAAATCCAAGGAATTTGGATATATTTTAAACGATTTTAAGACATTTAAAAAAGATTGTAAAAAATTTAAAGAATTTGAAGTAGTTTTAATGGATTTCATTTGATTTCCTTCACATTAAAATCAATTCCTTGAAATTCCTTAAAATCACTTTGCATCACTTGAAATCTCTTAAAATCCCTGGAAATCGTTAAAAATATTCCAAAGTTCCTTGGAATTAATTAAAATTACTTTAAATATGTCTTTAAATCTTGCGAAATCAATGGAATATCTTTGGATAACTCTTTGAAACTCTTTTAAAAATCCCTTCAGAATCTTGTGGCTATTTCACTGGAAAAGTTCCGAACCCCAAAAGGAGACGAAACTAGGACTTTCAACGGATTTTAAATCCAAAATTGGTACCAGTAAATAATAATGCATTTTTTAATTAGAAAGATTCACCGGTCATTCTGTAACCGAATATGTAACTGAAACCTTGGCAGAGATAACGTTGTACCGATAAAGATCTCCTTCGCTCGAATCTTTGTTTAAAGTGTGAGCATATGTTGCAATACTTTTTTGCATGATGCAATTTGTTCTGTGCAATATAGGTACACGACGAAATATAACAGAAAATGTGTAGGAAACTATATTTTATTAGTAACCGAGGCTTTAATTCAGAAGGTCGAGTGAGATAGCGTTAAGAAGTGAAAATTGACGACGTGGATATAATAGCACGTAGTAAATTTTATATCTGGAAACATCTCACAGAAAATTACCTTAATTACGAAGTTAACATATGTCGAGTCTACTACAATAGAAAATGAATATCGTCGCTAGCACTCTATTCCTCGGTTTATCCGTTTTCCTTCATTTTATTGGTAAATATATAATAATTCGTAATAATATAATATTATATCTATAATTTTAAGTACATTTTTACGAAAAGAATCAGGAAAAAAAGTTCACTGATTGATAAGTAACCAAAATAATGATAGAATTATAGAATTATGGATTGTAGCGGTTCCAACAGAGCTCTTTTTTCACTTATGCCTACACTCACTAGGAAGATTTTGCACATTTTACTTTGTAATTCAGTTTAAATAATATTGTACTGTGGAAATTTTAATGAAGAAACTAAAATTATAGTCAATAAGCATTCTTAAAAGAAAGATAGTGGACATCAAATATGACAGCTTTTAAGGTTATGTAGAAAATCCGACGTTTTCAACTGCGCATGTACTAAAAAAGCGCGGTACTATTTAAAATTATATAATATACACTTGCAATATAACGTTAATATTACATTTTTTAGGAAGTTAGGTATTTAGGTCATTCAATTTAATTTATTTTCAAAAAGAATACAAAGTGTTTTTTAATATTTATTTGTATAATTGTGCATAGTAATTGTTGATTTCAAATAGGCCCGCGCTTTTCGGCACATGCGCAATTGAGAATATGAATAGCCATCTATCGGACATCAACGAACTAAAAAGGATCCTAAAAAAAGTTCTATTGGAGTTTCAGTCCTAAATGATACCAACTTTTACTTGAGCCGCAACATTACCGAACCGAATATTTTTTTTTTGTCGCCAAGCATACATTTCTTACTTTTTAATTGTTGAGGTTACTATTTCTTTATCGCTAAAATCAAAATTTCCCCAATACCCTGTCACTAATAAGTCACTAAATTGGTTTGCAGATTTTAATTTTAATTTTTATTCCTCTTAATTTTTTATTTAATATAATCTATATTTTATATAGTTCAATATTTTACTTGAAAGACCCGACGTTTGTCCGAATAATATCTTTGGTATTTCCAAATTTTACTTTTTTTTTATTTGTTTCTTTAGAACTTCAGAAATAAGAAATGGAAGTGTAGTTAAGTGTCCCATCAGGAACATTTCCCCAAATACAAATTCAAAAACTAAAACTAATCAAAATAATTCCAAAGAATTTAAAAGAATTGAAAAATTTTTTTCGAACCGGGAGTTTGAAAAAACTTGTAATCTGATTTGTTTCTTTAAATTAATTTTTGTGAAATTTATAAAAACAGAGAAGAAATATACAATTAGGATTTTAATGCGTTCACAAAAGGTGATTAATTTTTTTTTGAGACCTCTAACAAGTTAAGTTAAAAAAAAAATTTATAGAACATAAAATTGCATTTCATAGAGATGGACAACTTTTATTTAAATAATTGAGCGTTTGGATCATGAAAAACTGCAAGAAATTATTTCCTAAATACAATTACTTTTTAATAAATAAGTCGTCGTAAGTTGGGCTAATATTATTGAAACTGTTTAAAAATTTGATTAGCACACGGAATATAACCTAGTGATGCCATAGAAATTGGAGAAAAAAACTTAAAATCATCTATTGTTTAATAATTTTTTATTGCAAATTGATTTTTAACGATAAAGTTGATTTTCAAACGAATACTTTAATTTTATGACAAATGATGAATCTTTAAAAAAATTAATTTCAAACTAAAGAGTTCAAACCAAAAAATGATTTTTCAACCCGGAAGAATTATTTTTTGCAAATCGAATAGTTGAATTTTCAACCAAGGAGATGAATCTTAAACAATATAAATTTTTGACAAACTAGTTCAACTTTAATCAAGTCGTTGAATTTTTAAACAAAAAAGACGAATTTTCCAGCAAAAAGATTAAGGGTCTACCAAAAAAGACGACCTTTCAACAAAATATATTAATTTCCAAAAAAATTGTTGAACTTTAAAGCCAAAAGGACAAAATATCTATGCAACGGTTGAATTTCCAGTTCAACAACATGATTTTTATAACAAAGAAGTGAATTTGGTTCCAAAAAGTTAAATTTTTATAAAAATAGTTTAAATATCATAAAAATAGTTTAATTCTTTATAAACAAATTTAATTTTTAACTAGAAAAGATCGGTTTCCAATGAAAATATCAATTTTAAACAAATGAGTTCAATTTTCTAAAAATAGGATAATTAAATTTTCAACCAAGAAGATGAATCTACAGCCAAAGAAATAAATTCGATACAAAGTAGTTCAATTTTTAACCCAGTAGCTGAATTTCTGACCAAAAAGTTGACTTTTTAACAGAATAGTTCCATTTTTAACAAAATAATAACATTTTCAACCAAGTACAAGAATTTTTAACTAAACGTGATGAATTACGAACCAAAAATATACTAGTAGACTATTAAACGAAAAGTAGTTGATTTTTGTTTGGGTCTAACCAAATGTACAGTAAATGGCTGTTTGTGAAATAATTCTAAATCTATTTTTTTTTGCATTTTCGAAACTGCAAAGCAATAATCCGAAAGAAAAAATTAAAAAGAATGGACAGTTTTTTAACAAAAAATTGTCGAAGTTTCAATTTTTACATTTATTTGATTGGAAAAATGTTTATTTTAGTGAAAACTTTTTCACTATTAAACGCTTTGTTACATTTTGCTAAAAGTTTCACATTTTGACTATCAGTCTCACCGAAACAAAAGTTTCATATCTAAGACTTATCTTAACATATTATTGATCAACGAAAATGACTTTGAAACATACATAGGAAGCGTCTTTCAACGGGATTTGCATTAGTATTTATTGTCATTGTCATCTAATCATCCCTTATTTATTGTACAAGGTAATCGATATTGTATACGAGATAAAGCACCAGAGGTTTTTTTACTAATACATTGATCAACAAAATCACTTTAAAGATACATAGGAAGCGCCTTTTAGCAGGATTTCCATTATAATTTATTTTCGGGGTCATCTAATCATCCCCTAATTATTGGAACAAGGAAATCGATATTTTAAACGGGAGAAAGCACCAAAGATTTTTTTATTAATACATTGATCACCAAAATAACTTAACACATTTACACTATATACAAAGTTGTAGATGAGAGTTTATTCTACATCCATTAGTATCTCGGGCCCGTTATTGGGAATTCGCTGGATTGTTCTCGCGGCAGCATCAAGCACTGAATTTAGTAGCAGCATTGTAGGATACCGAATATTTTGTTCGTGCCTCGCGTAACCGAGAAACCACAAAACACTCGCAAGATGTGCGCATGTTCCAAGAGTCCGGCTCCTGACTTGCAGGTACAATAGTAGCCAAGAACATGACTTCCAGCCTCGTCAAGTTCGTTTTCGGCATCCTCTGGACTAATGTAGGCTATCAACAGCTGATGTTTTGTAACGTTCCGGAAACGTGAGGAAACGCGGACTCTTATTATACCCGGATCGCCCCTAAACGTATCCAATTGAAACACTTCTCCTTCTCTGTCTTCCCTTTGTAGTCCATCTTGGATGTAGGATGAGGCTAATTGGACTTGATACTCGCCGAAAGTGATATCGCGCAAATCCTGGAGGGTAAGACATGGAAAGCCAATGATCTGATTTTCATCCAACCGAATCCACTGACTATTTCTTCTATGCCATCTCCGCATTCGCATCCTGCATAAGAATAGGTCCATGATAGCGGTTTATCAATACCCCGCTTATTCGATAGAAATTTCGAAGATTTGGAACGTGCGGCATAACAAAGGTTTCGCTGAAGAATTTGAAAATTGATTTCAGGTGGCCGTTCCTAGCTTCCACTATCCATCGTGTTGTTGTGATCAATCGTGATGCATTTGCTTCTTAAGTGCTGAATTGGCGCTGATCTGGTAGAAGTAGCGAAGGCATTACAAATGATGTTCCGCGATCCCTGAGCATTGGTAAAGCATCTCGGTGGCCTCGGTCTAATACGAAAATGTAATTTTCCTGAAACCATGCTCTCAAACCATCCGCATCCCTTTCGAACTCGTTCCTCAGCATTTCTGCGTCGTTATTACGTGAATCAAAAAAGTATGGACCTTGAATTTCGAGAAAACAACCATCAGGAGCAACGACTAGGGCCGGTTTTAAGAGATGTTTGCCCTTGTGCACGCTATAGGATTGACGTAAAACACGAAAGTTGCTACTTTTTGGAATATCAGCGTATGCTCCATCAATATACGCAATCGCTCTTGCAATATTGGGTTCCGGATTATAAGTACAGCTCATTCGAAATGTCTGTTACATGATCGCGAATGTAATTTCCTCTTGCTATAGAGCCAAGTCCAATATGTTCAGGCACAAAACGCTGATTTAAAGACTGCCTGACAGTGGAAATTGCTAAACTAAGGGCTTGTCTACTAGAATGATGAAATATAACCTGCGAAAACTCGTCAGCCAAACCTTGAAGCAATTTGCATAAAAATGCAAGAAGATCTTTTTTAGAAACTACACAGGAATATCTGTCATTTTCATAATTTCTAGGTACAGGATCGCGATATGCGAACACTTCAAAAAACTGTTCTTTTGTTACAAATGTAAGAATTGTCATTTCTGAATTTGTGAAACAGTTCTTATCCTCATATCTTACAGGACTATTTGGTACAAGATGGTGCTGCAAAAGAAACTCTTGCATTTTACTTTCTTTGATTGCAATTGGTCTGTTGATGAAATTCAATCCAGGATGGAAAGTTGTTCAAAGATTCCTATTATCGTTAGAGTCAACGAAAACGTTAACTGTGCAATTAACTGACAGACGGTGAAGATTATTTTGGGCATTGCAAAGAAGACATGATTCTCTTCGAGTTTGCGACAATTCAATCTGACGCTATTAGGATTATTCTCCACGTCAGCTATTTCACGAACAAATTGGTCAGTTACAAATACTACATATTCTGGCCTCACCAGTTACTCCAGTTGGAGGTCTACCTTGAGAATTACGCCTTGAATGTGCAATGTCTCTTTTTACAGCATTCTCTTCTTCATGAATATGACATTAGGTTTGGCCCAAAGTTCCTCAGACTTCTGCAATACGGAAGCTGGTTTCTGAAAGCCATTTGCGAAATAAAGTGAGAAAACAGTATTCTGTACAAATATTCCATATGCTTCATTTGTGAGCAAGAGCTTTATGAATTTTTATGAATATTTGAACTTCACGTGTAAAAATGTGCTTGCAACTTATTGGTACAGGTTGGAACCCACTAAAAACACCACCCTTCCCTTCTTGGCAGAAGTCCCTCCGGAACCGCTTTCGCATTACTTCAGGGGATACCATTTCTTTGCCTGCTAGGGCTTCTTCTGGTTTTATTTTCTTTTGCACCTTGTCCCAGCCAGGATGTACGCATCGTCCTCAGTATATGCGGTGGTACCGCACATCGAGCTCGTCGGCTTTCGAAATCCTGGTTGGGGGTGTAGGTTGGACTGCCTCTGCTGGTGACTTCTTCCTCCCCCTAACTGCGCGCATCGTCCTCATCAGCGGAACGGATGTCCCGCATCGGGCTCGTCCTTTTTCTTTTTTCTTGCGGAGAATGGTTTCGACATAAGTAGAGACTTTTTTCCATCATTCCTCGCTTTGAAGCATGACCCCGACAATATTGTCAGGCGTTATATCTCCAATCTCGCTTTCTAGCCTGTGCTTAAGTTCGACCCAGCGTTCGCACTCGAGAAAAGTATGTTTCGCATCGTCGGCTTCCGCCTCGCAATACCCACACTTTGGATTGCAAGACGAGCGGGGGCTTTTGAATCTTCAATGTCTGCATAACCGAACTGTTCTGAGAACAGCTTATATCACTGCAAATGAAAGAGAGCCTCTCCTAAAAATGGTCAGGAAACAAGATGATTGGCAAAGGAGCACTTCTTTACAATGCCACAGAGCAGGCCGCCGAGCCACTTGGCCTGAATTTTAACATCAGAAGTAGGAAAGTGCATTACTCCATCTAGGTGCCTGACTTCTTAAAGCCCAAGTGAAGAAAGCAGAGATTAAAACATTCCGCCAACAGCTCCTCTACAAGAAAACGCACGGAAATTTTCACAGAAAGGTAGATCAGTCCTTGTCGAAGAAGCAAACTTTCGCTTTCCTCAGAAAAACAGCACTAGCGATAATTTTCAAGCTGATTTGATCAATTTGAGTTACTGAAAGCTAGATTTTCTGGCGTTCATCCGTGATAGTTCTGCTTTGTATTTTGGTATTCCCATTAGAAATTCGTGATCAGCGACCTCCAAAACCCGCAAGTAATCATTTTCAAGCCGCTTTAAGGAGGGGCTACTCGTTGCGAAATCTCAGATTGCTGCGCTGGAAATCTTGAGAGAACTTTTGGAGAAACTCTTGGAAATCTCTCAGCAGTCTAGCATTCGTGTAAAAATCCCGGAAATCTTTGGCTAAGTGTGGGCAGATATGTGGTGCTGTGAAGCATTCCGACCCACGCTCCTAGGCATTTAACGAACAGCCACCTGGATACGAAGGCCGCCAATAAAACATGACACGATTATCACTGATGAGGCTTTTGCCTGTATTGAGGCGAATGTGGATTCTCGGTAGGGATTGAGAAGTTACTTCTTGCAAGTAACACTTCTGAAGTGTCAGAAGCGATTTCCAAAGTTAGGGGAATTTTTTGACAGTATATTATGAGGAAGCAACACCCTGAAGTTTGTAGCTGCGGAATTCCATATTTACAGATAGGGGAGGGGTTCGAAATTTCGAGAAAATATTATCTTATAACATAAAAATATGATGTACGCGCAGCTTCGTCATTACTTTAAATACTTGGTTTTATCAATGCACAATTGAATTTACTTACCGGAACTAACTATACCTTTCCAACCCCTTTCGAGATGATAGAGGGGGAATTTCCCCCAAAGAAACGTAAAAATAGTGACAGCGCCTTTGTTCAACGAGGAGGTTCAGGCAAATACTGCCATTATGTTTAATTAGTCCAGAAGAAGTATCTAAGCATTGAGACTAGATTCGTATACATCCAACTTTCTAAATCACAATTTATTGCAGAAAATAGCATTATGTTTTGGCAGTATATTATAATTAAATGAAGTTTTGAACACAAATTTTTCGAACAATACAAATCACTGCTATTGTCATTTATCTTCTGTCACATACGTTCAAAACTTAAAAGATTTCTTCACTCCCAGCGCTTTACCAAAAAATGGGAGAATTTTTCATTACCAGTAAGAAAAAAGACAGATATACATCATGTCAGCCAAATACTTTCCATGCTTTTCCCTATTTATTCCTTCTAAAGCATTTTACACTCTTTACACCGCTTTCACATTTAGTGCAGCTTTTTGCAAAAGCTGAATCCCGAATTTCTTTCTTAGTAATCTACCCTATATAAAACAAAATTAAATTAACCTATTTCTATTTCTTCTTACAGATTTGATAAGTTCACAACATGATCGTGCACAACATACCAAGTTGGAGAAATTATTCCCTAAATCCAGCGGCTTTTATTTTCCTAAAGTCATGGAATTAGATCTTAAAAGTGTACAAGCCATCCCTGAATTCCAAAAATTCAATGGTATCCCGTTGCAAGCACGGCACGCAACTTACTTAAAAAGGGGTGGTGTCATATTTGGATTTTGTGACGTGGGAAGTGAAATCAAACTACTAAGTGTTCTGTTTGACAAGCCATACATATATCCCGTTTTTGACACAAAAAATCAGCAGTGGTATACCCTGTCCCTTAGTGAATTAATTAAATTGGGCGTGGGTCGTCTTTTGCCACTTGTACGCGCGTATGATACGGCTCAGCGTGGTGTACACTACCCTTACATTCATGTGAAATCAGAAGCACACAATGCAGCAAGCTTGGCAGCATACCGTAAAACAAGGGATTACGAAAGAACTTTCGGAGAACGTTTGGAGAACCCGGAGATTGCCGCTAAATTAGTTAAGGCTCACTACCGACAAGAATACACACAGAAAAAAACCCTGTTAAACTTACAGGATTTTCAGTTGGAATAGGGACAGCAAATATTTTAAATTGTAAAATCTAATCAAGAAGTATGTACATTTTACAGAAAGTATCCGTAAATTTGTAAAATTACTGAAAATTCACTAAACACTGCAGAAACTTGGGTAAGAATTACAGAAAAGTTATGCTGTCCCTAGTTTAACTGAAAATCCTGTAACTTTAGCAGACTAATTTTTCTCCGTGATAATAAAGCATACCACCCTCATACAGAAGGGCCATCAGGAGCCTCAGCACCGGCAAGACACGAGTTCAAGCCTCGGTGGATCCGTAGACTATCTTTGCGAGAATTAATAATAAGAAGTACTATACACGGGTTTTACTGCGATTTTCCTTGTGTACTACAGAAAAATTCAAATTTAGAAAATCAAGTTAATAAAAAAAATATTGTAGGTGAATACTAGTACTGATATTTTTAAAAACGGGCGCAGCCACTAGTGTGTAGAATCAGTAGAGTGCTTCTTTCGGGGGAATATTAAGTCAGAAGGGTGCACTGAAGTGAATTTCCGTATAACAATTGTATAACATTTAGAATAATAAATATATTCTTAAACAGAAAGACTTTTATTGGAAAAGAGTAAACAGCGTTCATGTCAGCAATACATATTTAAGATATGACATTGCCATCAAGCTTCAGTTTGATGTATTGTCGCGTTTTTAATCAGTTATTGGAACTTTTTACGGCACAATTGAATTTTTTACAAAAAAAGATCAATTTTCAAACCAAAAGGACGAATTTTCTGTTCAAGTAGACGAATGTTCAACAAAACCGTTGAATTATCGAACGAAAAAGATGACACATCAAAATACTTAAATTTTCAATGAAATGATTAAATTTCTTACAAAATAATTTAATTTTCTGCATACGAAGATGAATTTTCAACTAAATATTTAATTGAATTTTCAAGCTTAAAAGTTGAATGTTCAGAAAAAAGTTGACTTTTGTTGTCTCAATTTCCGCCCCTTTGTATTATGTACAAAAAAAAGAAAAGGAAAACATGTGCTGACTCGACAGCAATCAGTCCAAACTCTAACGTCGTAGGAAAAGGTCGTAATAATATCTTTGCGCTATGACTTTAAAATAATAAGAATAATAATAATAATAAACAAATAAAATTTCCCGTAAACGTGCTACTTAGTGCCTTTCCGAAATTTCATCCCAAAAATTTAGACGAAGCTTCCAGGAGAAGAATCACAATCAAATCGCAAAAGCTACAACAAATTTTGGGAATATTCAGTAGCGCTCTAATCCCTTCATAATCGTGATCACGTCTGTCCATAGCCATGACCAGCTGTCTAGTCGCGAATCGAAGGAATCGGTTCTGAATGCGTTCGAGTCTGATCTTATGAACGGGATATTTCGGAGACCAGATGACTGATGCATATTCTATAAGTGGTCTTACAAGTGAAAAGTAGAGAACCTTTGGCGCAAGTGGGTTTTCAAGTAGAGGAGCATTTCTAGCACCTGATCATCGAAAGATAATGTCTCGCCAAAGTGTACCCCAATGTCACGCACACGAGTGACCCTGTCTAGAACCCCCCCCCCTGATGAGATAGTTGTACTTAGTAAAGTTTTTTCTCTTAGAAAATGATATGACAACACATTTCTTAATATTAAGCTGCATCCCATTTAGAGTGCAAAATTATCGATAATAGTGTTGTTTCATCTTCAAAAAACCTTCTATGTGAGAAAGCTCTGCATTGCGCACTTGCATAGATCGTTTGATATCAACAGAAATGAACCTTTAACTACATCTAGATAGCTGTCTTATTGCAATACAGATCTGTTTGGCTCGAATCAGTGTTTGCACAGCGACATATCGGTATACGACGAAATAGAACAGAATTTGTGTGGAAGTATTTATTCTAATAAGCGTAGCTTTAATTTATAAGGTCGAGTGAGATAGCGACTAAGGACCGTCGATATTCCACGTAGATAGTATATCTTGTGGGGGATCTAAGAGGGGAAGTCAAGAAATTAAAATTGCTTACGTGGTATATGGATAGCTTCTTAGTAAGTGTGTGGAAACATCTTGTAGCACATTCATTAGTCACGCAGTTGACGTACATCGTATCTACTACAATTGAGGATGAAGTTCGCCGCCACCAATCTTTTCCTCGGTTTATCCGTTGTCTTTAATTCTATTGGTAAATATATAATAATTCATAATAAGAGATCTATAAGTTTAGGAAAAATTTGAATAGAAGTTCGATTGGGGAAAAATATTAATATAAAAACGCGACTGATGTGTAACACGTCCATCTTGACTGAAATAATAGCAACATATGGACATAACACTTTTGGTTTTATACATGTTCAAGATCACCATAATTCGATTTCAAAGATTTTAAGAGAAAACGGTTTCGATGGTTTCACGTGATTTCAAAGAAATTTAAGTGATTTCGAAGGATTGCAAGGATTTCCAGGGATTCCGTGGGATTTCACTAAATATGTGCACAAGATTTCCAGATTTGTTAACACCTCGATTCTATATTTATTGGTCGTGTGTGATATGAACTATTACATTCGTCCAAGTAAGGACTTGTAACATTTTCTAGAGCCCCACTACAAATAAAATCTTCACTTAATTAATGGACACTTCCTAATGAAATGCGAAAATGAATTCATAAGAATCGTCACGCCACACTCCAGCGCGACGTCACGTCAGCCGCTAGAAAGGCAGCGGGCTGAGCACACGTATTCATGACATTCAAGGAAATCCTTAATTCAAAGGAACTCATAAAATTCATGTAATTCAAGGAATGCACGGAATTCATGGAACCATCATTTAACCATCATTTAACTATCATTCAACTCGTTAAATGAATAATATTGTAAATTCAAAATTTTTATTGACAATTGTTTGAATAAAAATGTTAAAAATCAAGAGATCCTAGAAAAAATCATAGCATCCCTGGTGGAACAAATTTGTAACAAAAAGAACAAAAAACTAATGCTATTTTTGCAATAATCTGCAGACAAATACAATCACGATTACAGGAGAGTACAACTTTTTTCTAATATTGGGACAAATTTTGTAATTTCTTGTTTTTTATTGTAGTTTCAATTTTCTACAAGAGTGTTCAAAATTGTGAAACTAAAAAGACTCTATAGTTTTGTAGCCAAAGACTTGTTCTTTTATGACCCAAGATGAGAAATATTCAGAATATTGCAATGAGATCATTTTAAATTAAAAAGTGTGCATGCCCACTATTACAAATTAATAAAACTTCTATGTTTGAAAACGTGCAAAGTGGAATGCTCTTGAATCTTAAACTTTTAAAATTGAAGCTTGAAAATTTTATAATTCGAACACTGAATAGTTTTTACGTATAAAAGCAATATTTTAACACATTTCAATTGAATTTCTTTTTATTCAAAGCCGCTGACTTTAACAATTTTTAATTTTTCAATTTTACACATTGTACAGATCAATTGAAAATGATAGAGTAGATTTTTTTCAATTGAAAAGTGTTAAAAGCTTCCACTCAATGCGCAGAAATTATTGAGCGTTCGAATTAAAAAATTTTGAAGCTTTAATTTTAAAAGTTTAAGATTTAAAAGTATTCCACTTAGATTCCTTTAAGTTGCAATTTAGTTTTTATAACTTCATGTTAAGAAATTGGTATCTTCAAGAGCTGGAAGCTTTCCGTTTCAATGGCCGTGGTTAATTCTTTGTCAATTTTTCAATCTTTATTTACAATCAGAATGTCGTTCTTTTTCGACCTAGGATGACAAATATTGAGAACATTGTCAGGACGTAATTTTTAAACACATATGGTGCCCAACCGACTTCTATATATTTGAAAAAAATCTCAGACGTAAGGTTTTTTGTTGTTCAATAACGATTATTCATTATTGTATTTCAAAATTCTACCATCCTTTTAAAGTTTAAACATAGAGTATTATTAAGCTCAAAACTCGGATGATCTCCTGCCTAGAATAAGACGCAAACTCTCAGTGTAAGTAGTATTAGCAATAAACCTACAACTTTAATTTTAAAATGGATTTAATGATTCTCCTTTTGTAAGTATTATTTTCACGAGCCAGAATTTTGATATTCTTAAATTCAAAAATGGAAATAGTGGCCAAATTGCCAAGAATTTTGTGACAGTATTTTGAGAACCTAATTCGCAATTTCTTTCCCAACATAAACTTTATTGCAACATTTACATTTCATAATATATACAACGCCATGTGAGTTTTCTAAACTATCTTCATCTTTGTTATTAAAGAAAGGAAATCTATTAAGTCTAAAGTTGTCGAACACTCTTAAATAACTAACTAAAAGAAATTTCTAGTATACAAGTATAACAAAATACTTCCTCTAATTCATAAAAAGATTTCCCTTGGAACAAAAAACTATATATTTATTTTAAATCAAGGAAAAGTAACCAAGGCATGGTTTTAAACAAAAGTTTTCAAATAATACAAGTAATTGCTATTGTCATTTATTTTCTTCCATATACGTTCAGAGCTTAAAAAATCTGTTCTCTTCTAGCGCTTTTTTACAAAAAATGGGAGAGTTTCTCATGTCAGCTGAATATTTTGCATGCGTTTTCATATTTATTCCTTCTGATAGCATCTCCAAATGTTTAAAGTGTTCTCACATTTATTGTAGCTTTTGCACTAATCCCGAATCTCTTTTTCGACAATCACACCCACAAAAAATCAAATGTATGCACCGGATTTTTGAACAACTTCTATTTTGATGTCTTCTGCTACACCACCTGCATGATCTCGTGTAGCAAAATCAATAGCCATCGGTCCTTCGAAAATCGATTACAAAAGCCTCACTAGGTGTAAGGAATTGTTAGCCAGTGGAATATGCTATGATTCACATTATATAATTTATGAATATTTAAATTAACCTACTTCTATTTCTTCTTACAGAATTGAGAAGTTCAGCACCTGTTCGTGCGGATCATACTAATTTAGGGAAAATGTTTCCTCAATCCAACGGTTTCTATTTCCCTCTAATCGAGAGTTTACCAGATAAACGTGTTGAATCGTACCCTAATTTCAAAATACTCAATGGTCGGCCGATAGAGCATAAACGTGAAATTACTTATTTAAAAAGAGGTCGCTTCATCTTTGGATGGACAGAAGGAGATCATATTAACTCAATAGGTCGTTTGTTCAATGAAACAACTCTATATGCCGCATTTGACACACAAGATCATCAGTGGTGGACTGTCCCCTATGGGGACTTGCAGAAATTGGGGTTGGGCCGTAGTTTGAAACTTACTAGCGGGCAGGATGAGGCGCAGGCTGAGTTACATGAACGTTACCATCAAGTGAACCCAAGTGCGCATAATGCAGCAAGCGAAGCAGCATACCGTAAAACAAGGGACTACGAAGGAAAAGTAAGAGCACAAACATTTGGGCTCGCATCACGTTTCGAATACTCTTTTGGAAAAGTAGATATATTCACAGCGGAGAATGCCATAAAATCAGCCAAGGAATACTACCATCAAGAATATAATAAAGCATACCAAAGTCATGAAGCAGGACCCTCTGTAGGACGCTGACAAGTACAATTAATCATTTCAAACCGGCATCTGTGGTGTAGTGGTTAGGACGGTTGCCCCTAAACCAAAGCGCCGGCAGGACGCGAGTTCAAGTCTCGGTAGATCCGTAGACTGGTCTTGCGAGAACTAATAATAAAAAGTACTATACACGGGTTTTACTGCGATTTTCCTTGTGTACTACAGAAAAATTAAAATTTAGGAAATTAGGTTTAAAAAAATAATGTAGGTGAATACTAGTACTGATATTTTGAAAGACGGGCGCAGCCGCTGGGGTGTAGAGTCAGTAGAGTCTTTCTTTTTGGGGGATATAAAGTCAAACATATGCACTGTAATGCATTTGTTTATAGCAATTGTGTAACTTTTTAGAATATTAAATATATTGTTAAATAAGAAGACGTTTAATGGCAAAGAGTAAGCAGTGTCGATGCACTAATTTTCTTCAAAACCACCTAGAGGTCACAAATCTTATGAAAACCTTATCCGAAAACCCTGAACATTAAACTCGAGACTCACATTAATTTTGACATTCCTCTCAGGGGATTTTGACTAGAGTTTAAAGATCTCAAGGAATTTCAAGATGTTCGGAAAGAATCCGACGGATTTAAGGGATTTTATTAAATTTTAAAGCGATTTCAAAGACTTCAAAATGGATCTCGTAATATTACAAAATATTTTACGGAATTTAAAGATTTCTGACCTCAATTTTACTAGTTTTTAAGGAATTTCAAAGTTTTTTTAATATTTTAAGGCATTTCTGTTGAAGATCAAGTGTTTCGAAGGATTCGATGATTTAAATGAATATATTGAGTTTTCGAAAGATTTCACGATATTTCACAGGATTTTAAGAGTTCTCTGAAATTCTTGATTCTCTGAATTTTCTCAATTATTTGAATGTTCTGCATTCCTGACATTTTTTGAATTCGCTGAACTCCTTGCATTACATAAATGCTCCAAAAGTTCTGATAATAAAGTTCAGATTCAGAATAATGCAAGGAATTTAGGAATTCAGAAGATTTCAAGAAATTTAAAAGAATTGAACAGGATTGGAGGGAGTCTAAAATCATTTGAAGAAATTTTAAGGAATGAAAAAGAATACATAATGAATTTAAAGATCTCAAGAGAATACAGGGAAATATACATTAGAAATTATTAATCTAATACTGATACACATTTAAAATTTGATTATTTCATTATATCATAACTTTAATTTTTAAAGAAATAGTTGAATGTTTTATGAAAATGATAGAATTTTAAACCCAAAAAGATAAACTTTTAACACAGCAGTTGAATTTTTAAGCTTAAAAGACAAAGATTCAACAAAAAACTTAATTGTTGAGCCAAAAATATGACTTTACCAAATAATTGCATGTTCAACCAAAAAGACTACTTTTAAACAAAAAAGTCGAATTTTTAAAGTGAAAACATAAACTTTCAGCAAAAAACTTGAATTTTGAACCTGAAAATATGGATAATTTTATTTCACACTTCGGAATAAACATTACTGGGTTATAATGATCTCTCTACAGATCTCTACAGATCACTACAAGTTACAACACGGAGAAAAATGGAAGTTCAGTTCGGCCATGTAGATGTGCAGACAGACTATATTGCAGAGTCAACTATAGGACAGCCCTTCAAGATGGCTAAAGCGAATACCTCTAGAAGGTTAAAAAAATAGGTTCAAATCGATCATTTCAGAGTGTCGACTTGGTCATCTCGGACGGTCGACTCAAGCGTCATAGGAAGTCGAACCGATTATCGCAGAGGGCGGAATTGATCATCATGAAGGGCCGAATCGCTCATCATAGAGGGTCTATTTGATTATACCAGATAGTCGAATTGATCTCCTTGGACAGTCGACCTGTCGATTTGATTATCCTATATTTTATATAGTTGTTGTCCTTTTCCTACTTATTCCAGTCTCTCTCTCTCATAAGAGACTGGAAATTATAAAATTAAGTGGAACCTATAATACCTGGAAATTTATATGGAATACATGAATTCTGAAAGCATTTGTTATTCTTCGTGGAGAATGAGGTGTATGAGACATAATTGGATATGTAAAGCCAGTGCGCATTGACAATATATTTTTTGGAGCACGAAAGGCTAAAGACGCGGCAGGGTGTAATACTGGATTGTAAGATTTCGAACATTGAAGTGAAATCAGAAACCAATGTACCACATCTCGTCAGTTTCTGCATCATCAATGAATGCTGACATTTTTGAACGTTTTCAGTCTGAAACAACACGGTGACAAAAAAGTGATAGCTGCACCTCCAGTTACACCGTTCAATGTCATTCACTCAATCCGAAAATGCTCTAGAGTCTAGATGGTCTAGACCATGGTTCTCCCAACTCTTGTATTCTTTCACACTCTGTAGTAGTATGTGTTCAGGTAGTACCAGCCATTGCTTACAACGTGGACAGCGCCGACAACGCCACGGTCATAGATAAAACACGGTGGTAGTCACGTGACTACACCCAGAGTCAAATTCTTAGAGGGCATATCAACTTAATCAAACAAATAAGAAGGAGAAAACTAAAATAATAATAATTCATTATTATTAATATAACTCCCTCTCTCTAGGTGATAATGCGAAATGGACCTATAAAAACATAAGAAAAGAACTAGCAAATCATGTTGATGGATTTAAATATATAAATTGAGCGAACTATTATACAGTGAGGCCCAATTTATAGTAGTCATATTCATAAGAGCGAAAGAGATGATCTTATGCGTCATCTACTAGAGTGTCACTTCCACTCACGCTTCTCTATGACTACTATGAAGTTGACCTTACGGTACATGTTATAGTGCGTATTTTAGTCTTAAGAAATAGGAGAAAACTGTAAGACTGTCGTCTAGCTATTAAATATAAGGATAATTAAAACACATGCAAGTTAACTCTTGTCGGCATGAGCCACAGAGGAGGAGCGTGCGAAGGCTCCTGAATGTCGCGGTGGGAACATTTGAATGTTCAACCTCTACGCTCATGAATATGTCATAATATAAGAGTAAAATCAAACCGTGAGATCGCCCGTGGGTTGCAGGTTGAAACCTGCAGAAACCAAGGTTCATCTCGTTTCTTAAAATAGGCGCAGATTTCTATTTCAAAATCTAGCCACTATTGTTTAATAGCGAGGATCATGACTTCCTCCATTTTACTCAATTGGATGAAATTTAGGTGGTGGGGTTGCTTAGCCTGAGCTGTCCCCATTCTACCGGGATTACCCTGAATGATGGTGAATCCTGGCAGAGGCGGGAATAAAACGCGCTAATATTTAAAAAGAGAGCACTTAGGCTCAATTTTTGCGTCGCATCTTGGCGTTAATTTAATTGCGCATGCGAAGGACATTGTAATAAGATCCCTGGAACCTGAAGGTATTTACTCGCAAATTAAGCACAGATTAATCTCGAGGTTCACTGTTTCTAAAAAAGTTCAGCTTCGTCAACTCCTCACGGGGGAGGTAATCTCCGGCGAGGAACCCTCGCTCCTGCTGAATCGATTGCGTGCTCTTCATACCGCAGCTGTAGCGATAATTTTATTATAAGTATTTTTATGGAGCAGATGCCTGTTGCCACACGGCAAATTCTATCGAGTCTTGATACTTTCGAACTGCTATCACTCGCTCAAACTGCGAATAGGATTGCCAAGGCTACTAGGCCGTCGGAGTTTAATGTTGCTGCAGACGCAAGTCAAAACTCTGTAGCGAGTGGTTCTCGCCACATACGCGTCACACTTCCTAGTTATCACCGCCGGCACTAGGAAACCACGAGGCCACGAAACCGCTGTCGCACCGCTGTGATTTTACCGACAACATAGCGCACAGCTGCTCTGGACTTCTCCGCCAAGGACCAGCGACGGGTGTACAGTGGCAGGAAACTGTGCTGCGCACGCGTCGACTGCTGCGCACGCGTCGACTGCTGCGCACGCGTCGACGTCCAGCCCAGAGCCGCCAGGCTTTAAAAGCAAGCACGCACGAAGCAGAGAGGTTCCGGTGAGGCGTGGCACCATGTGCTCCTGGACACGCCTCACCTTGGGAAACCTGGTGGAAAACTTAAGGTGCGTTCACACCGACGAGGACCTGCTCGAGTAGTGACACACTTTACCTGTCCTGGTAAAGTGTGTCCTGGACACACTTTACCTGGGGATCCTTGTGGGTGTATCCCCTGGTGCCCGCACCCCAGGAACTCGGCCAGAGTAAAGCAGCAATGTTCGCTCTCATATGCGTTCCTCAGGTAATGGTTAGCCGTGGCATCAGGTGCCCCTGAACACGGCCTACCTCGGCAACTCCTGGGTGGAGCCCTGACGAACACCTTCTGCAGGAACCGACCTGGGCACCGGAGAAACGGGCGCTCCCGTATCCGCTGCCCAGGTATCGGTGTGTCGTGGCATCAGGTGCTTCTAAACACGACCCATCTCGGTCCCCCTCAGAGGGGAACCCTCGTGGGAAACCCGGCTTCCTAGACAAGGCAATGGGTGCTTCCATACCTGTCCTCGAAGTTAAGACACACCACGGCATCAGGCACTCCTGAACGTGCTGTGTCTCGGTCATTCTCCCAGCTAGTGACCTCTGCAGGACCCCGTCCTAATCTCCCTGCCACCATCCGTAACAGTGCTCCCAATCTTGCTCCCAAAACGGACTGCGCATGCGTCGCGCCGAATTTCTGATTGGCTGCATAGCGCGCGCTTATTTGAAATGCTTAAAATATGCAAATTAATTGTTGTAAACAAATAATAATTAGAAAATGCATAAAAATACATTTTTCATTGCAAAATAAACTTTCGCAGTCATAGATATGATATTAATTTGATTTCACTGCTGAAAACACAAAGAGATCAGTTTTTTTTACTAAGAATTCAAAACTGAAAGGGTAGAAAAGTTTTAAAAGAACATATCTTAGTTCTTAACACTTATTTTTTATTAAAAAAAAATGAAATTAATGAATTATGAGAAAAAATTCGTCTTTCTTGGATTTCCGAAGGAATAGTGGGTTTTCAGCAGTGAAATCAAATAATTATTATATTTATGAAACAATTAATTTGCATATTTTAAACATTTATATAAGCGCGCGCTATGCAGCCAATCAGAAATTCCGCGCGACGCATGCGCAGTGCGGTAGGGGAGCAAGATTGGGAGCACTGATCCGTAAGACCTTGGATTCCGTCCCGTCCCCTACCAAACCCGTTCCTGATATTTACCTGTGGTAGGGCTACGACGTAGACTAGGCCAAGGCACCCCGACCGTTCCCGTATTTCGCAGGGGGAGACGGTTTTCCTCGCAGCAACTCGCGTCATCTAGCTTTGGGGCTTCTAGTTACCTAGGGGGAATAATTAACACGTGCACATTCTGTTTGCAGGATTGGCTTCGACGGACCGGTAATCGACACCTGCGCACTCCGACCAAGCGCACTCACGGCGGCTATAACACCTGCACACTCGGTCTCTTTCTCGTTCCCACTCACACCCGATAACGTACTGTCACGCGTTACATACACACACAAATACACATTGTAGTTGCGTACAAACACACGTCTACGCACACACATCCACACACAGACACACATACCCGCACACACACATGTGTTAGGCTTAAGAGTTCTACAATAAATGTAAGTTTTGTATTTTTATCGAACATTCTCGTCTTACATTTATTTCCGCACGTTCTACCCTGCGCACCCGAATTTTCCTCCACAACTTAGCTCGGGAGTCCGCCAACGTGAATCGGGATTTCCCCCACCACCAGAGATTAGGGTATAAACAGGAGAGGCCGAGCCGTAGATGTTCATTATTTCGTAGCGAGCGAAAGCGGGCACTAGTACGCAATACCAGTTAGTACTCTGGTTTCTTTTAGTTTATATTGAGTCATGGGAGTATCCTGAGTGTACCGGCTCAGCAAGGAGCAATTTGTGAAGGAGCTTCAACGTTACCAGGTCGACGACAAAGGAGGCAGAACTCCAGCGAGTGCAACAGCAATTGGTGGCTTCTTCTCCAAATCAGACCCGGCGCAGTGACCCACCAGTAGCACCCGGCGAACATATCGAGAATTTTTCGGTCGAAACCAACATCGGCCGGACCCTTGACCAGATGAGGAAATGGAACTGCCACATTGATGGGAGAAGGGTGTACGAATTCCTAGAAAGGGTCAAGGAACTCCAGAGGGCCTATCAGCTCACAGACCAACAGCTTCTTCAGGGACTACCAGAACTTCTACGGGGCGATGCCCAGCTATGGTATCGCAACTGTGCAGACTCCGTCGCCACGTGGGAGGATTTCGAGACGAATCTGAGGAACTTTTATGTGTCCCCTGGGATTCACGAACGTTGAAAACGAAGCTTGGCTCTGTAACTCTTTTACCCGCGAATGATTCCTGTGTGTTTATTATTGGAGCCGATATGCTTGCTCATTACAAATTGGTTCCTTACCTCCACGAATCGTCCTTGGCCGACACGACGACTAAGCGCCATTCTCGTGGTTTCTTAAAAGAGGTTCCTCATTTTAAACTAAGTGCTATAGACCAATCTCTTCAAAACATTGAGACTTTAGCTATTTGCAGGGCTTTCATTGATCAGTGGATTTCTCGCTACGGTTGTCCTGAGACTTTAACCACTGATAGAGGCACTCAATTTGAGTC
Organism: Andricus quercusramuli; assembly: GCA_932178445.1. Taxonomy (NCBI): domain Eukaryota; kingdom Metazoa; phylum Arthropoda; class Insecta; order Hymenoptera; family Cynipidae; genus Andricus; species Andricus quercusramuli. The sequence continues at coordinate 23,026 of CAKNXH010062753.1, forward strand.
ACAAGTTACTGCAAGCAATCGGATGCAATCGCATCCACACCACCGCGTACCACCCGGCATCTGACGGCATGGTAGGAAGATGGCACCGAACACTGAAAGCAGCCACTATGTGTCACGCAGACCATAAGTGGTCCCGATCTTTATCAAACGTCTTACTCGGTTTAAGATCTTCAGTCATGCATATATCGCTGCCTCTGTTGTCGAATTCGTTTTCGGTACCACCATTCGTATACCTGGTGAATTCGTCCTACCTGACGATTTTTCGCCGGATCCGCATGCTTTCTTGAAAGAATTCCGCGAGTACATGTGCAAAGTAAAACCTACCCCGGTGGCTCAGAAGTACGAGTGCAATCCTTTTGTATTCAAAGAACTCAATTCTTGTTCTCACGCCAGAAAATCTTTGGAGCGACTATACTGGCCCTCATAAGAATTTAAATAGAACTTCGACACGCGTGTACGAAATAGATTGCGTGAAGTTGAGCATCAGCGTCCATGGTCCGTGAACGTTTGGTGTGGAATAATTGGAGATCAACTTATCGGTCCGTATTTTGTTGATGGAAATTTGAACGGTGAAAAATATCGTGACTTTTTAGAAAATCAACTTCCAATATTGCTGGAAGGCCTAAGCTTGGAAGTGCGACACAACATGTGGTTTCAACATGACGATTGTCCAGCACATTATGCGGCAATCGCGAGGGAAGTACTCAATCGCGAATTCAATGGACAATGGATCGGTAGAGGAGGTCCAGTAAATTGGCCTGCCAGATCACCAGATCTTACGGCACCGGATTTCTATTTGTGGGCTTATCTAAAGAATTGCGTGTATCAAGAAGTGCCCACAGCTCGTGATAACATGATCGAGCGAATCAGGTCTGCTTGTGCACAAATATCACCAGACACAATTCGCAGTTGTGTGGAATCTTTCAAGGCTCGGATTAACAAGTGCATCGAAGTGCGAGGACACCATTTTGAGCACTTATTGTAAAATAATTAATCGAAATCAAGCATCCCTGTGGTGAGAGGCAAGGGGACTCACCGAAATCAAGCACCCCGATGGATGGTGAGAGGCAAGGGCACTCACCGAAATTAAGCACCCCGAAGGGAATAGACAGCTACTACGTCCGCGTCGTTATTCCTGGGTAGAGCTAAAAGTAGTGTCAACAATTTCGTTTTTCGCAATTGCAGCGCCATCTATCGCGAATCGAAACAAATTTTCCGAATAAACCTTAGGGAATTTCGTAAAGGAGAATCTAAATCTGTGATAAAAAATTGGGGTTGCCATTTGAAATTACAAAGTTACACCCACCCCTGCCTCCTGTGGGGGTGGGGTAAATGTTAAGAAATCTTTTTTCCCCTCGAAAATAAAAAGTTTTTATTCCAGACATTTTTTCCGTAGGATGCGTATTTTTGAGATATTTCGTTGTCTCAAGTTAAAAAAAACACCCTGTATAGGATCCAATGGATTCTTAGCAGAAAGTTTAGAAGATTTTTTAAAAAGTTCCAACTCTGATCAACCCTTGTTAGGTTTTGGAAATCCATTCACGTTTAATTATGAATCTGTTAATCCAGAGGCATAGCATATTGAGTTGTTTTTTTGGGGGGGGGGGGGGGGGTGAGTATTGTCATAAATGCAGACTCAATGAGTGGAATTTGTTACGTCCCTGGTTAAGTCGCAGTTTCTTATAAAAAAAAAACTTATTTTCTCTGTATTCGATATCGGAGCAAGTGATGGAGCCAGTGGTGCATTATCATTTGGCTGTTCGCTTCTCTGGGCCTGGGGAAGCTCTGACGTCGATGTCTTTCCTACTTGTATCTCACATATTTTTCACTTGAAATTGATGAATTCATTACACGTGGCGTGGTCTCCAATCAAATGAAAGACGGATGCAAGTCCAGAACGTCCAGAGGGCCTTAGCGTAAGCGCAGCACGTATGCGTGTCAAACTACTACTGCGGTGTAGTGTAACTCCTACTGCTTCTGTTTACTGACAGAATTGCGTTTGAATTTTCTATTAGAGATAATAAGGCTATATAAATCGGAAACGTGTTAAGTATAAAGCTTCAATAAAGGAATGCGATTTTGTAACATGTTCAGATTTATTGTAAGATTAAGAAGAGAATATTCGTACTACGTCCCCTCTGCCAACAAGGCCGTAGACGGGGGGGGGGGGGGGGGTCAATAGGACTTGATCCCCCTTCCCGAAGTTCTGAAAACATATACATAATATTCATATACTTTGCTGAGTGTGTGAAAAAAGTTCACTCATTGAGTACCAAACCTAAATGACGAAAGAATTGCCCTGTCAATATTTTCAATACTTCACTTTAGTAAAGTAAACTTGTTATTTCTTTACTGATTATTCTATTAGTAGAATGATAAAATATCATGATTTCGTACGTGGACATACTTATTACTTCATTACTTTTTTAATGACTTCATTAGTCACCAATTCGATAATGTTACACTCAGAGAAAACTTACGTTTAAATTGAAGAAATTGTATTTCAAATTGGATAGTGCGGGGGGGGCCCCCCCCTTATCATCAAGAAAAGTTTGTTTGGCAACGGCTAGGATTAATAAAACAAGTTTAAGTTTTAAAATGGAAAAATAACATTTAATTAGACTCTTCGCAGTAGTCGGAAACCCCCGAAAAGTTGGTCCAAATTCAAATAAGTGAGCAAGATTCAATCCTCGCTTTTTTTAATCCTGTATTTTTGAAAATAACTGTTTTGTTCTGTGCTGTGAATTGGAAGATCCCATCTCTTGAAATATGTTTTTGAATAATATTCCATATTGTTCTCGGAAGCAAGTTGTCTTTGTCAATTAAGCAAGACAGGGAATTATTCTGAAAGAGGCCGAATATCGTCTCATATCAAGTGAGATTTAAAGTAATTGGATATAGTGCTAAAAATTAGAGAATTTAGAACTCACAGATTCCTTACGAAAAGCTTTGTCGGTGACTATGGTGCTGTCCAATGTATTGAAGCCTTCCAAATCCTTCACTGGCAGATCCATATGCATGGTATGTTTCAGCTAAAGTTTTCGCCAGTGGACCAATCTCTTTTTCGCAAATCGAGTTCGCAGTGCAGTTCGCAAATCGAGTTCGAGATTTTCTTCAGAAGCTAAAAATAAAAATTAGATTTCAGTGTGAAAATAAGAGAAGAAAAAGCAGTCAAAGAATAACTTTATTGGTAATACGTACATCGACGATTGACTTTAAGAGATTCTGGTCTGTTTGTTGGATCACGTTGCGAATAATAACTATCAAAATCTTTAGGTACTACAGAATGATCGCTGCTTTTCTCAGGCATTTTGGACATTTCTGAGTCTAAAAGTAATAATACATAAAATAGCCACATTTTTATTTGAAAATGAATTTCCACCCAAAAATACCCAAAATACCCAAAAATAATTTCCACCCAAAAATGAAACGAATTTTCGACATAGATAAATGTATAACTAAATAGATGAATTTTTATCGAAAAAAAATTGAGATAGTAAATTTGCAACCAAACAGTACAATTTTTAACCAAGCAAGATAAATTCCAAAGAAAAAATATAATACTAAACATTCCAACCACGACAAGTTCACTTTCAAACAAAAATATATGAATTTTTTCTATTGGGTTCTGTTAATTGAGATCGCATTTTAACGAAAGAGCGAGAAAAAGGGTGAGTTTTTTTAAAACAGGGGGAAAAAGAGGCGAATAGAGGAAAGTGTATGAAGTCTGAAATATGAAGGTGATTTTCAGACTTATTAAGTTATTATTGAACTGCACTGTTGCAAAGCCATCTTTTCCAAAATACGTAGTTTTTAGCGCAACCCCCTTGACCCTTCAAATTGGTGACGTAGTTTGAGGATAACCTTAATAAATTTTATTTTTTAATATAATTTTAATTGCATTAGAAATTCATATTTATCTTTAAATAGGGAATTCTAAATCATTAAAGTCTTACTCCTCTTCCTTTTTGACGTTATTCAAATGGCTGCAAAGTTGGTATTTTGCGATGACTCGCCATAAATCTCATTTTTTCCTTTCTTAATGCAGGTGCCGAATTTAATAATAGAAGATGAATTTGAGATTATATTAATTGCTTGTGCTTTCTTTTTTGCAGATATTTCTCTTGCAGAAGTTCTATTTCTTCTGAAATATTATCTTTCAGTTCAATCAAGATGACCCTATAATAATCTAAAATTTCGCACATGTCCACTCTCTATGCGAAACACATTCCTTGATCGCTTTTTTGGCGCGGTTTTAATTACATCTCCTAATCGCCGTCTTATGAAAATAATAAATCGGGTGAATTTACGAGAATAAAATTAACTTAACAAGGTAGCATTTATTGAAGTTGTTTTACAAGAAAAACTTGAAAATTTTCAAGTGCAAGACCGAATTTAAGCTTTCAATGAGGAAGACGAAGTTCTCAAGAGAAGGATGAAAATCAATCTGACGATCATGTGTGATGACTTGAGGCTTACATTGTAATGTGTCCCGGAAATATTGATGCCATTCAACAATAATTGATTCAGTTCATCAATAAATTCTTCTAAATATATTTCGGCACTTTCTGGCTTAGAGCGTCTGTAAAAAACACCAACTGGGAATGGCTGATAGATATCGGGATTACAGTGGATCTTACACGTAGTTACCCACATTTGTTTTACTCCTGAAAACGATATAGGCATACCATCCACATCGATGACTAATTCAATAACTATCTACTGCACTGGACGTTTTAAGAAATGTTTTCGATTATTTAGGGAGATCTGGCAACAATCTACGTATCAGAATTTTTAGCAACTTATCTAAATGATTCAGCTCTATCTGAGACTTCAGTGCCCACTCTCGGAATTGATCAATTTCTGTGACCATAATGACATCAGAAATCTCACTGTCCATTCTTTCGTCATTCCAAACGGAACTGACAGTATCGGATGTGCTGCAAATTATTCTACCGCTGAAAGTTGAAAGTGTAGAAGCATCCCTAAGTTCTTCATGCAAAACGTCCAAACTGTTGGAAGTACCTGCATCCGTAGGCGTAGCAGATGCAGAACTAATGCGATTTGTATCGATTGCATCCTCACTAGTAGATGACGACATAGGATCACAGAATTTATACCATCACCAATATCCGAGTTTTCGTCAATGACTCCAGCAAGATCAACTGTGTTGTTCCTAGAATCCACATCCCCCAAAGGCAAATGACCTCCGTCCACTGGAATAAAGATGTATACGTAAATATGTTTAAGACTTTGGAATTGAATGGAAGCTTCTGATGTGTCCCCTAAGGGTTTACATTTTTCTTGTATCTCTTCCCCATTTCTTTACACCCCCCCCACACACTTACTTGATGGTGGGAGGGGGACCTACAGTTTAAGGTGGATTCCGAACCACCAAGAGCAACAGACTTAAGTACTTAGAGAACCTTTTTCTCTAGAGGTACCGGTCCCACGACCCGCAAGCCGACGGAATGCGTTCAAAGCCTACGCCTTCTACCATAGAAAATTTGTAAGTATAACAAATTTTTTGCTTGATTTCGAAAACATATAATTTTGTAATACCTTCAGTACTTTCAAGTGATGAGTTTTCAGAAGACGAATTTACTGGGTATCGAGCTCGCTTCAATGCTCGATGTTTTCCTAGGATATGAATATGAAATATGAAATGTTTAATTCAAATAATAAAACAAACGTAGGATTGATTTAAAATATAATTATTTAATTTAATACAAAATTAAACACTAAAGGAGCGTTCACATATAACGTAACCTTTTTTTCGACTTTTTTTAACCCCCTCCCATGTAAAAGACCGTAACATCCTTTGGACCCCCGCTTCACCCCGCCGTCACGTAAAATTTTTAGTATTATGTTTTAGAAAATAACAGACGTTTTTAAATACAAAAAAGGTTTTTTGAAGATGAAGTATTGTCTAGAAATAAATAAAACAATATTTTGAAAAGACGTAGTATCAGTTTCTTTTAAAATTTATATAAATATAATTTTTATAAGATTCTTGAGAAAATTAAAGAATGTTTTTGAATATTTCAGATGTGTCAGAAAAGAAGCTAGAAGATTTTAAATACATTCTTTTATTTTACAGAATCTTACAAAATATTAAGGAAAACTCGAATCCTTTTGAAAGATATTCAGGACTTTTAGAAGTTTGGAAGAAATCAAAAACTTTTTGATAAATTTTCCGAAATGTTTCTGTCTTGAAATATTTTTAATCTGTTCAAATCCTCTTAAATTCTTTAAAATATTTTCAACTGACTCGAATTTCTCTTAAAATTTTGAAAAATCATCTGTGAAATCTTTTAAAGTTTAAATTCTTTTTTAATCTCTCCAAATCTCATAAATATTTATTGAATTTACTCGATTTTTTGTTAAGTTTAATCTCACCAAATCCAAACATTTTGCTTAAAAATATTCTAGATTATTTTTCGAATCTTTACGATATCGTTCGAAATTTCTTAAAATCTTTTTCAATTTTTTTTTCAAGTTTACTTTAAAATAAAAAATCATCCTATATTTCCCCAAAAACCTTAAGAAAATTCTTTTTTTAATCTTTTCGAAATTTCTAAATCTTCTAATCTTTTAAAAGATTTTCAAATTTTTTCTGAATTTCTTCTAAATTCTGCAAAATTAAAAAACTGCCTTCAAATCTTTCAGGTTCTTCATTGACAATTTCAGAAAGCGATCAAAATGCTTCGAAATCTCTTTAAATATTCTCTTCAAATTCATTTTTCTTAGAAACCTAATGATTTTTTTTATACCTCATGACATTTATAAAATATCTTTATAAGTTGTAAGTCTTTTTGAATCGGTTCAAACCTTCTGAATATCTCTTGAATTTACTCAGATTTTTTCTAAAATGATCTAATATGGCAAAGTTGTAAAATTTTGCTTCAAACTCTTTTACACTGTTCTCAAACATTTAGGGAAATAATTTTAAATATTGTGTAATCTTTTTCAAGAAAATTAATCTCCTCAAATCTTTCAAAATTATTTAAAAACTTCAAAAAATTTTTTTAGAATTCTTCGAAATAAGTTTTTGCCCATAATTTCATTTTCCTTATCCCTCTGAAAATGTGAAGAAGTTTACAAATAAGAGTGTGGTAGCAAAATGGTAGGAACAGAATTATTTCCCAATACTGAACAATTATTTACAATTTGAATTTTCTCATCTTGGTCCATAGTGTGCACGATATTTTCGAGACATTCAGTATCATCGCCTGTTTTAAATAGGTCCACCAGGGGCAGTTCCGTGCGAAGGCTAGCGAGAGCCAGGGAGCGTCAGAAATGACAGCTAATGTACGAACGCAACGGAGGTCGGAGTACCGCTCGGCCTCCCTATGTTTCGGCAACGAAACAACTTTTCCTACACACAATTTTGCGCTTATCATTTCACACGGAGTTTCCGATTCACTTCTAGTTCATAGTACCGTCTTTTGAGTCTTGATTTTTATAGAATCAACGCAGTACCTTCCAGTTCTTTCCGTTTCTCCGGTTACGTATCGTGTTTCGAGAAAGCAGCATCGGTTTGAGAGCAGAGACTCGGTGACAGGTCAAGGTCACCCACACTACAGCCAGAACTTCAGGAGGGTCTTCATCGCAGACAGCCAGAGTCACAACAATCAAGTAAGTCCAGATACTTTATTCGAATAATCGATTCACTCAGGGTGAATTAAGGGATACCTTCCGTTGGCACAAGCACGGTCGGAATCTCCTTTTAGATTATTCGAGAAGCCGCGGGCGTCAAGCTCAACTCCTGTACTTTTCTTCAGGGATTTTAGTGAAGTGTGTCAGAAAATAAGAGCCTACATGCCAGGAGGTTCTCGCGGCACTTTCCCCATTTCCCGCACCCGACGCCGCCGCCTTCAGCGGGTAGCTCGAGGTATCCGTCCCCGAGGAGGACGCCATCAGAGGCCGCAAGAGCGCCGCCAACGAGGGATCGTGGAGAGCGGGCGACAGGTCCGAGAAGACCGTGCATCCTGGGGTTTACGAGAAGTTTAAGAGACTTTATAAATTTTTTTGGAGATTTCAATGAATTTCTAGAGCTTTCAAATGATTGCGAAGATTTCCATTGATTCCACGCAATTTCATGAAATATGTACACCAAATTTCCAGAATTGTTAACACCTCGACTCTATATTTATTGGACGTATGTAATATGTAATATTACATACGTCCAAGTAAGGACTCGTAAGAACAAATTTTGAAACAAGTATAACAAAATACTTCTTCTTATTCACAAAAAAATTTTCGTTGAAACAAAAAACTATATATTTATTTTAAATCAAGGAAAAGCAACCAAGGCTTGGTTTTTAACACAAAGTTTCCAGATAAAACAAATCATTGCTATTTTCCTTTTTGACAATAAAACCTACAAAAAATCACATTTATGCACCGAATTTTTGAAAAACTTCTATTTTGATGTCTTCTTCTACACTACCTGCAAGAGCTCGTGTAGCGACATCAACAGCCATTGGTCCTTCGGAAATCGGGTGCAAAAGCCTCTCTAGGTCTAAGAAATGCTTAACCAGGGGAATATGCTATAATTCATATTATATCATTCATAAGTATTTAAATTCACCTACTTCTATTTCTTCTTACAGAATTAGGAAGTTCAGCACCTGTTCTTGCCAAAAATACTAATTTAAGGAAAATGTTTCCTGGATCCAATGCTATTAATTTTCCTGCCATTGAGAAATTAGTAGATGAACGTGTTGAGTCGTACCCTAACTTCAAAATACTCAATGGTCGGCTGATACATCATACACGTTCAATTATTTATTTGAAAAGAAGTCGTTTCATCTTTGGTTGGACTGAAGGAGATAATATTGAATCACTAGGTCGTTTGTTCAATGAAATGAATCTATATGTCACATTTGACACACAAGATCATCAGTGGTGGACTCTGCCCTATAGGGACTTAGAGAAATTGGGTGTGAGCCGTAGTTTGAAACTGACTAGCGGGCATGATGAGGCTCGTGCTGAGTTACATGAACGTAACCATCAAGTGAACCCAAATGCACATGATGCAGCAAGCGGAGTAGCATACCTTAAAACAAGGAGTTACGAAGGAACAGTGAGAACACAAACATTTGGCCTTACATCACATTCCGAACGCTCTTTCGCAAGAGTAAATGTATTCACACCGGAGACTGCCTTTGAATCAGTCAAGGAATACTACCATCGAGAATATAATAAAGCATACCAAAGTCATGAAGCAGGACCTTCAGGAGGACGCTGACAAGTGCAATTCATATTTTCAAACTGGCATTTATGGTCTAGTGGTAAGGACGCTTGCCCCTAAGCCTTAGCGCCGGTAGGACGCGAGTTCAAGTCTCGGTGGATCCGTGGACTGGCCTTGCAAGAACTAATGGTGAGAAGTTCTATACACGGGTTTTACTGCGATTTTCCTTGTGTACTACAGAAAAATTAAAATTTAGGAAATTAAGTTTAAAAAAATAATGCAGGTGAGTACTAGTACTGATATTTTGAAAGACGGGCGCAACTTCTGGGGTGTAGAATCAGTAGAGTCTTTCTTTTTGGGTTTTATAAAGTCAAAAAGGTGCACTAAAATAAATTTTTTTATAACAATTGTATAAATTCTTAGAATAATCAATATATTGTTACATAGGAAGGCGTTTAATGGCAAAGAGTAAACAGTGTTCATGTTAGTAATAAATATTTAAGATACGACATTGTAATCACGCTTGAGTTTCATGTATAAATATTTCAAAAATACACTAAGTTGATTTTTTAAAGGAAATGGCAGTTGCGTTTTTAACCAAATAATGGAAATTTTCAGAAGATATTTGAATTTTCAACAAAAGTTAAATTTTCGAATGAAGAGGACTAATTTTCTGTCCAAATAGACGAAGGTTCAACAAGACAAATTTTCCAAGGAAAAAGATCAAACTTCAGGAAAAAATAGTTGCATTTTTAACAAAATATCCATTCTACTTTTCACACTTATAAAGTCGAATGTTTTAGAAAAAAGTTGGCTTTTAATCTCAAAAGTAAAATTTTGAACAAAGAAGTCATTTTTAATCAAGAAATACGAATTTTCAACAAATACGAACTTATTCTTTAACGGAAGCGTAAAATTTCCGGATAAATAGTTGTACTTTTGAACAAATAATTGTATTTCACCCAGAAACATAAAATTTCTACTAGAAGAGATGAATTGAGTTTCCGGATGCAAAAAGGAGATATATAATCATTTTTTTGGAGTGAGGAGCCCCTGAGCACTTGAGATTATTCAGATTGTACATCAAATGCCGCATCTTTTTCTTATAATAACAAAATTTGTAGCTTTTTTTACTTTAATTCACGACGACGTCGGAACCTCTTAAAATTTTGTTTACCAAATTGCCTCATTTGGAGGCGTTGCTAACGTTTGCTACGTTTGCTGCTAGGACATATACTGAAACTCATGGGGGAACGACGTACATTCAAAGTCACAATGCAGCACTAAGAGTGCTTTATTACCATCTCTGTCGCTCTTACAGCATAAGCCCTAATACCACTTCGCCAAACGCTCCCAGGAAAATAGAGTCAATTGCCGGAAATGAGAAGTGCCACATACACTGAAATTCATATTCTCGACAATTGTTTCTGTCCTGCACTGTTAAGCTAAACATCCGGATCATCGGTGCTTTTAGGGGTGCCAAGCTTTCGCTGAAAGAATTAGTGTCTCTGAGATTAGGTATACCATTCAGAACTTGAAGAATGTTGATTCTACTGGGTGAGATAATATTTACGCTGAGATCTTTAAATACGACGGCGAACAGATTCGACCTAACAGGCTGTGCGAGTTGTTAAATTTAGGTATCGAGATGGGGGGAGTTGCAGATGACTGAAAAAGGCAATTATTGTTCCAACATACAAAGGACAGGGAGATAAAGGAAACTGCAATAATTACAGAAGTATCACCAATATGAAGTCGTGCGAGGAGGATCACGCGCGGATCAGATAGTTAGTTTGTCACGGATCACAGAAAAAAGCTTGAGGGTAAAAAAAAAGTTTTGTGTGTATTTGTTGACTCGGAAAAAGCGCTTGATAGAGTGGATAGAATTTAACTTAAGGAAGTCCTGAAAGTGTACGGAATCACTGGATGGCTGAAATAAATACAATAAATAAATAAAAGTTATATATGCAGGTAGCTAACTGAGTGACAGGGTAAATGGAGAACTAAGTGACAGGCTAGATAGTAGGCAAGGTGTGTACCGCAGTTTGAAACTTACTAGCGGGCATGATGAGGCTCATGCTGAGTTACATGAACGTTACCATCAAGTGAACCCAAATGCACAAGATGCATCAAGCGAAGTAGCATACCGTAAAACAAGGCAATACGAAGGAATAGTGAGAAGACGAACATTTGGCCTTACATCACAATTTGAAGGCTCTTTTGCACCAGCAAAACTACAGAAACCGGAAGATGCCTTTAAAATAGTCAAGTAATATTACCATCAAGAATATAATAAAGCATACCAAAGTCATGAAGCATGCAGAAATTGTCTTCACCTAGACGTCAAGATGATGGTGATGCAAGTCAGATGAAAAGGAGATTGGAGAAACTGGAGTTTGACTGGTACAATGTAACAAAGGTCCGGAGTTAGAAATTTGAAGTGCGTTTCGCCTCGAAGACTGAAGACCCCCAAGTTGACGGAAAGACGAAGGACTAAGACAGCAGACAAAAGAGATGCTGAAGGTTGACGGGCCCAAAAAATGAGAAGGGTCCGGAGTTCGGATTTTGAGCAGAGTTTCACCTTGAAGACTGACAAGAGATTCTGATGGCGGAAGGTGATGACAGAAAGTAAAGCGGCAAAAGGCAGCGGCAAAGAGTTTGATTCCTCCTTTATACTCAAGTGGGCGGACGTCAGTACCACCCTTTTCCACGTGTCCTTCTAGAACTTTCGGCTCCACTCGAAAGCGTCCACGTGTAATCGATAATGGGGGAGTTTATCTCCACCCTTTCTTCATGTGTTTTTCTGGAAGTTTCTGCTAAGGAACATATCCACGTGTAATCGATAGTGGGTGGAGTTGTCTCCACCCTTTTCTTCATGTTCTTCTAGAAGCTTGTGCTTTAGGAAAAAGGTCCGCGTGTAATCGATAATGGTTGCAGTTATTTCCACCTTTTCTCCATCCGCTCTTCTATAACTTTTGCATCAGAAAAAGGTCCACGTGTAATCGATAGAGGGTGCAGTTATTTTCACCCTCCTCCATGTGTAATGAGTTCATCGTAAAATGTCTCCGGGCTTTTGTTAATTTAATTATGTGTGTGTGTCCAATGGTCTCCCTCATCCACTTGTAGATACATGTAAGTTCCTTCCTTCCTTCTGGTTAGCGATGAAAGGGGTTGAAGTTTCTTTCCTTGATCCACCTCTCTCTCTCTTTGTGTATCTCTCTCTTCGTTTATCTCCCTCTCTTCCCTAATAGAGCCATTTTTATGGTACATAGTTTAATTTGTCAATTCAGTTTCATGTATAAAGTTTTGAAAAATACAAAAGGTAATATTTTAAGGGAAGTTGCTTTCTTATCCAAATAATGGAACTTTTCAGAAGACATTTGAATATCAACAAATAGGATAAATTTTTAAACCAAAAGGATATTTAAATTAAAATATCTCTAATATACTGTAATGCAGAGTTCACTTAACTGTGGGGCCACAACGGCTTGCCGAGCGGGGCGTAGCCTGCACTGGAGATAATCCATCAAGTCTAACAAACATTTGAAACTTCACCTAATGTCATCGGTCGCAGAAGATGACAATGCACACTTCTTATGAATTTTGCCTAAAAATATTGAAAAGTTCCAACTTAGCCGCGAGTTGAAGTGAAAAAAAGTAAAATATTTTCATCACATAAAAAAACATTTTTTTAAAACTAATTCAGAAACTAAAAAGCGCAACTTTTCTCTATTAAGAGAAGAATACGCCTAATTAAATTTTCAATGCGGACACGTGTTTAAAACATCAAAATTCGAAACTTTATTCTTAAGTGCTCAGGGGCCTCCTAACTCCAGCAAAATAATTTCATATCTCCTTTTTGCTTCCGCCGCTTCAGTCTCAAAAATAAAGGAAAAACTAATTCTCAACCATTAAGATTAATTTTTTACTAAGAACACAAATTTTCATCCAATCAAGATTTTTTATTCGAAAAGAAAAGAAGTTCATCCAAATTGTTGACTCTTCAAGCCAAAAGACAAATTTTCTGTAGAAGAATTTTCAGTACACATGATATTTGTCAACCAAACGTTGGAAGATTTCGAAAATTTATTTCGCAAAATTGATGGTACAGAAATTCGCGTTCTTTCTTGATAGATTAACAAACTGAAAAAGTCCCTTTTGAAATAGCTTCTGAAAAAAACTTCCCTTTTGAAATAGATAATTGGGATGAATTCACCCGAATCTCAAGAGCAATTCGAAAAAAATTGATTAAAAATGCATGCATTGAGAGATTCACTATTCCATAATGGATACGACCATTATTACGCAATGCCGATTTTCAAGTTCTAGAACCCCTCTCCCTATTGTATATCAGAGGACTACAAAATACTTCAATAAATTACACAATTTTTAGGAAATTTAACAAGATTTCCAAAACATTTTCGAGATTCTGAAAGATTTTGAGGGATCACACATGTTGTAGGGCATTAAGAAAGATTTCAAGGGATTTTAAGGTATTTCAAACTATTAAAAAATTTGAAGGGTGATATGTCATTAAATTATAAAAGTATTACCAATAACCTACTTTTATGTTGATTTGTTTCATTCGTTTCAATTTATTCGTCCTATTTCAATTTCGAGACAAAATCATTTTTCGTTTCAAAAATGGGCAAGCTTTTCCGACTTTCGAATCTTGATCGGATGATTCCATCTCTAACGTCAGAGGAGTAAGCTTTCCGAGATGCGGATGTGACTTCTTTCACACACCTTTCCACTCTTGGAGTATGGCATGGAAGATGAAAAATGTCTTTGCAAATGAGATGAGTTACGTCCTTCGTTGTGAATTCTGTGAGATTTTGAATTGTCATCGATCTAGTTAATGGCGGTTCCGAAATCTTACACTTCTCCCAGTCGATGAGTTCCGTGTAGTCTTTCGCGTCAAAATTCAACGAAGGAACCTCGAATTTCTTTAGATTTGACTTCTCAGTTGATTGTCTCGCAGAAATTATTCGTGGTCTTCCTTCAGGTAAGCACTCAAAGAAATGCTTTTCCAGAGATGTTTCGGGGCATCTTTAATAGATGGTTGACACTTAATTTCGAACCACATTGGAACATATACTCTCTTTATGAATTGAACTAAAACTCTTAACTCAAATGATGGATTCTCTGTCCCAATGTAAATTCGAAGAGTTCTACTCATCCTAGTCAACCATCTGGCGTGCGATAATTTCCCTGGACTTTTTACAGCAAGATCTTCAGAACACTCTCCTTCTTTTATAGCATTCCCGATATCTAGCAGGTACTTTTGATCAGAACTAAGATCACGGGTGTCAACTATAGGAGAATTAGGACTATCGATAGAATCGAAGTTTACAACCGGCAGTTCTTCACAAGAAGCTAAGCTTTTTCCGATTGGACCAGAAAAATCGTTAGGACCAGAAGTTCTTCCATCAAGTTTTATAAACAAAGCTTTGAATGGCAGCTTATTACCATGAAGCTGACAGACACTCCATTGTAGCAATTTACCCAATTCTAATTCTAGCATTCGAATTATACCTGCGTGTTTACCAGTGTTCGTAGGACAGCCGTCACAACCCACACAATCTAGATTGGAGGTATTAATTTCTTTGACAGAGAAAAACTCAAGGATATCATGTGTAATAGTTTTTGCATCTGAAGAAGATGAGGATATGTGTCCTAAATAAGTACTTCCTGGTTCTTGAATGAGAGAAGTATGTTCTTCTCGTTTTGTTGTTTGCCGTGTTTTTCCTTTACTTGTTCCATCCATTACTTTTGTTTCGTCTTTTCTTCCATCGAAGTAAAAAGCCTTTATTTCTGGATCCAAAGAGATCTGCTCTTTCTGAAGTTGATTTTGAGTTTTTGTTATTTCCCGATAAAGTTTACTCTTGTCAAAAACTAAACCTTTTACTTCTGGAATGTACTTACTCACGTCCTATAGAATTGCTGAAGCCAGTGAAGCAGCAGACCTGTATCCGATGCCGTATCTGTCGCAGACTTTTGAAAATGTTGGACAGTTTAACCTTGTCTGATCCGTAAATGTATTCCAGTAAGGGACCCATGCATCCTCAACATCTTCTTCGGGGGCTGGTAATCGTCTTTCAAATTTTCATCCATAATCAAGCCACAGTGAGAACTTTCGCCTGCAATTTGCACTTTCTGACGCTTTCTTTGGATAACTTCTTCACTTTGATCTTGAAGTATATCAGTCATCAAACGCTTCGATTGTACTTCATGACGATCTGATTGTTCCGAATCAATTTTCGGAGGAGACGAAAATGATTTTCTCATTCGCCTAGAAGATCGCTGGTCTAAGAGAAACACTCTGGCAGCTTCAGAAAGATCTATCGCACAAGTGCAAGAAGCATTATCACACTTACAAGCCGCAATATCAAATAACTTTGATTTATTTGCATGAAATGCATTTAATTTGCTCTTGTACCAAGATTTATCTTTATCTCTTCCATGCGACTTTTTCAATTTCTTCAACTCATCTTGATCTTTTTTAACGATCTTTGTGATTCTTGCTTCTGTAAGAATTGGGATGGAAGATTCTTTCCACATATCCTGCAGTCTTTTCACAACCAAACGCGAAATATCAGGAAAACTTGGGTATCTTTTAGATTCTTTTTCAGTTCGAATTTTTTCGCATTCGAAAAAATAGTATCTCATTACATCAAAGTGTGTAGGTAACCTCCGGTTAGTTAACTTACTGTATTTTCCAATGATAGGGCATTCTCTTAACAAATCCATTTTTCAAACTCAAACCACTAACAAATCACATACACTGTTTACTGAATTTCAACCGAAAAAAATGCTGTTTAATATTCGAGTGTTCCAGCTCTCTTATAACATACTCGTGATTGGACAGTCAAAACTGAATTAAATTATTTTTCTGAAAAGGCGGTTAGGAAGAACAAAATGTAAACAAAAGCCTGGTGAGCCGTGGTGCACTGGTAAAATGTAAACAAAACCTTGATGCACTCAAAAATTGAAGTGAACCATGTTTGTTTTGATTCTGGGGGTTAGTGAGCGGACCGCGAACGCATCAAAATATCATCTAATATTGAAAAATTAAGAATTTTAGATTTTGCTCATTGTTGAAACTACAAATCAATTCGGTTCAAAAATTGAACAGGATGTCCAAATTGAAACTCATATCAGAAATCAGCATAAAAGTAATACTTTGATAATTTAATTACATTATAACAAGCAAATATATGTTCCGACTATTTTTTTATTTGATTTTATTAAGGATATACTTTAAGAAATATATCATACTCGTATGATGGACACATGGTTGATAAGTCATATAACTTCGAGGAAAAAGCGAAAAAATTGAATTCTGGGTTTTTTTTATCGTCTAAGTTATTCTGACCTGATAAGAATGATTTAAATTACCTTCTCACTGTACAAGTGTAAATCTAGGTACACTTGAAAAATTTTTTACTTTATTGAGATACAAACAATTATTTTTTTTTGTGAAATTAAGATCAATTAAGATCACTTTTAGATATTTTCTTATAATCCAAAATCAATAAAAAAGATTTTAATATCGACCTTCTGCATATATTATTGATGTAACATATTGAAAATATATTATTCTCAACGTATATCAGACATTTCATGGTCAAATAGTTGAAAAAATTGCCGTTACTCTAAGAAAATAGCGAAAAAGTCCACTTTTTTTTCGATATTTTGAAATTTAAAGGTCACTTAGGTAGGGTCAAAAAAATTTCAATCCTTTTTTGCTATGTAATTGCAAATTCACTTACTTCAAACTATTTTTCCTAATAATTTACATACCGAAAATTAATTTTATTGTCAAATAAAGAGCAATATATCACTTTTAAATATTTTCTTGTAATTCAAAGTCAAGGAAAATTATTTTAATGTCAACATTCTTCATATATTATTGTTTCAAGATATTGCAAATACATTCTAATTAACGTTTATCATATATTATGTGGTCAAATAGCCGAGAAATTGACCATAAATCTAAGAAACTAGCGAAGAAGTCAATTAGGGAGGGTAAAAAATATTTTGATGGAATTATCGCTATACATGTATAAATCTACTTGCTTTGAACTATTTTTATCGATAATTTTAATTTGAAAAAAAACATTTTTGCTGTTTTAATTTGAAGAAGTGCTTCGTTTTTTGTGATTTTTAGCTATATCTACGATGCGGAGACAGAAGGAATTTTTTTTTTTATGAAACTTTAGGGGAGTGTTTTTGACTCCCAAAAGAAAGTTTTCATTGCTATTAGAACTTCGCGCAAACAACTTCATTTTTGTCGATACGCCCTAACCAGCAGCCTTACCGTTTTTCAAGTTCTTAATTATATCTCTGACCTCAGTGACACAGACTTTTTCAATTGGGTTTTCTAATCCATTGTGTTCTATGTCGCAGTTTTGTTGTCATATATATTCACCTCCTAATAGATCTTTAAAAGAGTCTTTTAAAGCGTCTACTATCCGGTCTATATCGTATAGCATTTCACCTTTGCTGCTTCTCTTGCTGACAAACTCTGTACTTTTACTTTCCTTCAACTGTTTATATAATAGTTTCATAATTCCTTCAAAGTGGTTTTGTATTTTGTTCTCTTCTTCTATCCTGGTTTTCTCTTTACTCTCTTTGGCTAGTCGTCTAGCTTTCCTCTTGTTGTGTCTGTAATCATTTTTGAGTCTATTTCTCTTCTCATCGCTAAGACCTGTCATGTTCAGCCTTTTATTGTGCGCTTCTTTCTTTTCTTTTTTGGCTGCCTCAATTTGATCGTTCCACCACGCATCGCCAGACTTTCTTCCTACCATCGCCGTACCACACACTTCAATCGCAGTTTTAACAATGTATACCGTAATAAAGCCCACGTGCCCTCTATATCTTTATTGCTTTCAAGCGGCTTCCAAATTGCCTTATCTATGCGTTCGTTTGTCTTATTCTGAAAATCTATTCGCACTTCCGGTTTCTGTAAATTTTCTACCTTGATTCCCGTTTGTTTTATTTGTTTGGTTCTCTTTCTTCTCCATCCCCGCCCTGAGTTCATTTTGTAGACTAAAAGGTAATGATCAGTATTGCATTCGGCCCCCCTCATGACTCTTGTATCTGTAACTAGTTCTCTTAGTCTTTCATCTGCAATAACGAAGTCAATTATACTGCCGTTATTTCCTTTACACAAGGTGTCAGTGTGGATAATTTTATGTCGAAACCAAGTATTTGTAATAAGTAGGCCCTTCTCTAGGCATAAGCTAACTTATTTTTCCCCGTTATCATTTTTTTTTGTTGGGTCCCCAAAATTACCTAGCACCCCTCTTGTATCTGTATCCTGACGTTGGACGCCGACCCATCCGTTCATATCTCCTAACAAAATTATTCTTTCACCTTGGTCGCAATTACTTATTGCATCATTTAAAGTGTCCCAGAAGGCGTCCTTAACTTCCCTCGAATCGCTATCAACTGGTGCGTAGCACGCTATGATGAATAATCTTCTGATTCCTACCTTCATTCTAGCCCATAGCAGTCTGGGTGATACAAAATTATGATCTTTGAGACGTTGTCTTGCTTTTTCATTCATAATTAAACCAATAATTTCGTAGCCCTTTTTCTTCGTCTCAGGCACACAAAGAATATCTAGTTTCCTTATGTGCTACTCATGGCTACTCTATTGTTTGTATTATTCATGTTTGTATTCTACTCCCAACTATCACCTGCATGCGCGAGATTTTTTTTGCGAGTCGAAATCATATCCGAATTAAGTAGTGATTTGTCGTGTGGTGGAGAGTCAAGTTGTAACGTCAGTCCCACCAAAACTTCTGTACACCGATTTCGTTCGTACGAAGACCATTTATTATTAGAAAGCTTTGGTGGCATCAAACACAATTAATGATGATAAATGATCAATAAAGTAATATAATAAATATTTATATTCAACGTACTAGGTACTACGGTAAATATTTTAAGTTGCTTTTCACAGTTGTTATTTCAATAGTAAGATCACTTTTTACAAACATTTTCAATGCTTTCTTTTCATTCTAAATTACTGATAGTAAAATCCTAAAACTTGAATCAGCCTACAAGAGAAGAAAATGGCTACTCTATAAAATTTATTCTGATGTCCAAATGTTAGTAAGCCAATCTGCAGGTGACTTTAGAACTGTAAAAAATTGTGTCGAGTGTTTAGACGACCTGGTCCTGAATGCAATGGGGTAGTCTTCCTCTCCAATGTCCAACTCAATTTTGGATACCCATTCTACATCTTCTGCTCCTGTTTTCTCATCATGTGAGACGCACCGAAGTTCTTCATCGCGCTGCGCCTCTACACGTGCAGGTTTCATTACCCTCAAAGCTCTTGTGGAATGGTTAAGGGCCTTCAAGTGTGATCAGGCTCGCTTTTTGGTTGCAAAATATTGCCCGCACGTTGAAAATACCCTGCTACTTAGTTGAGACTGCACTGTTGGACAATAGTAGTCATATTATTAGCATGGACACTGCTTACTCTTTGCCATTAAACGTCTTCCTATGTAAAAATGTATCTAATATTCTAAAAAGGTATACAAGTATTATAAAAATATTCATTTTAGTGCACCTATTTGACTTTATATTACCCAAAAAGAAAGACTCTACTAACTCTACACCCCAGCGGCTGCGCCCGTCTTTCAAAATATCAGTACTAGCATTCACCTACATTATTTTTTCTTCAACTTAATTTTCTAAACTTTTATTTTTCTGTAGTACACAAGGAAAATCGCAGTAAAACCCGTGTATAGTACTTCTTATCATTAGTTTTCGCAAGGCCAGTTCACGGATCCACCGAGACTTGAACTCGCGTCCTGCCGGCGCTTTGGTTTAGGGGCAACCGTCCTAACCACCACACCACAGATGCCGGTTGGAAATAATTAATTGTACTTGTCAGCGTCCTACAAAGGGTCCTGCTTCATGACTTTGGTATGCTTTATTATATTCTTGATGGTAGTATTCCTTGACGATTTTAAAGGCATCCTCCGGTTTGTGTATGATTTCTGGTGCATAAGAGTCTTCAAATTTTGATGTAAGGCCAAATGTTTGTCTTCTCACTGTACCTTCAAATTCCCTTGTTTTACGGTAAGCTACTTCGCTTGCTGCATCGTGTGCATTTGGGTTTACTTGATGGTAACGTTCATGTAATTCAGCATGAGCCTCATCATGCCCACAAGTAAGTTTCAAACTACGGTCCACACCTAATTTTTGCAAGTCCCCATAGGGGAGAGTCCACCACTGATGATCTTGTGTCTCAAATACGGCATATAGAGTTGTTTCGTTAAACAAACGACCTAGTGGGTTGATATGATCTCCTTCTGTCCATCCAAAGATGAAACGACCTCTTTTTAAATAAGTAATTGGACGTTCATGATGTATCAGCCGACCATTGAGTATTTTGAAGTTAGGGTACGTTTCCACAAGTTGATCTAATAATGTTTCAATAGGAGGAAAATGAATAGCGTTGGAATCAGGAAACATTTTCATTAAATTAGTATGCTCCGCTCGAACAGGTGCTGAACTTCTTAATTCTGTAAGAAGAAATAGAAATAGGTTAATTCAAATATATATTAATGGTATAATATGAATTATAGCATATTCCACTGGTTAACAGTTTCTCACACCTAGTGAGGCTTTTGCAACCGATTTTTAAAGGACCAATGGCTATTGATTTTGTCACACGTGCTCTTGCAAGAGCAAAAAAGCTACACTAAATATGATAACACTGTAAACAGTGGAAAATGCTATTAGAAGGAATAAATAGGAAAACGCATGCAAAATATTTGGCCGACATGGGAAAGTCTCCCATTTTTTGCTAAAGCGCTATAAGTGAACAGATTTTTTATGCTCTGAATGTATATGGAAGAAAATAAATGACAATAGCAATGATTTGTTTTATTTGGAAACTTTGTGTTTAAAACCAAGCCTTGGTTACTTTTCCTTGATTTAAAGTAAATATATAATTTTTTGTTCTAACGAAAATCTTTTTTGAATAAGAAGAAGTATTTTGTTATACTTGTCTGAAAATTTGTTCAAATTACTTATTGTGGAGTGTTCAACAACTGTCGACTTAATAGATTTCCTTTTTGTAATAACAACGATGGAAGTGGTTTAGAAAACTTATATTGCGTTGTACATCTTATAAAATAAAAATCTTGCAATACATTTTACATTGATGAAGCTGGCAGGAGACTTATAATTCGAAGTAACTAACATAAAAGACATTGCGAATAAGGTTCTCAAAATACCGTCAGAAAATTTGTCGGCAATTTGACCATTATTTTGATTTTTGAATTTAACAATAGCAACATTTTGGCTCGAGAAAATAATAATTACAAAAGAAGAATCATTAAATCCATTTTTAAATTACAGTTGTAGGTTTATTGCTAATACTAATTGCACACACATAAATATATACATAATATCATCACAGAAAAAGCGTTTTCAAAAAATAGGTAAAGGCGGAAGAAAATTAGTGCCATCGGATCACAACCAACATATGCAACAGAAACAAAGGATGATGGAAAATATTTACAAAGAAGATCTTTGACAATTCGAGACAAAAGAAGAACAGCGGAATATAAAGCAAGTCCAGAAAACTCAAATAAAACTGATCGCAGACGGTGGCCAAAACTTTTTCAAAATTTCGATCTCTATTTTATCACAAGAAGAAGAAAAAAATAATTTCGATGAGTATAGAAACAAGAATGTCTCCTTTTATTCCTCTGGCGGAAAGATTGGAAATAAACGCAAATTAAACAGTGTCTATAGGCTGATTATTTTGTGCATCGTTCCAGAAATTAAGGAGACTTATGACAAAATCAAAACTTTAGTTGATTTGACCAAACTGAACAAAATACCTTTTCAATTTTCATCGGATTTTAAGCTTCTTTTGATTTTTAACGGTCAGCAGACGACAACTGCCACTTACCCTTGCTCTTATTGTTTTATGACGTTAAGTGAATTAGAGAGTTTCAATCAAATAACTGAAGAAAGTAATTTAGAAATAAATAGTCAAAATATTAATTATAAAACGTACAAAGACTTTAAAGAAGATTATTTACAATTTAAACTCTTAGGTAGTGACAGGAAAAAAGCTGGAGGCTGGGGTGGTAGGAGGAGTCAGGATAGGAGGGGTTAGAATTTGGTCACTAGCGTATGCAGATAACATAGTGTTTCTGGCAAATAGCGAGGAGGCCTTAAAGGAGATGATGAAGAGGTTGAGAAGATACCTGGATAAGAAGGGGTTAGAGTTGAATGCGGAAAAGTCCAAGGTTATGGTGTTCAGAAAAGGAGGGGAAGGGATAAGGGAGGAGAGTGGAAGTGGAAGGGAAAGGAGGTGCAGGAGGTGAAAGAGTTTGCGTACTTGGGCTTCGTGTTTCGGAGGATTGGGGGAGTGGATGGTCACATAAAAGAGAGAGTGAGGAGAGCAAATGTGGTGATGAGGCAGGTGTGGGGGTTGGGAATGAAGCTATTCGCAGATGATTTTGGACGGAGAATGAAGCTGTTTGATTCGCTAGTGATGAGTGTGCTATTGTATGGAGTGGAGGTGTGGGGTGGAAGGAAAGTGAAGAGGTAAATAGAACGCAGGAGAGGTATGTAAAGTGGACCCTGGGGTTGGCAAGGAACACGCCTAAGTATATTGTCAGGAGGGAGACGGGGAGAACGAGTGTAGGGATTCTGGCAGGGAGCAGGGCGTGTAAATATGAGGAGAAATTTTTGGAAGAGGGGGGAAGTAGGCTGGTTAGGGAGTGTTGGTGGGAGAAGGAGAACAGGAGAGGGGGTCGGAAGATGGAGGCTGAGAGGGAAAGGTATTTTAGAATGAATGGACTGCAGATGGATGAAGTGAGAAGGATGCACGAGGAAGGAAGGAAGGCTTATGACTTGGTTAAGCAAAATGGCATGGAGAGAGAGAAGACAGAGGGGGAAGAGAGAATAAGAGAGTCAAGGTTTAACGGGAACTATGTGTGGATTATGCCAAGGACAAGAGCGCAATATTTATGTGTGAAAGGAGAGAAAGGAAGTCAGGAACTTATAGCGAGGATGAGGTGTGGGTGTATGGAGGGTTTCAATAGGTTCTGGCTCCCTCGGGAGAAGAGGATATGTGAACTGTGTGGAAAGGGGGATGCAAGAGTGGAGCACTGGTTGGAGGAGTGCATGGAGGTGGAAAGAAGTGAGATAAGCATGGAGGCACTGTTGCATGAAAAGGGGGAAAAAAGGGCAGTAGCATGGTTGAAGGGAGTGTTGGGTAAGATGGAGATGAAGAGAAGGAAGGAGGAAGAGGAATGGAGACGGAAAGATTGTAAATAGGAGAGAAAGCAGATATAAGTAACATGTAAATATTGTAAATAGTAGATAAGTAGTAGGTATTAGAGCGAAAACAGAGGTTGGCGAGCGAGGCAATGCGAAAAAGTAGAGACATGCGTGCGAGGCGAGGCGAAGCGAGAAAGGCAAGGCGATAAAAGCGTGCGACTTAGAGATAAGGAATGGATGGATGTTAGTCTTTAAGGGTTAGTTTTTAAGAAAGTTCTGTAAAAATGGAAGTGTAAGCAAGTGAATTTTTTAAGGCCAGCAGGCTGAAAAATAAACGTTTATCTATCTACAAGAAAGTAGAAAAGTTGTCCCAATAATGGAAAAGAGCTGTACTCTCCTGTAATCTTGATTATATTTATTTTTAGATTACTGCAAAAATAGCTTTAGTTTGTTGTCCTTTTTTGTAAAAATTTTTTCACCAGGGATGGTATGATTTTTGCTAGTACCTCTTCATTTTTAACATTTTCATTCAAACAATTGTCAATCAAAATTTTCAATTCACAATATTATTCATTTAACGAGTTGAATGATAGTTAAATGCTGGTTAAATTATGGTTCCATGAATTCCGTGTATTCCTTGAATTACATGAATCTCGACATTTGGGTTGGTTATCAATTGGTAAACTTTTTTCTCAACTCCTCTTGATAAAAATGGTGATCTTGAGCATGCATAAAACAAAAAGCGTTATATCCATGTGTTGATATTATTTCAGTTAAGATGGAAGTGTTACCCAGCAATCGCGTTTTTATATTAATAATTTTTTCTAATCGAACCTCTATTAAAATTGTACCTAAAGTTATAAAAATATTGTTATGAATTATTATATATTTACCAATAGAATTAAGGACAACGGATAAACCGAGGAATAGAGTGCTAGCGGCGAATTTCATCTTCAATTGTAGTAGATAAGATGTACGTTAACTGCCTGTCTAATGAATGTTCTACAAGATGTGTCCACATATGTACTAAGAGGTTATTCATATACCACGTAAGCAATTTTTATTTCTTGACTTCCCATCTTAGATCCCCCACAAAAAATACTATCTACGTGGAATATCGACGGTCCTTAGTCTCTATCTCACTCGACCTTATAAATTAAAGCTACGCATATTAGAATAGATACTTCCACACAAATTCTGTTCTATTTCGTCGTATACCGATATGTCGCAGTTCAAACACTGATTCGAGCCAAACAAATCTGTATTGGTCCAACGTTATCTCTGCCAAGGTGTCAATCACTGTACATATTTTTCAGGTGAATTATTGTGGAGGAAGATTATCAGAGCTTTCTAACACCGAAGGTTTTTTGAAGATAAAATAACAATTTTATTAATTATTTTACTCTATCCAATCAATTCACAGCATGCGTGCATCTTGCACACATCATGCATCCTTTCCGTCTTTCCTCCCGTCTATACATTTCCTCACGCAATTTCTTGTGTTTCTGTGACTTTTTATATATTTTCGATTCAGGGTCTCATTCGCGTACACTAGGGTGACCCTTATTTTTCACTTTTCGAATTTCTCTGCTCTCACCCCACAGTTTTGTTTCAATGCCCAAAAGAAAAATGTCCTCCAAATTTGAGAAGAATCCTCTCCAGGAACAGCAACGTGGTCGTTGGCGTCAAACGCTAATCCATGAGAACATTCTCCCTAAACTTTCGGGACACTTTCGCACCAGGCACTCGAGAACCGAACCACGGTGAACTCTTGGCGAGAACGAGCTAGACTAACTGCCTGGCTAGCCCCGCGATGGCTTGGGTGTATACCTGGATTTTTCTCAAGTTCTCTGTCGAGTTCCTGTATTGTTTGGGAGTCTATGTGGATGTCCAGTTCCCAAGTTTGATTATTTTATTTCATGGTTAAATTGCGTTATGTTAATGTTCAGTACGTTTTGAATTTTTCTGTTTATGTATTCCCTTCCCCCTTGTCTATACGTTTTTCCGTCATCACTTGGAGTCGAATAATTTTGTCTATATCTAAATGGTCTGTTATTACAAAAGGAGTCGTGTATCATGTAAATGGGGTTTGGTATGAGGTTGCCACGGAATTGGCATTTAAAATTCTCTGTTTTATTGTTAAGGTTATCTTTTAAAAATGGAGTGTTTTCGATGATTTTTCGTTGCCAGTTGTCCTCCATGATTTATCTTTGTATGGTACATAAATCTGTTTTGTAGAGTTCTGATTTAGCAACAGTGATAAAATAAAGAGAAGATGTGTTTATTTTTAGAAATTCAAGTATTAATAAAAATGTTAAGTCTGTTTTTTTTCTAATCTTTCTTTATCTTGTTTTTCTGTTGCTTTTCGAAGATGAATATTAATACTTCGTCGTTCCTTCTTTTTTTTTTTAAATACACCACTCCTCGGTTATTGTTCTTTCTTCTTCGAGTCTCTCGATTTCCCTTTTGGTTTCTTCTTCTTTTCTTTGTTTTTCTGCTTCTTCTCTCCTCTTGCGTGTGTTTTCCCATGATAGTGCTCGTTCCTTTTCCTGTTTGATTTTTCTTTTGTTTATTCTTTCTAATTTGTCCTTCTTAAGTTTTTCCAGTTTATGTTAAAATTCCTTATGGAGTTGGTGGCTTTGTATGTATGCTTTTCGTTTAAATTCTAAGGTCAATTTGTAGATTTTTTCTTCACGGCCCCAGTTTTTTGGTTCTTTCGTGTTTGGTTTTTGTGAAAGTTTCCTTTCTATTTGGCCACCTACTGCACCCTCTTCTTCGTGAGATTTCGATTCCTGGTCTCGTCTTATGTTTACCGTTTTGTGTTCTTCTTTTTCTATGTTTAGAAGGTTCCCATAATTATCTTTTCCTACTGACTCTTCTTTTTCTTTTCTTTTTCGGGAGTTCCCGTTTGTGTCTCCTCCCACTGCGCCTTCTTCTGGTAGACCTCCTGTGGCCCGTGGATTTTTTTCTAGTTTTTGTCCGAGACCGTACTTCATTCGTCTCTTAGCATTTGACTAATGTGGCGGTGTGTGTGGTACTTTATACAGTTTTCCGGTATTCCCGCTCTGCGGAAGTTTAACCATTGCATGGCTCTGCAGTTATGGAAGTGGTCTATTATGGTTGGCTCTGTCATGTTACTCACGTATAGTCTGCACTTGCCTATGTAGTCCATCTTTCTGAAAGGTAAAAATCTCGTACTGTCTTTCTGTTCTTAAAATCTATTGAGTTTTTTGGGCTACTCAAGTCGGTTTTGAGTTATGAGTCGGTTAGTGTTCTTAATGCTATTAATATTTTGCCGTTTTTGCCTTTGCCTGATTCTAAGTGTTCTAACCTAATTTCTATGTTCAAATGCCTATTTCTCATATCAACCACTGGGGAAATTTTCTTTTTAATGATGAAAGGACCTTCACCCTATTTTTAATGCCTACGGTCTTCTTCTTAAATTATAGTTGCTAGCTTGTCTATTATTTGATCGGTCTACATTTTTTTGAACCTCTTCTTTTATTATTTGTAGTCTTCTTAATCTATCTGTCCATTTATCTATGCTTCGAAATTCTATCTCACTATCGTTTTCTAAATTTTTTCTTAGGAACAGGAGTGCTTCTAGTTAGCGACCTAAGTTTAGGAACGCGGGGGTAAATTGTGTTGATGAATTATTACTAGTATTAATAGCAAATTGTAGGTCATCTATATGTTCGTCCCAGGTAGAGAGGTCGTTATCTGAATAGGTTTTAATTATTGGTTTAATTGTCCTATTGCAACGCTCGGTTGGCTTTGATTGGGGGTAGTACTTTGACGTTATCATGTGCCTGATACCGAATTTTTCTGTCAAGTCTCTTAGTATTTTATTTACAAATTCCGTGCCATTATCGGCGTGAAGAATCCGCTGTGTTCCTTAACGCGAAATGACAAGTTTATGAAATTCTGACTCCATCGATGTTCCGTTCGCTTTTTTAATCGGGATTATTTCGACCCGTTTTGTAAATAGGTCTACAAACACTAGAATGCATTGGTTTTTTCTCATTTTGGAAATCGACAATGGTCCCATGATATCAGCTGCTACCATGGTCCATGGTTCTTCGACGATTCTCTTCCCATTAATCCTACTTTACTTTGGTTACCCGGTTTTACTCTTTGAGAAGTCTGGCAGTTTTTTACGTAATTGATAACGTCCGAATATACCCCTGGCCAGAAGTAATGTTCGGAAATTCTCGCGTAAGTTTTCTCTGAGCCCAAATGTCCTGCCTGGGTTTCGTCGTAATTTTCCCGTAAACCTTGACGTCTTAAGCTTTGGGGAATGACTAATTTCCAAGTGTTTGAGTCTGGTAATAGAGTGGATTTTAGTGAGTCGGTTCTGGAAAAATAGAGTTGCGAATCTCTGATTCACCATTTTTCGTGTTCTTCGGGTCTTCTTGTAACTTGTCTCAATTTTGTAGAGTACCAGTCGTCTGTTTTGATATTAACGTCCACTTTTGGTTTTTCTACGCTAGAAGCTAACAAGAACGCTATTTTTTTCGTTGCTTCCCCTGACTACCGCTAGGCATTCTTTCTCAGATGCCGAGTAACGCGATTCCGCACCGTTTAGGCTTCTACTCGCGTAAGCGATTACGTAATTTACACCTTCGATTGTTTGTGTAAGTACAGCTCCTAACCCCGTATTATTCGCGTCGGTTTCGAGTAGGGAGGGTTGTGTAAAATCTGGGCATGTTAAGATTGGTGCTGAAGTTAAGAGATCTTTAATTTTTTGGGAAGCCTCATCTTGTTCTAATCCCCACTCCCATTTTTTGTCTCTTTCAGGTAATCTGTTTATCGGTTCTATTATTTCGACAAAATGTGTCATCTATTTGGAGTCCTTTGTCGTTAACTTTAAAACCTAAGTATTTGATTTCTGAGCAGCCGTATTCACATTTGCCTGGACTGATCGTTAAAGCTACGTTTATTTTGTCTAATACGATATTTAAATATTTCAAATGATCATCATTGGTTAAACCAAATGGCATCCTTTTAAATTGGTACATACCTTTTCCAGGAACTGTGAATGCTGTTATTGGTTTTGAATTTT
The DNA here is from genome assembly GCA_932178445.1 of Andricus quercusramuli. Lineage (NCBI taxonomy): Eukaryota > Metazoa > Arthropoda > Insecta > Hymenoptera > Cynipidae > Andricus > Andricus quercusramuli. The sequence continues at coordinate 51,549 of CAKNXH010062753.1, forward strand.
CTTCTAATGGGATTTGTAAATAAGCTAATTTTAAATCAATTTTGGAGATAAATTTTGCCGATCTTAAAGTGTCCAGAATTTCTGTCATAAGAGGGATTGGGTAGAGGTCTTTTTTTAAATATTATTAACCTTTCTGAAATCTAAACAGAAAATATAATCTTTACCCGGTTTGTTGATCATCACTATAGGGTTTGACCAATCAGAGAAAGACGGTTCGATTATGTCTTGTTCTAATAATTTATGAACTGTCTGATAGATTATTTCCTTAATTTTTCGGCTCATGTGATAATATCGCGGTTTAATGGGATCGTGGCCCTGGACGTCAATTTTGTGCTTGGTTAAATGAGTAACTCTATGCTCTTTTCCTTGGTAAACTTTTATTTTGTCTTCTAAAAGTTTTTCTAATTGTGATTGTTGGCTTCCGTTAAGCTCAACAATACCTTCGCAAATTTCTGTTGAACAGTTATTTTGTTCTTCGATTTTTTCTAGACTATCCAAAATGTTATCTAATTTCATCGCTTTTTTTTAAATTAATCCATTGGTTTTTATTTTCGATTTCCCTTAACTCGTTTGCTTTTTGAGATTTCTTTTCTAATTTTTCCCGACTAGTAACTTTTTTATTTTTCCAAAGGTCACTATCTTAATTTTTGTACGAATCCTCGTATTTACTGTTATAATAAATCTTTGCGTAGTTATTTTTCTTATCCTTTTCTGTAATTCTAGGTTTATCCACATTAAATGATTCTTTGCTTGAGTCGTCGCTAGTGTCTTGGGTGGGGATGCTTGTTAGGGGTTGGAATTTGTTACTTTTGAGGATGTTCATTAGCCTTGGGATATCCTTTATGGGGTTTTTAACGGGAATTCGGGCGTTTTTGGTTTTTTGGGCTTGGTTAGGATTGATAGGTACTAGGAGTATTTCACTATCTTCTAACTTTGAATTATTTTTGTGGAGCTCTCTGTTACTTTTCGAATCAATTTTACCTTCGAATTTCGGTTTAATATTTATTCCTCTCTTTTCTTCTTTTTTGATCAATGGTTCATTCCTAATTTTTACGTTTGTACCTTCCTTATTCTCTTTTGTTGTAATGTGAGGTTTGGTTTCGGTTTTTTTTGGATTATTGGCGTAGGGAGCGATTTTGGATAAGCTTCCATAGGATACTAGATGGGGGGACTGCCTGGTAACCACCAGGTTTCCGTGTGATAATTTAAGATCATCCGTAGGTCTTTTAACATGTCCGTGCCTAAAATACCTACGGAGTTTAATTTTGGGACTAACCTGAACATTACGTATTTTGTGTGTTTTCCGACTCTAATTGGGATTATTAGTTGCCCAATTACGTCGACTGTTTCGCCGTTCGCGACCATTCAATTTCGCGAGACGGTTTTAAACATTGAAAATTTGGAATCCTGGATTTTTTCCAGCAATTCCTTGCAAGAATATGAATGTGTGGCACCTGTATCCACTAGTATTCGAAATAAGCTACCTTCAGATTTTGTAATATTTTTGGTTCTAATACCCGCCCCTCCAGTTTCCCTGGTTATATGCATAATAAGGACATTTTCTTTTAATGTGCCCCGTCAAACCACAATAATAACAATTTTAATTATTTGTGTTTTCGTTCGTTTTTATATTTGAGTCCTGTTTTTTGTCTGAGTCTAACGCCATTTGATTTAGCATTGTTAACATTTGATTATAGGGATTGAATGGATATCTTTGTCTATTGTTTTGGAATCTAGGTTGATAATTTGGATGAAATCTAGGTTGAAAATTTTTCGGAAACCAGGTGGGAATCTAGATCTGGATTTAGTTCTGAAATTTTGTTGGTGTTGGTTTGGAAAAGGTAGAAATGGAAATCCAAATGATGAAAATGTGAATCGATTTTTGTATGGTTTTTTACCCCGGTTATTTTGGCTTTGGTTTACGTTTTGGCTATCCTTTTGATTGATTTTATTTTCCCGTAAATCTTTATTATACTCCAAATTATTCTTATCCCCGTTATTCATGTGAAGAGAACTATTAAAAATCGTCAATAAACCGCAATATTACGTAAAATTCACATTTGTAATTTATGGGGTTTTCGTTGGGGACCCATAAGAGTGGCTTAAAATTATTCAACCTCAAAATTTATGATTGATTCTTATTCTCTGAAGAATTCGGAACAATATACTAAAACACATAATTATTTGTAACATATTATCAGGTTTAAATACTAGATTTACAAAAAGCTGACTTTTACCCATGTTAAATCAATGGGAAATTTCATGGTCTTTGCGGGACCCCTAAACATTAACCGATTTTGCTCAAATTTGGAGGACATTTTTTTTGGGAATTGGAAAATACTGGGGGGAGGCGGGGGGTGAGAGCATAGAAATTCGACAAAGAAAATCCACCAAGTATGAATAAGAACCACCCTAATGTACACCCATCATTCTCTCCTTGGTCTGGCTTTGGGTACGCTACCATTTACTTTAACAGTAATAAATTAACTAACAAGATACACGTACTTATCAACTGGTTCTATCCGCTCAATGTCTAAGGCAATATTGCATACTCTTTTCTCACACTTTGCTTTAAAGACCATAATTTTGTTTTATTCACGTTCATTTTAGGACCCATGTTTTTCATGTTAGTATTCAAATTGCTCAAAATTCTCTGGAAGCTTTCGATTGATTACTCTCAATGCTTTTAATAGCTATTCAGTGATTCTGCACACTTTCAGGACTTCCTAAAGTTTAATTTTATCGATTCTATCAAACGCTTTTTCCGGGTCAACAAATACAGAGAAAACTTTTGTTTTACCATCAGGATTTTTTCTGTGATCTTTCACAAACTAAATATCAGATCCGTGCGTGATCCTCCTCGCATGATTCTATATTGGACCTCCCAGATCTTTTCGTCTGTTATTTCCTTACCCTATTAATAAGTATTTTTGAAAATATTTTGCATACGATACTTCGTAATGTAATACTTCTGTAATTATTGCAGTTTCCTTTATCTCCCTGTCCTTTGTATGTGGGAACAATAATTGCTTTTTTAGTCATCTGGAACCCTCCCCATCTCGATACGTAGATTTAACAACTCGCACAGCCTGTTAGGTCAAATATGTTCGCCACCGTATTTAAAGATCTCAGCGTAAATACTATCTACACTAGCAGAATCAACATTCTTTAAGTTCTTAATGGTATACCTAATCTCAGAGACAGTAATTCTTTCAGTGGAACCTTGGCACCTCTAAAAGCCACAATGATCAGGATGACCAGCTTTTTTGAAAATTCAAATATCTTCTAAAAAGCTCCATTATTTGTTTAAAAATGCAACCGCCATTTCCGCTAAAAGATTAACTTAGTTTATTTTTAAAATATGTATACATGCCACTTGAGCGTGATTACAATGTCGTATCTCAAATAATAATTACTAACATGAACACTGTTTACTCTCTGCCATTAAACGTCTCCCTATGTAACAATATATTTAATATTCTAGAAAGTTATACAATCATTATAAACAAATTCATTTTATTGCACCTTTTTGACTGTATATTCCCCAAAAAGAAAGACTCTACTGATTCTACACCCCAGCGGCTGCGCCCGTCTTTCAAAATATCAGCACTAGTATTCACCTACATTTTTTTAAACTCAATTTCCTAAATTTTAATTTTTCTGTAGTACACAAGGAAAATCGCAGTAAAACCCGTGTATAGTACTTTTTATCATTAGTTTTCGCAAGGCGTTAAGGCTTAGGAGCAAGCGTTCTAACCACTTGACCACAAATGACAGTTTGAAAATATTAATTGCTTTTGTCAGCGTCCTCCTGAAGGTCCTCCTGCATGACTTTGGTATACCTTATTATATTCTTGATGGTAGTAATCCTTGACTGATTCAAAGGCAGTCTCCGGTGTGAACACATTTACTCTTGCAAAAGAGCGTTCGGAATGTGATGTAAGGCCAAATGTTTGTGTTCTCACTGTTCCTTCGTAAGTCCTTGTTTTACGGTATGCTACTTCGCTTGCTTCATCGTGCGCATTTGGATTCGCTTGATGGTTACGTTCATATAACTCAGCATGAGCCTCATCATGCCCACAAGTAAGTTTCAAACTACGACCCACACCCAATTTCTGCAAGTCCCCATAGGAGAGAGTCCACCACTGATGATCTCGTATGTCAAATGCGGCATATAGAGTTGTTTCATTGAACAAAGGACCTAATGATTCAATATTATCTCCTTCAGTCCATCCAAAGATGAAACGTCCTCTTTTTAAATAAATAATTGAACGTGTATGATGTATCAGCCGACCATTGAGTATTTTGAAGTTAGGGTACGACTCAACACGTTCATCTACTAATCTCTCGATTAAAGGAAAATTAATAGCATTGGATCCAGGAAACATTTTCCTTAAGTCAGTATTTTTTGCAAGAACAGGTGCTGAACTTCCTAATTCTGTAAGAAGAAATAGAAGTAGGTTAATTTCAATATTTGTAAACGATATAATATAAATTATAGCATATTCCACTGGTTAACAATTTATTACACCTAGCGAGGCTTTTGCAACCGATTTTTGAAGGACCAATGGCTAATAATTTTGCTACACGAGCTCTTGTAGGTGGTGTAGCAGATGACATAAAAATAGAAGTTGTTCAAAAACTTGGGCATAAGTATGATTTTTTGTAGGCTTAATTGTCAAAAAGGAGATTCGGGATTAGTGCTAAAACTACACCATGTGTAAGAACACTGCTAGCAGTATAAATTCTATTAGAAGGAAGAATATAAATAGAATATAAATGAAAATAGCAATGATTTGTTTTATTTGGAAACTTTGTGTTCAAAACCAAGCCTTGGTTAGTATTCCCTGATTTAAAATAAATATATAGTTTTTCGTTTCAACGAAACTCTTTTAGTAAATAAGAAGAAGTATTTTGTTATACTTGTCTGAAAATTTGTTCAAATTACTTATTTAAGAGTGTTCAACAACTGTCAAATTAGTAGATTTCCTTTCTCTAATAACAATGATGGAAATGGTTTAGAAAACTTATATGGCGTTATATATCTTATAACATATAAATATTGCAATACAGTTTATATTTGTAAACTGCCAAACTGTTTATATTGGTTAAAATACTTTGATATTTCTTGTGGGGATCTTGAAAAATAATCCTTACGTAAAAGTCGTCCATTGTTTTCATTACGAAATGAAGTGAGGTAAAATACACTAAGTGCACAGTGTTCAGAATAGCAGGAAAAGCTGTGCAAAATAAAAAAAATTGTGATAAATTATGTCCGTCATTTCGTTTTTGACGATTTTGACCTTAAATTCGAATTCCTTGACAACAAAAAACCCCTGACTACTACTATTCACGAACGTAACATCAGTTTTTCCAGAGTTAGTTCGTCATTTTTTGGCGATCATTTAGTTTTGACAATTTCGACCTCAAATTTAAAATTCCTTGACCAGAAAAATATATGGAGCTGCAACAAAAAGGAACCTCTCTTGCTGAAAAGGAACCCAAAATGATAAATGGTTTCTAAATGAACCCAAGTGTGGATTCAAATGGTTCTAACAGAGCCTTTTTCTCACTTCTACCTTGACTCACTTCAAAGATTGCACAAGTTAACGAAGCACATTATGCTTTGCAATTTGAATTAAATATTATTGCACTGGAAGAAATTTAATGAAGAAACTAAAATCATAGACATTAGTCCTTCTTGAAACGAAGATTTCGCACATGAAATGTGACAGGTTTTAAGGTTATGTTGTAAATCCGAAGTTTTCCACTGCGCATGCACAAGAAGCGCGGGACTATTGAAAATGATGTAATATACACTTGCAATATTAGGTTAATATAAAAATTTTTCAAGAAGCTAGGTATTTATATAATTCAATTTGATTTGTTTTAAATAAGAATAAAAAAGTTTTGTTAACATTTATATGTGTGACTATTCATAGTATCTATTGATTTCAAATAGTCCCGCGCTTCTCGGCACATGCGCAGTTGAAAACGTCGGCAACCACCGATGGCCATCTATCGGATATAAGCAAACTAAAAAGGAACCCTTAATAAGAGTTCCTCTAGAGCCTAAGTTCTGAATGATCCCAAGTTTCACTTGAGCCGCAACATTACTGATCCCTCAGTTTTTTCTGTGTTTGGGCCAAATTTTCGGGTATTTCCGGCTACTGTGAAGAGTGTAAATAAATAGTGATAAGGGGAGGGGGGGGTCACTATCCAATTCGAGATACAATTTTATCATTCCACTAATGGAATAATCTGTAAAAAAAGCAAGTTTACTTTACTAAAGTGAATTATTGAAAATATTGACTGTGCAATTCTTTCGTCATTTGGGTTGGTTCTCAATGAGTGCAATGCTCCCAATCTTGCTCCTCAACCGCACTGCGCATGCGTCGCGCCGAATTCCTGATTGGCTGCATGGCGCGCGCTTATTTAAAATGTTTCAAATATGAAAATTAATTGTTTTAAACAAATAATAATTAGAAAATGCATAAAAATACATTTTTTATTACAAAATATACTTTCGCAATCATAAATATAATAATTATTTGATTTCACTGCTGAAAACGCATTATTCCTTCGGACATCGTGGAAAGATTTCAGCAGTGAAATCGAATTATTATTATATCTATGACTGCGATAGTTTATTTTGCAATGAAAAATGTATTTTTATGCATTTTCTAATTATGATTTGTTTGAAACAATTAATTTGCATATTTTAAACATTTTAAATAAGCGCGCGCTATGCAGCCAATCAGAATTCTGCGCGATGCATGCGCAGTGCGGTTGGGGAGCAAGATTGGGAGCAGTGAATGAGTGAACTGTTTTTACAATTTGTTTTCATGAAAATGGTGGTCTTGAACATACATATAACACAGCGCGTTATTTCCATATGTTACTATTATTCCAGTGAAGATGAACATTTTACATAGCGATCGCGTTTTTATATTAATATTTCCTCCCAATCGAACCTCTATTAAAATTGTACCTAAAGTTATAAAAATATTGTTATGAATTATTATATATTTACCAATAGAATGAAGGACAACGGATAAACCGAGGAATAGCGTGCTAGCGGCGAACTTCATCTTCAATTGTAGTAGATACGATGTACATTAACTGCGTGACTAATGAATGTTCCACAACATGTTTCCACACATGTACTAAGATGTTATCCATATACCACGTAAGCAATTTTCATTTCTGGACTTTCCCTCTTAGATCCCCTAGAAAAAATACTATCTACGTAGCCTATCGTCAGTCCTTCGTCGCTATCTCACTCCACTTTATAAATAAAAGCCTCGCAAATTAGAATAAATACTTCCATACAAATTCCATGTTCTATCGCGCCGTATACCGATATGTCACAGTTTAAACAATAACTCGAGACTAACAGATCTATATTGATCCAACGTTATCTCTGCCGAGGTTTCAATTACTGCACATATTTTAAAGATGAATTATTGTGGGTTGAGATTATTATGTGTTACTATGTTATATCTAGATCTAGGATCAAGTCCTATTGACCCCCCCCCCCCCCTCGGCTACGGTCTTGTTGGCAGAGGGGACGTAGTAAGAATATTCTCTTCTTACTTTTTTCTTACCCATTTCTCTGGCCTTTTTTATTTGATGCAATAAATATATTTAGCCTCGAATAAATTTACATATTTTCACAAGGCAAATACTAGTATTCTACTATCGAATTTCTGGAGATATCAACTAATCTAGTTATTAATTTTCTACTAAAATTGAGTGGCTCGCATTTCTCTAATTGAACTGCTCAAAATCCTTTGAATCCAATAGACTGGAGAGTTTCACAAAGTTACTACGTATAGCTCTCCACGCGGCCCCATTAGTAAACTGGAAAAAATGACTGCGAAATATTCAACTAAGTCTTGCAGTTGACTGGAAAGTAGTAATTCCAACTACTTTCTTATTTAAGCTAACCACGATTGCTTAGTAGATAACGCCATTATTGCTCTAGTTAAAACATAGTAGTTCAAATTACTATTTTAGGTAGTTAAAAGGATCACAAGTATTCAGTAGTAGAACTAACTACGTCAAAGTAGTAATATTAGCCGAATATGTAGTAAAAATAACATGTCTTCAATAGTAAATTCAAACGCAGTTCCGTCAGTAAACAGAAACAGTAGAAGTTACTACACCATAGTAGTAGGGACAAAAACGGAAAATGTAGTAAAATATACCATTTTTTCTCCAACTATACACTACGGTTGGGATTATTAAAACTTTAGTTTAAAAAATTACACTGCCTTCACAATGCAACCAACTGTGGAAAATGGGTGATGATAACTGCTCTTCGTTGTTAAACTAACAAGTCGGAAACAGTAAACTAAACCATAGATCTGTTGGTAAAATGATAGTAGTTCCATTTACCATTCAACTGCAGTTGAGCCAAAAAATAGTAAAATGTATTATCTTTTTTCTAACACACAGCCACAGTTATGCTTAGTAACATTTTTACATAAAAAATGACCAACTTTGTTAAGTTCATATTTTAATTATTTGTCCGACATTTTTAAAACCATAATATAATTCAGCCACGTATGAAATATGAAAAATGTGCTCTGAAAATATGTCTTCGGTTTGGAACCTACGCGACAATTACGCATGAGAAACTGCGGAAAAAGCGAAACGCGTCATCAACTAACTCTGGCTTCCCGCTGGTTTGCTTTGCGTATGACCCTAAGTTTGACACGTATGCGTACTGCGCTTGCGCTAAGGCGCTCTGGACGTTCTGGATTTTTACATTTTTTCGAAAACTAGTCGCTACCTTAAACACAATCATTCAGTTTCATTCTTACCATACTTGAGTTAACGAGATAATAGTTTCTGATATAAGATTAACGCTATAAATAATGACGAAATAAATTCTCTGCATGTACAGCGAGGTGACCGTAAAATCGTTGGTCATTAAACATAATTCCTAAATTGATATTTTTATATGATATAAGGTAAAATGCGCTTGCTGGATATTCTTAGTAGAGACTCATTGAGGTACGCCGTTAACCTCTATTTCGTACACGCGTTTCGAAGTTCTATTTGAATTCTTATGAGGGCCAGTATAGTCGCTCCAGAGATCTTCTGGCGCGAGCGCGCAAAAATGGGTGAGAACAAGAATTGAGTTCTTTGAATACAGAAGGATTATGCTTGTACTTCTGAGCCACCGGGACAGGTTTTACTTTGCACATGTACTCGCGGAATTCTTTCAAGAAAGCATGCGGATCCGGCGAAAAATCGTCAGGTAGGACGAATTCACCAGGTATACGAATGGTGGTACCGAAAAAGAATTCGGCAGCAGAGGCGCCGATATCCATGACGTATGACCTTAAACCGAGTAACACGTTTGATAAAGATCGGGACCACTTATGCTTAGCGTGACACATTATGGCTGCTTTCAGTGTTCGGTGCCATCTTCCTACCATGCCGTCAGATGCCAGGTGGTACGCGGTGGTGTGGATGCGATTGCATCCGATTAATTGCAAAAGGGCTGCAAAAACTTGTGTCTCAAAATGAGTGCCTCTATCAGTGGTTAAAGCCTCAGGACAACCGTATTGAGAATTCCACTGATCAACGAAAGCTCTGAAAATCGTTAAAGCCTTAATGTTTTGAAGAGGAACAGCCTCCGGCAAGCGTGAAAATTTGTCCACCATAGTTAGGCAGTATTTAAAGCCATAACTATCAGGAAGGAGACCTAATATGCCCATGTTCACGTGGCGGAACCGATCTTCCGGTGCCACAAATTTCGCCGGCAGAAGCTGGTTGTGCCAAGTTATTTTCGATTGCTGGCACGCCACACATTCCTTACACCAAGCAGTAATGGTCCGCTTCATGGAAGGCCACACATAACGCTTCCGAACAAAACGATCGGCAACTTTAGCGCTTGGGTGTGCCGGATTATGAAAAAGTTTGAGTTCCTACTTAAGGAGTGAGAGTGGTATGTAAGGACGAGTATGTAAGGGTGGTATGTAAGCCTCTTTGGTTAGGTCACATTTGAAGATGCAATAAGAATATCATCTATGTATGAAAATGTGAAATTTAGATCCCCCAGGGCGCGGTTAATATAACGCTGAAATTATGGACTGGCGTTACGAAGACCAAAAGTCATGGCGGTATGCTCAAAATGCCCGAAAGGCGAGATAACTACGGTCATGGCTATCAAATATTTTTATTAAAATCAATCCATGATCAATTAAATAAATTTTCTTAAAATATCGATCGAGATATCGGTCTAATCACGGGTCGAAGTACGGCACGCAGAAAATAAAACTAAGGGAAGAAAAGGATTTTTTAAGAATTTTTTATCCAAACGATGCCCCTCTTTAATAAATTTTGCGACACTCTCCTTCAAGAATTCCCTTTTGACCCTTTTGATCACAAATATGAACGTATGCATTTCTTTACATGCATATACGTAATTATAAACGTATCGTCTAATATCGATATTTTTCCTTTCACTATAGACTCTCGATTGCTACCGTCACGCACACGGATCATCTTATTACCAAAAATTAAACGGATTATGGGAAATCTCATGTGTGCAATGCAACAATAAAAATTATGAAATTTCTCCTTTTACTTGAAAACGGGCCAAATGACAACACCTACACCTTACCGGAGTTCCAGTCCTTCTACAATCAAAGAAATGCAAGACCTGCCACAAAAACCTATTTTTGATAACAGATTCCAAAGATTCTCCCGCATGTGTCTACATCATCAAACAAGACTTCTACGACAAAGAAACTTTTCAATCTTAAAAGTTACGGTAAATTACGAACTAGCATCCCCAAACATAAAGAAAGGATGAATGGATCGATTGGGAAGCGCCCAGTCCATCAGACCGCACACAGATTGCCACCGTCCTCGAGTGCGGATTCCGGGAAGGACCAAATGGTCATCGGCTCTTATTTCCATTACCATCAACAGAAGCATCACCAGACTTCACCTCTGATGAGAGCGAGCTTGAGGCTCAGGAGGGCGATTCCAAGTAGACGGCAAAGAGCCTTATTGGAAATGCTAGTTAGCGATTTCGAGGACGATTCGTCAGGTGTCCGTCCTCTTACTCAATACTCCTGAAACTTCATCAAGTTCTTCCACCTCACAAAATAGTCAACCTCAAACCTCTTCCACATCAAAAAATTTCCAGTATCAAAATCCTGAAGATCCCCGGATGACGAGTTCCTCCTCCTCAGACCACGAATCGGGATATTTGGGTAAAGGCGAAGCTATAATTAGGGTCGATTATAAATAGAAAAGTAAAGAAAACTTAGACCTTACACTTATAACTAAACCTTACAACAATTGTAATCGTATGTGTTCAGGTAGTACCACCCACTACTTACAACGTGGACAGCGCCGACAGCGCTATGGTTACAGATAAAACATGGTGGTAGTCACGTGACTACACCCAGATCCAAATTTTTAGAGGGAATATCAACCTAATCTCTCTCTTAATTTTAACAAGTTATGAAACGAATGAATTCGAACAAATAAACATAGCAGATCTTAATCAAATAATAGGTAAGATGGAAGATAAAAAAGGAGGTGAGAATGGAATAAAGGTATTAGGTAATAAATTTGTAGATATTATATATCAGTCATCAAAGGAAGGGAAATTTCCGCGCAATTGGATAGAATCAACAGTCATACCGATAACGAAAATCACTAATACCAATAAAGGTCATGAATTCAGACCAATTAATGTTACCAACTTATGAAAAAGTCTTAGAATTGGTAGTTAAAAGTAAGGTAGAAGAATATTTTGAGAACCACAACTTACTAACAGAACACTAATCTGGATTCAGAAAGAATCATTCATATGAAGCGATGCCACAAGATTTATTAACTGGTTGGGAAAGAAGAAATTAGTGAAGGAAATGTAGGATTAGTGGTCTTTCTAGATCCCAAGAGAGCTTTTGAAACGGTAAATAGAAGCATTTTGCTAAAGAAATTAAGGGGTTATGGAATAAAAGGGACTGTTTTGCAATGGTTGGAAGACTATTTAAAGGATAGGAAACAATATAGAAAATGGGGAAATATGTAATCGTCTAGTATCAATGTTCAAAATGGCGTGCCGCAAGGCTCGGTTTCCGAGCTACTTATGTATAATGTGCAAATGAATAATATCTTTTTTTTCGACATATTTTTCTTCGACATCCTTTTCTTCGGCACCTTTTTCTTCGGCATCGTTTTTCTTCAGCATCCTTTGTTCATCATCTTCTTCTGAATTCGCTTCATAAAATTTTCGTTTTTCTCCCACCGTCAAAGAAATTTCCTTTTCTCTCTGAAGCGAATCCCTTACAGTGTTGCGGAGATCGTCTTGGTTAATCTTCTGAAAGAAGAAGTGGAAGGTGTCATCCTTCCGCACCTGGACGCACGTACCACCAAATGTGAGATAGCAAGACTCTTGGCTATAATTTCCGATTTCAGGACAATTGAAATTGTCTATTGTTATAATTGATAATACACTTAGTTCTGTAAGACTTAGAGGCTGCATAAACCATTCCACTGGTATTCAAATATTTTTTGTGAAGTTAACGTAGTTTTCACGAGTCTGAAACAAAAAAGTTGATAAATCGTTATTTTTTCTAATATGATTTAAAAATATTAAACCTGATTAAAAATGAAAGTTTAAACAAAATTTTATTTCAAGTTTTTCAAATATTAAAAAACATATCCATGATTAAAACTAAAAAATAGTTTCTCTTTTTTAGCATGTTTGCTGTAATAAATATTTTTATTTTAAATACGTAAAATTTCTTTGAAAATTAGTTAAAAAAATGAAGATAACTCGAAGATTAAAATGTTTAATGTTTCACTATAGTAGCATAATAGCATAGCTTTCGAATGAAAGGAGAAGGCATAACGGAATATTCTACAGACATTGTAAAAAAAACTCAAAATTTAATTATTTATTACTTAATTTAATGTTATAAAACATATTTTGCTCATTTTTTTAAAACTATTTTTATTGGTTTAAAAACTCCAGATTTCAGTGGAAATTATTCTTAAATTTATATAATATTTGATCAAAATTTTATGATCAATAACTTATTTTACTTCAGCAATAAAACTAGTTTTAGAAAAATAAGCAAGTGAATTCTAAGAATATTTTCTATGAAATTAAATGGAATAATGGATAATTCAATTTTAAATAAAACCATCTGGAACAATCAGAAATATTATAAAATCCCTTGATATATTTTAAAATGTCGTAAAATATTACAACATTCTTGGAAATTTTTACTAATCCTTTAGGAATCTTCAAAAAGATCAGGACTTCCTCCACGGAAAATTCGATTGAAGAGGCTCACAGGGTCAGGATATCCTCTTCTTCCTGATCCGGAGGGAGAGTAATTCCATCAGGCTGGTCCTGTGGTGGATTCTCAGGAACGGAGGCTCGAAGCTCATTTATGGCAGCCTCTATTGGAATTGGGTCGGTGAGGCCCAATTCGAATATCGGCGGAGTGGCGGCCGGTAGATCGGTTGCAGCGAGAGAGGAGTCCAAGGTCTTCGGGCTGAGTTTGAGAAGAACCCAGTGGGGCTTCTTCTGCTTGCGTTTCGGTGGGAGAGGCACGTACTTCTCTGTATGGGTCCTTCGCTCTTCCACAGCGAGGCGGCTACGATCAGCCCAAAGCTTGTGTTGGCTCTTATTTTTTGGATATTTTCTTGATTGGGTAGGATCCCCTCTAGCGAAAAAACTTGAGTCAGTCTCCCTGAGACCATTTTTCCCCCTTGTATGACGTGGTTTTTTGAAAAGGAAGCAGTAATGAAGTTTACAAGGAAACAGATCCTTCCGTGGGGAAGCGACCTAGGGCGAAGGTAATAGGAAGCAATAATATAATTTCACGGGGTTATGGATCCTTCCGTGAGGAAGTGACCTAGGGCGAGGTTAATAGGAAGCAATAATATAATTTTACGTGGATCCTTCCAGGAGGAAGTGAGGTAGGGCCAAGTTAAGATGAGACAGGAGAGTATTTTTACAAGGAGATAGATCCTTCCATGAGGAAGTGACCTAGGGCGAAGCTAGTAGGAACTGTAATATAATTTGCCGGGGGTATGGACCCTTCCGTGAGGAAGAGACCTAGCGCAACGTTATTAGGAAATAGTAATGGAGTTTCACGGGGACATAGATCCTTCCGTGAGAAAGCGACCTAGGGCGAAGTTAATAGGAAATCATGAGGTAATTTTACAGGGTCATAGATCCTTCCGTGAGGAAGTGACCTGGACTGAAGTTGTAATGAAGCAATCATGGGGTTCCTATAAGGACGTAGATCTTTCCGTGAGGAAATAACCTAGGGCGAGGTTATTAGGAAACAGTAGTGGATTTATTAGGAAATAGTAATTAAGTTTATTACAGAGGTAATGCCGAGGAGGGAAATCGGGATTTGGATTACCGAGAAAAGGGTAGAACACAATAAATCGGAGACCAAATTGAAAGACAGTAAGACATTTATTGCCACTCACAGGTTGAAGATCGCCATTCCGTGGAGAAGAACGGGCGATCTCGAGATTGTCCGCGTGGACGTCAGGGTGGTCTTAAAAAGGGCCGTTGAGTTGAAGATGGAGATTCTTCCTCGTAGAGGTTCCGGTAGTAGGTCAAGAACGTTGGCGTCACAGTGGACGATAGTCGAAGAGCGATGGGGAAGAGCACCAGCGATAAGCATAAGGGGAAAGGCGGCACTTTAGCCGAAAAACGAGAGCAGTCGAAGTTGAGTCGAGCGAATACAGACTGAGGAACCGCTGTGCTGTTCCTCGGGGTTTCGGGTCCCCTCGGGGGATTCCATTCCGTCTCGTGTGCGGCCCGGCAACCCTTTCATGCAGGGTCGTACCGAGTTCCGCGTTATGGTAACAATTCTGTTACAAGTTTTACGAGAACATAGATCCTTCCACTAGGTAGTAACATAGGGCGAAGTTAAAAGAAAACCATGAGGTAATTTTATGGGGTTCAATCCATCATACGAATAGGTGCATTCATTAAAACCTTAGCAGAGCTAATGTTCAAACAATACGGATCTGTTTTGCTCGAGTCATTGTTTATGCTGTGAGCATATTATGTTGATATACTTCTTTGCACGATGTAATTTGTCTTGCGACAGATAGGTATATGACGCAATAAAACCGAAAATCTGTATGGAATTATATTTTATGATAACTGAGGCTTCAATTTAGATGCTCAAGTGAGATAGCGTTCAAAAATAAAAATTTACGACGTGGTATACAGACAGACTGTTAGTAATATATCTGGAATCATCTCGTAGAAAATCCAGCAATTACGAAGTTAACGTTTGTCGAATTTACTACCTACAATAGAAAATGAAGTTCATCGCTGGCAATCTACTTCTCGGTTTATCTGTTTTGCTTCGTTCAATTGGTAAATATATAAAAACAAGAACATTGTGCGCGCTACGCGCGCACTAATTGCCCTTTATTTAGGAAAAACATCTACTAGGTGGAAGTACTTTGTTACAATTTAACGATTTTGTTAACATTTTTTAAATTATTTTTTCAACTGCAAATTCAACTATTCCGTGTTGCTTGAGCATTTATCTTCTGTAGTTGAGACTGCAACTATTTTGTTGTAAATTCATATATTTAATCAAAAAGTTCATGTGTTCTGATGGAAAGTTAATCTTTTTGGTTGAAAATTAATTTCTTTGACTTGAAAATAATTTTTATTTTATCGAAAATT
This sequence comes from Andricus quercusramuli, assembly GCA_932178445.1. Taxonomy (NCBI): domain Eukaryota; kingdom Metazoa; phylum Arthropoda; class Insecta; order Hymenoptera; family Cynipidae; genus Andricus; species Andricus quercusramuli. The sequence continues at coordinate 67,264 of CAKNXH010062753.1, forward strand.
AATGTTTTACTGAAAATTTAACTACAAATATCATGTTTTTTCAAATATCAATTTTCTTCATGCTGAAAATTCAAATATTTGTTTAAAAATTATTCTTTTTTGTAAAAAATTAATTTTTTTATTGAAAGTTAATTTTTCTTAGGTTGAAAATTAGTGTTTTCATTGAAAATTAATTTTTTTAACTCAAACTTTAACTAAATTTGTTTGCAAATTCTTTTTTGATAGACATTTAATCTTTTTGAATGAAAATTAATTTCTTTGGTTGAAAATGCAACTATTCGAATGAAAATTTATTTTATTTGCTTAAAACCTTATTTCTCTAACGGAAAATTAAACTATTATATTTTTTGTTGAAAATTGATATTTTTAATTTGAAAATTCATCTATTTATATTGGTCTTTTTTGGTAGAATATTATTATAATATTATTATATTATCATTATACAGGTTGAAAATTAATGCATTTTGTTAAAAAATATTTTTGGTCAGTAGAAAATTATTTTGTTTCTATTGAAAATTGATTTTTCTAACAAAAAATTTAACTATTCAATTTTTCGACATTTCTTTTGATAGACACTTCATCTTTTTTATTGAAAAATGATCTTTTTTAGTTGAAAATGCATCTATTTTTCAGAAAATTGGTATTTTTTTGGTAGCAATATAACCTTTTTGGTTAAAAATTCACGTATTTTGTTTCTAATTATTCTTTTTTGGTAGAAACTTAATTTCTTTTGTTAAAATTTCATTTCTTTTGTTGAAAATTAGTTTGTTTTTTCCACTGAAAATTAAATTTTTGTTAACTATTCAATTTTTCCTCAAAATTATTTTGTATGGACATGTAATATTTTTAGTCGAAAATTCACCTGTTTGGTTGAAAATTGAACTATTTGGTTTAAAATTAATTTTCTTGATTAAAAATGCATCATTTTATTTAAAACTTCATTTTTTTGGTTTAAAATTTAACTAGTTTTGTTGAAAATTCATTTTTTTTGTTGGCAATGAATTTTTTATTTAAAATTCAGCTATTTCATTTTCGATAAAAAAGCTATCTTTTTCTGTTGAAAGTTCAAATATTTGGTTGAAAACTCGTATCTTTCAGTCGGAAATTCTATTATTTTGGTAGTACATGCTTATTTTTGTAAGGTAAATTTAACTTTTTTTCAAAAAATTCGTCTTTATGACTTAGAAAATCAACATTTTGGATGTGACTTTTTTTCATTATTGACTGAAAAATATGTCTTGGTTGAAAATTCAACTCTTTGGTTGTAAATTTAACCATTTTGTTGCAGATTCTCTTTTTCTTGGTTAAAAATTAATTATTTTAATTTGAAATGTAATAATGTAGTTTTAAATTGATAAATCCTAATCAACTGAAACTTGATTCCTCATTATGTGTGTGAATTTGGCAACATTTCTTCGAGTTTTTAAAATTACCCAATTGGCATTAAGGAAAATAGACAACAATGCTTTCGATATTTTCGTGACAAATCTATTTTTTAGAGAAAGATTAATAATAATATAATATCATATCTATAATTCTAAGTACATTTTAAATAGCAGCTCAATTACACGAAAACAAATCAATTTCAAAACATGATTTGCTGAGTAACATTTCCATCTACAGTTAAACACTAGTAACACATGGAAATAAAACCCGTCATTGAATGCATGCTCAAGACTACCATTTTTTATCAAAAAGAGTTAAGAAAAAAAGATCACTAATTGATAAGCAACTGAGATAACGAAAAAATTATATGGTCAACGTTTTCAGAAATTGACTTTAGTAAAATAATCATTTGATTTTCTTATACAAATTATTCCATTAGTGATATAATAAAATATTATGATTTTGAATGCTAATATTCTTAACGAGCAGTATATATTTATAAGTCGTATCTTGTTTGATATTATTTCTCTAATCAAAAAAAATTTCTTCCAAATAAAATATTGACTTAACTTTACGAAATAATTGATTCAATCTCACTATTTTAAACCAGGAACACAATCGTGTATTTTATTTTCACAAGCTTTCTTGCGCTTATAATCCAAAAATTTTCACGCAAAACACCTAGAGTTACCTGTGTCCTTGCATGTAGCAAGTTTTTATGAAGTTTTTCTACAATCAAGGTAGAAACACGATGCCTTGGCAGTATAGCTGGGAATTCAGTTTGAATAGGTAAAAGTGAATTTTTCAATTTTCCACCGAGTCTAAGAATTCCAGCCTCATCTAGAATAGGATTTAATCTTTGCAAAGGAGAAGAATGAAAAATCGTTACTTGCCTTTCTAGGCAACTAAGCCCATTAGAAAAAGCTTCTTTTTGAGCATAACGAATCCAAAAATTCGAAGCTTGAATGATCGCATAACTAGATAAGAGCATGTTTTTATTTTTTGGCCAAGAGTCTGGATTTTCAGAGAGAAATTTTGGCCCCTTCCACCATAGATTATTACTAACAAATGAGGAAACTGGAATACCGTGAGACGCAGGATCTGCAAGATTGTCTTTGGATTGGACATAAAGCCACTGAGCATCAGGAATAGAAGTATAAATTTTCGAAACACTATTGGCAATAAATACTTTCAATCACGTATACAGTTAATTTTGCCAATAAGGCAGCAGCACATAGCTCCAGTCTAGAAATACTCACAGTTTTGATCGGAGCAACTTTAGATTGTGCCATAAGCAGATTAGCTTCAAAACGTCATGTCCAAGAAATACCCAACAAGGTATCAGCACTTTTGAAACTAGAGGTATTTCCTCCTTGAATTGTTTCCATTTATTAACTATGTCAGGAAGTAGGTCATCATCATACGATACTTTAATGAGCCATGAAGACTAAAGCCATATTTTTGCAGTAATGACATTAGGTGAAAGCCAACCAAGAGGATCAAATAACTTTCCAACTGGAGACAAATGATGCCTTATTGTGATTTTTTCTGAAATCATTTCGATAACATTAAAACGAAAAACATCGTCCAAAGGGTTCCAAAAATTCCACGAATTTTGAGACCGGAGTTTCCTTCAAAGAGAAACTCAAGAGCAAAATTATAATCTGTTGTGTCCAGATCACTTGATAAATCCTTAAATTAATAGCAGCATTACGAAGTGACATGCCGCCAGATTGAGTTAACTGAATCGTTTGATTTCGTTTCTCGAGAGCAAGAAGCTTATCTTCACCATCGATAAAAATGTCATCAACGTATGTTTCGTTTTATAATCTTGGAGCTCCTAAAGGGAAGCGCATTCTCTTATCATGGGGAAGCCGACGTATGACGCGATTCGCGAGCAACGGAATTTGTTGAAACATTTATTTAATATCAGCAGCTAAAAAATACTGATATAAACGGGAACGAAAAATTATGGCAATTAAATCATTTGTAACTTTTTTCAAATATATAAACAATCGTTAAGAGAATTTGGTTGTACTATTTGTTCCCTAATAACTGGGTGATGAGGAATAAATACCCGATCAAGCTATTTTCTTTGAATCACTAAGTTCTGATGGAGGCGTTTTAAATGGAATCCTAACTACATAGCGACCATCAGAATCACGAGTGTAACTGGAAGCAAAATAGAATTTTCACTCAACATCTTCAGCTGATAATATGTTCTTTTTCGGAACTTCTTTTAACTTGCACAAATTTTGCAAAGTTTCCTTCATTAACGCGGTTGAGATGTGATGTACTTTAATAGTAGTAGTAAGTTCGGATTGACTAATGGGTCTGGTCATTACACAATTAAACATCATTTTTTGAGCTATCAAAGAACTAAAAGGTACTTTACGAAGTCCTTCTTTCGAAACTAGGCCGTATACATCAGCTCCTACCAATAAATCATATATATTTCCGTTTGCATACGGGTAGGAATCAGCCAACTCAATGTCATGAAATTGTTTTGGCAAATATTTTACAATAAATGAAGGCCACACGTATGTAGCTTTTCCTGAAAACCGAAAGGCACTCATGGGAATACCAATTTTCTTGAGTTGAGGCGACTGTAGATAAGAGGATACCGAACAAGAAATCGATCAGACCATTGCGCCACCTAACACAAACTGACGCATCTACTCGCTCCCGTCTCAGGCGCAATCATTGCGTTAAATCTTCAAAAATAAATGAGGATTCCGAACATTGATTCAAGAATGCTCGAGTGAATACTCTTCGTCCATTTGAAGCTACCACAAGAACGCGCGCAGTAGCTAAAAACTTCGACCTCCAAATTTTTAATAGTTGAACTTGCATGCCTTGCATCGTCTTTACAATAAAAATAAATTAATTTTTGATTCGCTTGGTGAGCATGAACAGCTGACTTCTCTTTCTTCAAATTAGATTGTTTTGACTTACTGTCTGATGATTTTTTATTTGCTTTCATTGCTTCTAATACGCGAAAACGAGAATCTAAAAATGTCATAAAATCCGAGAAAGTGAGAAAATCTGAATTTTCCCTATTTCTCTTCTCCCATTCTATTATCGAAACTTTATCCAATTTTCATTGTAGGTTAAAAAGTAACGAAGCATCCCACTGATCTACAGGAAGACTTAAGTTCGAAAGCGATAATCTTAGATCAAAAACGGCATCTTGCATCTTTTTCAAATGCACCATCACATCAGCTGTTATTTCCGGTGAATCATAGAATAATTTCAAACATGCATTTATCAGACTTCTATTATTTTTATACCGAGCTTTTAAAGCATTCCAATCATTTTCAAAATTAGTGACCGTAATAAATGGATTTTTAACAACAGTTATGAAGCTTAACCTAACAACAGAGTTTTCAAATAATGCAAACGCTGCGTATCATCAAGAGTTTCATTTTGAATGACTACAGAATTAAAAAGATCGCGAATTATAACCAATCGCTATGCTCACGAGAAAATTCTGGTGTCGAGATTCGAGGAAGTTTTAACCCAGAAATATTGTCTGGCTTCTTTTGCCTTTCAAGCTCCTGGACATCCCAGCTTTCGAGGATATTTTCCAAAATATAATTCGTACTGTCGTAGTAGGCCTGCTACACTTCTTTTAATCGTTTAAAATTGTAGACATCTTCATTTTCATCTTCGTTAACGTCTTTTTGCAAGGAATTTGCCCTCAAAAAGATATTGAATCGTAGACGTTTATCCCAAGGATTCTAAGATTGTCCAGTCATGCTCTTAAGTACTGAGGAGAAGGATTCTCCTTTGCTCCTAATCTTTCTATTCCATTGAAAATTTCATTGAAAAGTGTTTTCTGTTCCTCCAAAGCATGGAGGTAAGACATTTCACGTGAACCCATTTTTAGTCTGAGGAGCTCCGGCCACCATCTTAAACTTTACCACAAAACAGTAACCAAAAAGTCCAACGACAAAGTGCATCACAATCAAGTTACAGAAAATGACGCAACTGCGTCTCACTTATCACTCACAGAGAAATTCTGCATTTTCCGTTTTGAAATATAAAAATTCTTCCTTCCTCAGCCCAATCCGTCTTGAAGAACCTTGTTCAAAGAAATGGTGAAAGAATAAAAGTCGAAGAGAGTATTGACTATATATATATTATATCTATTATTAATATTTAAATTAACATATTTCTATTTCTTTTTGCAGATCTAATAAGTGCAAACCCTGGTCGTGCAGAACCTACTAAATTAATCAATTTATTTCCTGTTTCAAACGGTGTCCATTTTCCTCCTATCGAGGAAATAGATGAGGAAAGTGCCTTATCCATCCCTAATTTCAAAAAACTCAATGGACAGCGAATAAATATAGATCCTATGACTTACCTAAAAAGGGGTAATTTCATCTTTGGATATGAGAAGAACAAGTTTATCAAAAATCTTGGTATTTTATTTCGCCAGCCAAATCTATATGCCGTATTTGACACAAAAAATCACCAGTGGTACAGTATGTCCTTCGGTGAAGTACAAATATTGGGTGTGAGTCGTATTCTGTCACTTGTTCGCGAGCATGATAAGGCTCATGCTCTTGTACACATCCCTTACCGTCGAATAAATTCGGAAGTACATGATGAAGCATGCAAAGTGGCATACCTTAATACAAGAAATTACGAAGGAACTTTCAGGATAGATTTATTTCCCAAAAAGAGTGACGCGAAATCAGTCAAGAATTACTACCTTCAAAAATATCATGATGCATACCAAAGTTATGAAGGAGGACCATCAGGAGAACGCTGACGAGTGCAATTAATAATTTTAAATTGGCATATGTGGTCTAGGGGTTAGCACGTTTTCCCTTCAACCTTAGCGACGCAAGGACGAGAGTTCGAGTCTCGGTGGACACGTACACTAGCCTTGCGAGGACTAATAATAAGAAGTACTATACACGGGTTTTACTGCGATATTCCTTGTGTACTGCAGAAAAATTTGAAATTTTGGAAATTAAGTTTAAAACAAATATTGTAGGTGAATACTAGTACTGATATTTTGAAAGACGGGTGTAGCGTTTTAAAATACAAAATACATTATCAAACAGGAAACCCTTTTATGGCAAAGAGTAATCAGTATACATGTTAGTAGTAAACATTTAAGATAGGAAATAATCACGCTTCAGTTTTGAAGTGTGAATCTTTAAAAAATACACTTGAGTTATTTTTTTGAAGTAAGATTTATAACTAAATAGTTGTACTTTTAACCAAATGATTGTATTTTTAACCATGAGTTGAATTTTGAACATTCCAATTAAATTTTCAACAAACCAGTTATAAAACATCTAATTTATAGATTCCCTGAATACCTTCAAATCTCAGAATTCTCTAAAATCCTGAAAATCTATTAATTCCTTCACTTCCCTGAAATCCTTGAACAATCTTTATTCCTAAAATTCTTTAATATCTCTGAATCCCCTGAATCTTCTGGTTCCCTAAAATTCATTGTCTTCATTGAATCAAGAGTTTAATTTCGAATGACTACAGAATTAAAAAGATCACGAATTATAACCAATCGGTATGCTCACGAGAAAATGCTGGTATCCAGATTCGAGGAAGTTTTAAGACAGAAGTATTTTCTGGCCTCACTTGCTTTTCAAGCTGCTGGACATCCGAACATTCGAGAATATTCTCCAAAATATAATTTGTGCAGTCGTAGTAGGCCTGCTATATTCCTTTAAATCGTTTGGAATCGTAGACATCTTCATTTCCATCTTCGTTGACGTCTTTTTCCAAAGAATTTGCCCTCAGAAAGGCATTGAATCGTCGACATTGTCCCAAAGTATTCCAAGATTGTCCTATTGAACTAACTATGGATGAATTCGCTTGGATCTCTCACTGGGCTGCGGACTGTTGACGATATTACTGGCATCCGCAAAAATACGAGTATTGGCCATGCGCGAACAACTATCGTACCGACTTTACCGCGAGATTAATTACATGTTCACAATTCACGAAACAGCATTAAAATTTTAACAAGTAAGAACGAAAGCTTTTTCCTCGTCAATGAAAAAGCAAATAATATTATTATGTTCTCAACAATTTTAAATCTAAAATTTTTCTGCAATTTAGCAACAATTTTTAACAATGAAATTTTTGGTAGTGCGAAATAGCTTCAAAGAAGTAACACAATAGGCAGAGAGTATGCCATTATGAAGCAGCGTGTCCAATTTCAACAAAACAAAAGAGAGAAAAGAAAACCGATGGCTCTCAGCAACGCCATCCTTTCGATAATTCACTTAAAACCCTCTCAGTTTCTTTGCATACGCTAACGTCTGATTAATGTCAAAATTTTCCCATATTTTCGGATTATTGCATCACTGATCGACTTTAAGATGAGTGCTTTCTCAAAATTCCATTGGTTTATTTGATTTGAATTTGGTTTGAAATTCCAGTCACGGTTAAAAAGAAAAAAAAAACTTGGAAAAACATTCAAATCCATTTAAATTTCATTCCGTATTCAGTTTCGCGTACATGGTAACATATCATAACTTCGCTTTTTGAAATGAATACCTGTTGGCAAAACATAGCTAAATCCTATTTCTTTGTTTAAATTTTAAGTAAATACCTGAAGGGCGCCAGGCCGTTTGAAATTAAACATTAACCTACATGTTTCATCTAACGTTGATCTCCATTTTAAAGTAAAACTTTACCCTTCATTTTGAAACGAATGGTTCACTTCCAATTTTAAATTAATTGTTTACTTCCATTTTAAACTAAAACATTAACCTTCATTTATCAATAGACTGCTGAAGAGTAGTGGCTTCATCAGTATACAACACAAAACAACGATGACTCTTTTGGTTCTAGTTCTGTTTCTATATTCAACCTCTATTGACCCAAGTCGGGTGGGACTGCATCAAGTTGGTAGTTGGACGTATACTTCAAGGAATAAATAATAAAAACAATATAGTAGCCTTGAAATGGATTGAAACTTTGGTTTGCGAAAGGCATACATCATGTGAAACTTCAGACGATGAATGAAGACTTTGTGTTTGAAATGCTAGAAGGGGCGAATGATTTTAAGAAAATGCAGTTAGGAGGAACAGTGCACGGAAGCTAGATATTTTATGTAGTACCTGAAACAAAGAAAAAAAGTTGCGACAGTAGAATAATAGAAATAAGTAGTTAAAACGCGCTCTCGAGCTATGGTCAGGAGTAAATAACGAATTACATGGTTGCCAAAGAGTCGGTTCAATTATGCATGAGAGAAAAAAACAGTATGTCATGTGGAATAAATTTGTATCTCCCAGATTCTTGTAGGTTAAAATAAAAATGGGAATTAGAAGACTATTTATCATAGCGTGTTTCGCCCTAGTTGGTGGTGAAACGAGTGAGATAAAAAACGCTTTATGGTACACTTTATATGATACTATGGGCACTTGTGATTATGGAGAAAGAATCATTCTACTAGCAGACAAGAATGAGTGGGTTAGAGTTCCACGCGAAAATACGGAAAGGGTGCTAGGTAATTTAGGAGATCCAGAACCGAATTGTAACGGAGACAGATTGGTTAGTTTGAGCATGAAATGATCCACTTGTACACCTGGTGGAGGGGCGATAGCCACATAATGATTGTCTGTCTTATTGCAGATGAGAGACTGAGAGAGCTTGTGAGAGATTCAAGGGTAATGAGAGGTTTTGAATGTGGAGCAGATAATCACCTCTGAAATTCAAAAGTTACCTTAAGTCAAGGACGGAGATGAAGGAACATTTGAAAAACGAAACAACCGCGAATTAAGATAGAGAATTTACAGAAACCAGAAAAGCGATTAGTGCTCACAGTTAAGATGAACTTCTAGATAGCAAAACTTGAGAGATGCTAGTACACAATTAAGATATAGAGGGCGAATGTAGGATGTTCCAGGAAATAATTACACCGGCACACAAAAAAAAACACTTTTCTGTTCTACAGATGCGACACATATATTCCCATGTATTTTGACCCGCTGAGCACGAATCCGTGGTCCGTTTGACCCCAGCACATCTGGGTCAAGGGCATTTGAAGGTCAAATGGACAGAAAAGTATTTTGTGTGAAGATAACTACTATAATTTATGTTTTTTGGGTCGCTGAATCCGAATCCCGGGTCCATTTGAACTCAGCGAGTCGAAGTCAAGATCATTTCAAGGTCAATTTCGTTCATTTCTCTAAAAACAAATTTCTGCCTGCAGATCATGAAAGAACGGAAGATTTCACGTCCAGATATGTATGTTTTTATATTTTTATGACGACCTCTAAGGTCATGTTAAGGTCATTTCATTTAAATATATGGATGATTCATATGTGTGAATGGTAAATGGGCTACATTGGACTAGACTACCATACTAATATGTTGTGGGGGTCGCTAAGTCTGGATCCGAGGCCCATTTGACCCCAGGGCGCCAAGGTCAAGGTCAGATCAAGGTCATATCAAAGTTAGATCTGAAGAAAAATGTGTCAATCTTCATTGCCAGGTACTTGATCTCTCTTTAGCAGCCAGCAGTAGTCAGCCAACATATTCACGTCCCATTTTCCTTGCCATCGAAGTTCAGCGTCTTTTAGATCTTGATGGAAACGCTCCCCTTGCTCTTCGCTGTAATCGCCTAAGTTCTCAGGGAAATAGCTAATATGAGAGTCCATGAAATGAAGTTTGAAATTCATCAAACATCCCAAGCGTCGATAGTTCCTCACCATATTTGCTACGATTGCTTTGTAGTCATTACTTCTGTAATTTCCTAAGAAGTTTTGAGCAACATCTCGAAAACTGAGCCAGGCAGCTTTTTCTAAGCCTGTCATTGTCTTGATGAAATTTTCGTCGTAAAACATTTTACGGATCTGAGGTCCATCAAATACTCCTTCTTTCAATTTAGCATCACTTAATCGAGGAAATTCATTTGTCAAGTACTGAAAACATGTTCCTTCTTTATTCAAAACTTTGACGAATTGTTTCATAAGTCCAAGTTTAATGTGCAGAGGCGGGAGCAATACTTTTGATGGATCAATTAAAGGTTGTTGAAGTACATTATGATTTCCAGGTTCAAGTTGTTCTCTTATTGGCCAAACCTTCTTCTTGTAATGATTTGTGCGATCCCTGCTATCCCACAAACACAAAAAGCAGGGATACTTTGTATATCCTGATTGTTGACCAAGGAGAATGGTTGTGATTTTCAAATCACCACAAACTTGCCACTTATGTTTGTCACATTCAATTTTCTCCAATACATACTAGACGTTTTCGTAACTTCCTGTTAATTTTGTTGAATGCGCTATTGGTAGACTTGCGTACTCATTTCCATTGTTAAGCAGCACTGCCTTTAGACATTGTTTTGTCGAGTCTATAAACAATCTCCATTCTTCTGGAACGTAAACATCCTTTTTTGGTTCATTCATCAAACCGTTAACGTCTCTGCAATATACCAACATACCTTCTTCATCTTTATTGAGGTACTGACGGAACTTCTTTTCTCGATTCCTGTAGAAAGATGACTTCTTCCCCTGTTCTACCATTCCACGGCTCTTTAACTCAGCTGCCATATATTCAGAAGCATCTTTAGGAACACCCATGCTCCTGATGAAATCGTTTAAACTATCTTGGTTGAATAGTCTTATAGATTCATTTTTTTGCTTTCTCCGCAATTTTGGCACATATTCTTCATTTTCATGGTCTTCGTATGAGCAATCATCAGATTCTTCTTCACCGTCTAACATAACCTCTCTATCTGTCTCTTTATTTGTCGAAGCTTCATTTATCATTGAGCTCGTATCCATATTTTCGATAGCAGACTCTTGATTAGACTTTGCAGTTATGACAGAAGACACTATTGCATAAGATATTCTTGATTTGCTTTTAACGTTGAATCCTTTAACTTTTGTGTTGCAAAAATAACAGTCTTTTTCTGATTGAGGTATTGACCATATTACCGGTGAGGAGTATTTTAACATTTTATTGTTTTTCACTTTATTCCAACGTAAAAGCATAGTGTAACAAGCACTGCAAATGCTATCTGGAGCAAATGTTTCATTTTGAAGGGAAATTTCTCTTTTATAACATTGACGATATATGTCTCTACATTGCTCATTCATTGACCTACGGCAAGTGATGACTTCATACTTTCCACAAACGTACACGGAGAAAATTTGGTTAGGAAACTTTACCAAACTTTTGAGTAAAATTGGGATATATGGACTAAAAGGAGAATGTTTGACATTATTGTAATAATTTGTGACGTGCAAAAGGTTAAATAATACATGGCAGTTCGGTAAACTTTAATAGCGCAGATTAAAGTTTCCAAATGTACAGTAAATATTTTCAAAAGTAAACATTAATGCACGTCGTGTAATTATTGAGAACTATTCTGTCATACATTGAGGAAAAATTGGATAAAATTTCATATTAGTTGAGTAAAGTTTGCAAATGTAAAGTCAAGCAAACTTTAAATTATGCAATGTTAATGCTTCCCTTAAAATCGGTTATAGAATGACAAATTTCGGTGAATGTTTCTAAGTAAAAAATGTATTATATACTCGAAAGTTTGGTAAAGTTCAAAATCAATTCTAGAGAAACATTGATTTTTGATATGTGACTGTTTCCACCACATTGCATGAAAGTTTATCCGCTGTGGAATAGATTTTAATTTTTGCTACGTTAGACTTTATTCGACAGTTTGGTAAACCGACATTCGAGTCGCAGTCGCCCAGCATCTCCCACCACTTCCCAAATCTTGCAGGATCGTATAAAAGTATTAAGCACCTCGAAGATATTTACCATTTTTTAAATTATGAATAAGTTGTTCAATTTTCAACCTATTCATAGTTCTCGTTGGCATTTAGTATTGGATAATGCATAATAGTTCTACAATAGCAAAATAAAGATGGAGTTGATTTATGAAGGTTATTACAAAGTTGGTTACCATGTATCGAAATTGACGCATATGGCGTAAGCATTAGTGATGCTATTTCAGTGCTTTTTGCCATGTTAGTGTTTTCCTTACAAAATTTGTAGTTTTTTTTTCATTTAGTGGGATGAAAAAATTATATTTCAATGAGAATAAGAAAGCTTCGATCCAAAAAAATAATCCTGTTCCGAGAAAATCAAAATTGAAATTCGCGGTATCACGAAAAAAAAAGAAAGTATATATTTTTCCTATTGCATGATACAATTTTTTTTAAATATAAATACTAGAAGGTTAAAGAAATCAATACTCTGTTAAAATTTGATCTAAATATGAACTTAGATTTCATTGAATTTTGTTTTTAAATTATTGTGTCAATAAATGAGGTTTGGAAAAATATCTTTTTACCACAACTCTTACTATAGTATAATTTTGCAAAGTTTTGTATTGATAACAGAAAATTCAGGTTCAAAAATAAGACATAACAAATTTTTAAAAACAATTTCTTAAACTGAAATTTCTCATACGAAAAATCGAATAAAAACTTTTCATTAAATTTACGTCGCTATATAATTTTTTTGAGAATTCTTTTGCTAAAATCTTTTTTCATATTTTTTTACCATACAGTGTAATAAAAGTTTTTGCCAAATCTACATCGTAAAAATCTTTAAAGAATATATGAATAATTATTCAACAACAATGTTTTAAATAATTTTGTATTTTTACTCAGTGTAATTGGAAAAAATTTCATTTTTACAGAAATTTGTATATAATTTGATTAATCATAATAACATTTTATATAATTTGTCAACTGCGGTATTAACCAAAGAGTAACTCTTTCAATTGTGCATTGCGTACCTACAAGAAATTATGTAATTTTTGCAGATATAATCAAATATACTGATAAGGATCACCATTGTGTACATTCTCAAAGAAAGTCACAATTAATATATATATAATATTTTTATACAATATATGCTAATTTCCGACGAAAAAAAAACTAATATAACCTAAAGTTGTTCATAATCCTAAGTTTAATTTTTAAGTAAAATGAATTTAATTTTAAATAACCGATTTCTGGTAAAAAGGGTTAACATAACCTTAAATCGTTCCAAAATTGTAAATCTTCTTTGAAGCCTATATCAAAATTGCCGGTGAAAATCACTAGCCTAAAACCTATAATGAAACAAAAGTTTTAATCTTCTTTGAAATCAAATGATTTTTCATTAAAAATACCGTTTTTTCACTCAAAATTCTTGGTCTTAAACAGCAACATAACCTGAAATGGTTGAAAAGTTCTAAATCTTCTTGGAAATTTTATAAATATAATTTATTTTAAACAAAGTCATTGGTTTTAAATTTAATGATTTGTCAAAAATAACGATTTTAGATAAAACAGGTCAACATAAGCTATAGTTGTTGAAAAATGGTACATGTTCTTTGAAATCTAATAATTTTTTATTAAAAATACTAATAATTCTCAATGAAAAACACAAACATAAAATAACAGAAAATTATTAAGAATTGTAAATCTGTTCCAAAATCCAATGACTTTTTTGCAAGATGATCGATTTTTTGTGAAGAACGTTAATATTATTTGAAACTATTCAAAAATTTGCTATCCTATTTGAACTATAGTGATTTTTTCACAATACCAGTTTTTGGTATAAATCGTTAACCTAACCTACAATTGTTAAAAATCAGAAATCTTGATGATTCTTGTTTAAAAATGCTAATTTCCAGTTTAAAAAAATTACACAACCTAAAATTTCAAATAAATTTCAAGTCTTTGAAATGTTTTGATTTTATAATATTTTTTTTTCACCCAGCGAAAAGTACTAATATGAAACATGTGTAATATTTTCAATAATTTCTTAGCCAATTTGAAAGTTTTAATTTAATTGCTTAAAAGTAATGAATATTCAAAAAGCACAAATCGCTTTGGGTAAAATTCATATGATTTTCATTCGATTAAAATTTTTAAAAGCTCATTCTACTCCTTGAAAGGTCCTTTACAATTGTATTCATCACGTTTTTATTAAATATCATATAGAAAATTGTTTTATTTAAAACATGACTAAATAAAAGAGTTGTACGTATTATTTTTAAATAAAACAATTTCTACGAAAACGAGACGAATATAATTGTAAAGAAACTTTCGGGAAATGGAGTGAGCTTTTGTAAATTAAAATGAAATGCAAATGACGTATTTCGCCTAAAGCAGATGCAAAAACAGAAATAGTTGTGCAAATAACTACATGTCATAACCATGTAAGTGCAATTTTTTTGAAAACACGTTTTATTGGCTTAAAAATTCTCTAAAATTCTACCTGACATTGTGGTGAAAGGATATATCCAAATTCGAACGATAGTGTGATTTTATCTCGATAAACTGTGATCAATCATACGAAAATTTAAATCTTTGTATTTGATTACATCCTTTTATTGTATTAAATAGTTACAGAGACCAAAGTTAAAAGAACTGATTTTTAAAAAGATACAAAACAACTTCAAGTAATGAAAAGTCAAATAACAGAAATGAAGAATTGAAGAGCATAAATTTTAAAAGTGGTGTAAGAGAGAAAAAGTTAAGTAAATCACATTTTGTGTAAAGATCTTTAATTTTTTATATTTACATATTTTATGAGTGATTGCCGTGAAGTTGACAATTTTAGATAATATGATTTTCGAAAACAACAAAATTTTCAAACGGCCTCAAATATTTTTTAAAAATGAAGGATTACCCGAGAGGGTATGAAAATATAAAAATAAAATATCAAGGAACGTATTTGTGATGTATATGAATTTTACGCAAAAAACCTGTGGGACAGACTTTAAAGAGATTTTGAACATCCTTAACGGAAGAATATTTAACTCTACTTTTAATTTTTATCTTTTCCAAGTTAATATAAGTAACATCTGTAAATTTCACATATTTAAAAAATGGTTTAAATATGATTTGACAATTTTTCATTTTAAATTTGTAGCTTCAAATAGGTGCGTAGCAAGACATTTTGCATACTTTTTTATTTATTATTTCTAAACGAAGTCGTCCAAAATTTGGAAACTTTATTGAATTGTGCTTTGATATCATTTTAATACCTTACTCAGATAATATTAGAATCAAGTTAATATCCAAAGAAAAGGTGGAAAATTACTCAGAATTAAAGTGGCAATTACAAAATACATATTCCAAAAAATATAGATCTTATAATATAAATCTTTTTATGAAAACTTTAGTCACGGCACTGGTCGTTTCTCACAAGCGTTGAATCAATTCCTCTAGTTAGTATATAAGGAAGTTCCAAATTTCTCCTCTCAATGTGAAGCGTGCGTCAGCGTAGTTACGTCGAAAGCGTCTTATATATGTGTAGTATTATATTAGGGTTATTTATATGTATGTTATATGTGTTTGATAAGGTTTACGTGTCGTCAGTGTAATTGTAATGAAATTGTATTCTGATTGGCTGTAACTGACTCATGTGTATGTGAGTGTATGCTGTTGACTGTGTATAAGTTTGTTTTTTTGATTCACAGAAGGTTACGGTTTACCAAACTGCCAGTTAAAGTTTCTCGAGCGTCAGTGACTCCTTCATGCCTTTTCTGTAAACCCACTTATATTTTGTACCAAGCCCTCGACCGCGTTTTACCCAATTGTTCAGTAATCTTTATCTGAAGTTTGATATATTTTACAATTATGTGCATTAAAATGTCAACTACCAAGTACAGTATTAATTAAAGTACAGTTCAGAAGATATTCGTGTCAGTTTGTCGCACTTTCATGTTTGTTAATGAAGTATTACCGAATTTCGTCTTACCAAACTAGATATGAAACTTTATCAAAGTGTCCATATGTCCCAACTTTACCCAACTGAGTTTGGTAAAGTTTCTCGAAATATTTTTCTCCGTGTAGCAAAAAACATTTTTATCGCTGTTGCAGTCATGGCTGGTAAAAACATGATTACTTGTTGTAGCTTTATATTCTTTATCAGTTGAATCGCCAACCAATAAAGGGTGGCGGTAGCTGGATGACGACGATTGCGGGCCCGTTTCCTCACCCTGACCAATCGCCGATACTGGGCGTCCAATACCCTGCATCGTACTTTGTCTCGTGCCAGCCATGACGGCACAATGCTTTCTCCACAGGGCTTAGCCGAAAAATGAAAAGCAAGAAAAAAATCCGTTTTCTGCCGTCACCACGTGGAGCACAGAAAATACTTCGGGTAAATGGTGTTGCAGGTAACTTCGTACAGAAACTGTCTTTTGTTCTCATAAAAGTTGTCACCACCGTCTTTAAAATTTGAAGCCACTAGCTTTGCTCGCTCAAGTGAAGTTAGCTGATCGTTGGTGTAACAGGCAAATCGGATAAGGGCGGCTTCATAAAAGCTCACTTGCCGAATCGTTAGAGCTGTCAAAAGTTCCTTACAAGCGTGGGTACAAGCAGAAAAATATCGAGACGCCAGGCAAAGTTTACCCACATGTAGAAGTGAAATTTTGGATCGGTAACACATTTTTCTTTCGATCTAACTTTGATATGACCTTGATATGACCTTCACCTTGGCACCGTGGGGTCAAGCGGGCCTCGGATTCAGACTTAGCGACCCCCACAATATATTAGTATGGTAGTCTAGTCCCATGTAGCCCATTTACCATTTACCCATATGAATCATCTATATATTTAAATAAAATGACCTTAACAGGTCGTCACAAAAAAATAATAACATACACATCTGGACGTAAAATCTTCCGTTCTTTCAGAATTTGCAGTCAGAAATTTGTTTTTAGTGGAATGAACGAAATTGACCTTGAAATGACCTTGACCTTGACTCGCTGAGTCCAAATGGACCCCGGATTCGGATTCAGTGACCCAAAAAACATAAATTATGGTAGCTATCTTCATCCAAATGACTTTTCTGTCCGTTTGACCTTCAAATGCCCTTGACCCAGATGTGCTGGGGTCAAACGGACCACGGATTCGTGCTCAGCGGGTCAGAATACATGGGAATATATTTGTCGCATCTGTAGAACTGAAAAGTGGTTTTTTTTGTGTGCCGGTGTTATTGGCAGTTCAACTAAAGTGTGTGACACTGCAGTTGTAGCAAAAATTACTGGGGATGCTTGGTGGACTGATGAAATCCGCTTAGCCGTTAGCGAAATAAAACAAGCGTATCTAAGAAAGTTGGATATCACAGGTCTTGGCTATGACGATAGAATTAAACCAGGAAATTATTGCAGGTACAAGAAGAAAAAAGTAAAAATACTAGTTAAAGAAAGCAAGGATAAAACCAAAGCAGAAGAACAGAAGAAAATGTAAAACGCTTCCGATGGGAATAAGAAATTATTATATTTTTGGCAAATACGCAAGGATATCAAGAAAGGTAGTAGTAATACAGAGTTAGTCAGAATTAGAAATAGAGCGGGGAGAATGGTAGGGGAGAAGGTTAAAGTAAAAGGCAGTTATAGTGACAAGCACAACAAATTATTATTAAGAGGTGAAGCTGTAGGGCAGAACAACTGCGGCATAGAGCAAAGAAAAGGGAGATAAAGGAAACTGTGATAAATACAGAGATATCAGCTTACTAAGTGTTGTCAGCAAAATATTTTCAAAAATACTTATTAATAAGCTGATGAAAATAACAGAAGAGAATATCCATGAATATCCATTTTCTGAAATCCTTGATTCTCTGAATTGTTTGCATGTTCTGTATTCCTGAAATTCCTTGAATTTTTTAAATTCCCCGAATACCGTAAACTCTCTGAATATCTTAAATTCGTTAATATTATGAATTATTAAAAATCCCGTACATCCTTCTACTCACCTGCATTTCTCTCTACTACTGAAATATTTTGAACTCTAAATCCCCTGAATTCAGAGCAATAGTTGAATTTTCCAAAATCCCTGAATTCCTTTAATTCTTCTAAATTTCTTGAATTATTTCAAGTCTTTGGATTTCAGGGAATTCTATGTATTTCAGAAATTCAGATGATTGCGGCAGTTACAAGGATTTCAGAGAAATGCAAGGAATTTAGGTAATTTAGAGGTTAGGCAAAAATCGATTATCGAAATCTCGATAGCTGTCTAGGTTCAGGGCGATGCGATTAACCTCACTCTTGGTCTGCGAATCGACAGGTACGGCTGCGTCCGTCCGCCAAAGGATAAAAATCCATAAATTATAAACAAAATCAATTCGAAAAACCAAATTTAGATGTCCGCAGAGGAAGGATTGAAGGTTAGTCATTTTAATTTCTCGCGAGAGTGACAGGGTTGGCCTAAAATCAGAGTATTGGAAGGTGCGAAATGTACCTCGTGGCAAACTCCCTCACGCTTCGTCCTTCATTAAGTGTTTTCGCGGCTATTACAATTTTCTCGGGTGATTTAGATTAAACGAATTGTGCGCAATTCCTTACTAGGCTTCTCGGTAAATAATGGACTTTATTATAGCCTCAACCTTTCAGTGTTAACTAAATCCTATAATTATTGGATTATTGGGGCGAGTAAGGGATTTCGGAGTTTCAGGAAGTACGTATAATGAACTCCGTCACTATGTTAACTCTTCTTTCTTTTGTTAATTAAACCCTACGATTGTGTGTTTATTGGGGCGAGTAAGGGATTTCGGAATTTCAGGGGATACGCAAATAACCGTTTGCCTCGATTAAATTTCACAAGCTTGGTAAAATCCTGTCAAATGTGCTATTCGGAATTCCTGGTTCGCTATATGTAGATGTATACTCATGTGCTTGGTATGAAACTATACCATATGGTTCTAAGTGTCCGCGATTTAAAATAAAATGTTTTAAAACTTGGTTTGAAGAATCTGGTCTCGATAATTCTTTACTATTGAAATAACCTCACGTTCCCGGTAGATATTTCGGAGCCATGCCTCGTAGTTGTTCCTAGCTGGCAAGATTTGGAGTTTCCGGTTAAAATAAAATGGTGGTGATTTGAAAAAAAATCGATCTTATTAAATCTGTCCTAATAATTCTGCATTTAAATTAATTGAAGATTAAAGTAACTTTTGCCGTCGGTAGTGCATTTGTGGCGGCTGGCGCCCTCCCTAATTAATTAAGTGTAAAGCGATAATTTTAGTGGCAGGCCATTGAGACCAAGCCGTGGTCACATGTTTCGTCTCGAAACAAAACATTTCACAATCGCCCACAACAATCCATCATACAATATTTCGAGTAATTAAAACCTTGGCCAAGATAATGTTAGAATAATACGGATCTGTTTTGCTCGAATCACTGTTTATACTGTGAACATATCTTGATATACTTTTTTGTTGGATGTAATTTGTTTTGCGACATATAGGTATGCGACGAAATATAACAGAAAACAGGTTTGAAACTATATTTTGTAATAACCGAGGGTTCGGTTTAGAAGTTAAGAGTGAAGTAGCGTCTGGAATCATCTTGTCAAAAATTTATTAATCATCAAGATAACGTCTATCGAATCTACAAAAATAGAAAATGAAGTTCGCCGCTGGCACTCTATTCTTCGGTTTATCCCTTTTCCTTCATTCTATTGGTAAATATATAATAATTGATAACAATATAATATCTATGATTTTAAATACATTTTTAATAGAAGCTCGATTATCAGAAAACAAATTAATATCAAATAGCGAGTGCTGGATCACATTTCCATCTGAATTTAAACAATACGCCTGTTGGGTAGCTACGACAGCGCCACCCATTTGGAACTATTGGGAAGAAATTTGAATTCCAATTCAATATTAACGAAAAATCTCATAGTAAACAATTAATTTTGAGCCGAAGATTAACATTCTTGATTCAAATGAATTGGTATTCACTGCCATTTTTTATAAGTATTGCCCAAATAACTTCCAGATATCCAATAGTTCGCAGGTCAAGGTCATTTTTGAAGTAACTTTCAATGAAGAATACAATGGTAACATTTATTTTGAACTTGACAATGACCTTCAAGGTTTTTTAAGGTCCACTTTTTTAATGGAAATCGTCCTTTTTATATCGGCAACCGATAGAGCGGGAAATTTTACGTTCAAATATATACTCAGGTCATACATAGGTACATTGTAACCTTGAAGGTCACTCTAAGGTCATTTAAACTTAAACAAGGTATCCATACCTCTGAGAATAGAAACTTTCCACATTTTTTTCGCAAAGAGCAAAGATACTAACTTTAAAAAGGCGTATTCAGTAGTGACCTTAAGCACGACCTTGACGATGACCTTCAAGGTCATTTCAATGTCAATTTTTTTTCTATTCGAAACCCTCCTTCAAGGTTACATTGTACCTATGTATGACCTGGGTACATATTTGAACGTAAAATTTCCCTCTCTATCCATTGCCGATGTAAAAAAGGAGGTTTTCATTTAAAAAAAAAATAACTTTGAAAAAACCTTGAAGGTCATTGTCAAGATCAAAATAAAGGTCGTTATTGAATTCCTCGTTGGAAGCTACTTGAAGCATGACCTTGACCTCCCTAAAAATATCTTACGTGAGGAAATAATCAGCCGGCCCGTGAACTTATTATAAAATTCCCTAATTTAGACAAATGAAACACTTTCTTCATGAATATTATTTATTTATTGAAAATACAATGATCAATTCTTTTTATTTTAATGTTTAAACCTTCTAAAATTACTGCTTGAATCTCAAATAACAATTACTAAAAACTAGATGCAAATTTTTGGACAACTTAAAAATCCTAAAAAATAAAATTCATGGCTCTGTCAAATTCCCGAATAAAAAATTATTGAATATGTAATAAACTTCTCGAATTGGTAAATTCCCGAATAAAAAATTCCCGAACAGCTTATGGTATTACCAAAATAGGAAATTCCCGACAGTTTATAATATTTCCGAATTTGAAAACTCCCGATATAAAATTGCCGAATGATAATATATCCGAACTGCAAAATTCCTAAATTATAAAACTCCGGGAACAATAGAAAGAATCGTTCTTCAATCATTATTATTTATTTATTAAAAATACAATTATCAAGTATATTTATAGAAAAAAAATGTTTTCCTGATCGAAGTTTCTAAAATCATCTTTTTAATTCAAAATAACAATTATTAGAAAAATATATTTTTGGATGGAAATTTTCTGGACGACTGAAAAATCCTAAAATAAAATTCCCGAATTCTGAAATTACAGAATAATGAAATTTTCGAATTTGGAATAAAATTCCCGAATTGGAAAAAGATATGTTTTTGGATGAACATTTTTGGACGACTGAAAAATCCTGAAATAAAATTCCCGAATAATAAAATAATTAAATTCCCGAATAAAAACTTTCCGAGCTGTTAATGATATTGCCGAAATGGAAAATTCCCGATAGAAAATTGCCGAATTATAAAATATCCAAACTTGAATATAAAATAACAATACTTGAAGACAATTTTCATCCAGAAATATATATTTTTTAATTATTTTTATTTCAAAGGTAAACAGTAATTTTAGAAACTTTAAACGTTAAAAATAATATTTTTCTTGATAAAAATATTCTATTATTATATTTGTTTGAATTCAGGAATTTTCTAGTTGGGATATTTTATAATTTGGAAATTTTCTGTCGGGAATTTTTAAAGTCGGTAATATTATAAACTGTTGGGAATTTTTTAATCGGGAATTTCCCAATTAGGGAATTTCATTTTTCAATTTAATTTTTATTAATCTGGAATCTCATAAGGGAACGTCCATAAACCACGTAGCCTGTTCTTCTTTTGTTTGAATAAAGACGAAAAGACAATTGCCGTTAAGTGATAAAGGACACAACGTTATAAACAAAAGAAAAACAGGCTACGTAGTTTATGGACGTTCCCTAACATATTCAAAAATTTTATCATTCGGGAATTTCCCAATTCGGGAATTTGACCGAGTCGGGAATTCTATTTTCCGGGATTTTTAAAACATCCAAATTTTCTTTCAAATATTGTTACTTTAAATTCAAACAATAATTTTGGAAACTTGAAACATTAAACATTGTCTTTAATAGAAATATTTTATTATTGTATTCTTACTAAACAAATAAATAATACTAATTTGAAAAAAATTCATTGTTTAAATTCGGGAATTTTCTAATTTAGATATTTTATAATTCGGCCACTTTCTGTCAAGGATGTTTAAATTCGGTAATATTATTAACTGCCCGGAATGTTCGAGAATTTTATTAATCGGGAATTTACCAGCTCGAGAATTTTACATTGTCACAATAAAATCTTTCAAGATCGGTTACCATCTTATAAACTACATAAGTCATGGAGTAATCTTCAAAGATGATGAGGATGGTTGTTGTGTTAAGTTCTTTATTTACATTCACGAAAAATACGTTTTGATTCGTCCGCGAAAAGTCTAATTATTTTTAAACTAACAATTAGGTAAGTGAAAAGTTGTTTCAAATCTGGTGTCCTGATTTATAGCTTTTCACTTATACTTTGCCGTTTTTCCATCACTGCAAAGGAAGTAGCAGGCGACAGCTTTTATTCTATCGTAAGATAAACTTCCGCCAAATAGCATGTAATCTTTAACAGCTTGAAATTTAACATGCAACAAAATTTAACTTCAGTTTTTTCTGTGAAATATTTGAATGAACCTATATCTATTTCTTGTTACAGATAAAATAAGTGCAAACTCAGATCCTGCAATACCTGCCGAATTAATAGATCTATTTCCTGGTTCCAACGGTGTCCATTTTCCTCCTATCGAAGATTTATTTGTGATAAGTGCTCAATCCATCCCTAATTTTACAACACTCAATGGTCGTCAGATGGCTTCAAATCCTACAACTTACTTGACAAGAGGTAATTTCATCATTGGATACGAGCAGGAAGATAAAATTAAACCACTAGGTCCTTTGTTTAAGCAACCATTAATATATGCCGTATTTGACACGAAAAATCACCAGTGGTACACTCTGGAATTGCGTGAATTACAGATACTGGGTGTGTATTATCATTTGTCACTTGTTCGCGAGCATGATAAGGCTCATTCTCTTGTACACTCCCCTTTCCGTCATGAAAATTCAGAAGTACACAATGAAGCAAGCAAAGTAGCATACACTAAAACAAAGAATTACGAAGGAACTTTCAGATTAGATTTATTCCCCGAGGAGCGTGACGCGAAATCAGTCAAGAATTACTACCTTCAAGAATATTATAAGGCATACCAAAGTCATGCAGGAGGACCATCGGGAGGACGCTGATATGTGCAATTAGTAATTTCAACTTCAGCCTGTCAGGACGCGAGTTCAAGTCTCGGCGGATTCGTAGACTAGCTTTGCGAGCACAAATAATAATAAGTACTATACACGAGTTTCACGGCGATTTTCCTTGTGAACTACAGAATAATTCAAAATTTGGAAATTAAGATAACTATAAACAAAATATTGTAGGTGAAAACTAGTACTGAAATTTCGACGCAGAACAGGAAGACTTTTGATGGCAAATGTAAAGAATAAATAGTGTTCATGTTACTAATACATATTTAAGATATGACATTGTATTCACGCTTCAGTTTGATGTATAAATGTTTGAAAAATACACTTACCCAATACTTTAAAGGAAATAAGAGTTGCGTTCTCTATAAAATAATGTAACTTTTTAGAAGACTGTTAAATTTTCAACAAAAAGGTAAGTTTTTGAACTAAAGGGACGACTTTTATGTTCAACTTGACGAATGTCCAACAAAACTGTTGAATTTTCGACCAAAAAAGATGAAATATTATCAAAGTACTAAATAATAAAATAATTAAATTTTTAATCAAAAGCGTGAATTTGTAATCGCGAAGATTGATTTTCTACCCAAATGAAATAGTAAAATTTTCAATGAATTAGGTTGAATGCTTACAACAAGAATTAAATTTCGACCAAAGAGATGAATTTCCAGCTACAATTATGAATATGGATCCACAATAATTTCAAAAAACTTAATTTTCTGCGACGAAAGACAACCTTTGGCAGATTTGATGAATTTTCAACTAAATAATTTTTAGTTTTCGACCAAAACAGAAAGATTTGCAATCGAAATTGAAATACACCAATTTTCAGTCAACAGGTATCTCGCAATATTTCGAAATATTTCACGGAATTGAAAGAATTCTAACCTCCATTTGAGAAGCCTCTGTGGCTCAGACGATGGCGCGTCGGACTTCCATGCAGGAGGTCCGGGGTTCGATCCCTGAGTCGGGTACCAATGGAAATTTTTCTATGTACTACTACCGGGGCATCGGTGGTTCGGAACCCACCTTAAACTGTAGGTCCCCTCAGAAAAAGCTGGTATCGTACCAAGGTTGGGCCCCATGTCGAGGGGAATAGCCTTGGAGGTCGAAGCCGATTCTGTGAAGACTCGAAAATGAGTCAGCGATCTCCTTTCGTAGAGGCAGGCCCTCTCAAGGGACCTCCGCCCGGTGGTCGCTGACCGATTTCGAGTAATGAACACACACTTACATAACACACCAGGACAGTGCTTCGAATTTGCACATCTACCTGATGACCTCAGAGGGATCGCTCCGTACACCCTAGCCTGCTTGGGAGGCTTCCAAATGGCAGAGTGGGTGAGGATCACATTGCCTGATCAACAAAGGAGGACGTCGTTTACTGTGCGATAGGTATGCCTGGCACCTGAGAGGTATAATCTCAGAACGTTGATAACAACGAAAACCCCCACCGAGATCCAAAAACACTCGGTGAAGGATGGCCGGATTCGGAGTACTGTTTTGAGAATAAACACGGCTGTGGCAAGGTACATATGCCGGAAGTCAAACTTCCAGATTGAACGTGGTGACAAAATATCTTTAGGTTAAGCTGAAACATCCAAGATTTTAAAGCTTACAGTCAATTCCGTAAAAAGTTCATTTGAAATCTTTCGGTCAACTGATGAAGCTTATAGTCAATGTTTCGTGCCGTATGTGAGCTTTTTGAAAAATTATGTTTATTAAGATTTTGGTCAAAGGATAGTGATGATAATGCTACCATTTCTTTTCATAGAGCAAACTGAAGAATAAAATTACTGTTTCATCTACAAAAATATACCTAACAATCTCCCCTCACAATAGTCCATCATACGAATATGTTTGGTAATTAAAACGCGTTGGGAATTTCGCAAGGCCCTGGAATAATGTATTTTTGAAAATGAAGAACAGTAAATTTCTACGGTATAATACAATTCCAACTGCTGTATTATAGTAATTGTCAAAGGCATTTTTGGCTTCAAGCATTCAAAAATTTCGATATACAGATCATTATGTTTCTGTATTAGATCTCCAACAAATAGGATTTGCCTTTTATATATAGAATATATTTTCCGGAGGAATCAAAGCGTATCTCGTTAGGCATAATATTTCGAGCGAAGATGATTTGATTTTCAATTTTTTTCCACCTTTACCCTTGGGGAAAAAAAGAAATCTTGGTTCATTTGATTTTTTGTGATCAGGATATTGGAAAGTACTTATTCTATTATCAATAATGTCTGAGGTGACGATATATTCTTCCATTAGACGATCAAGTGTTTCTCCAATTGTGTACATAGTTGTGCCTTCGGGCAAATCGTGCATTACGCCTACCGTAATATTTTTACTAATATGAAAATGTTTGATCGCTTTGAAAACAGATTTCTCCTTTATTCCCGATTGCAAGGATTTGCCTTTGAGTAAATCTTGCGCGTATGCAATTATACTTCTAATGCGATTATTACCTTCATATGGCATAATTTGACATTCGCTAACCGGTACGGAGCATATCCTACAGAACCTTTTGGCGTTGAAGCCTTCAGCGAAACTGCAAATACAATTTAAACCTAAATGGTCTCCAAGTATAAGGAAGCCTTCAAACTAAATCGATAGAAATACATTTTTAAATTTAGCCGCTAAATGAGGACGATAACAAGTGAAAGTAATATAAAACCAACACATTTTTTCATCACCTGCGTGACTCCCTAACGGATTTCTTTCTCTAAATTAGTGAAAGGTTGTAGCTCCATTTTCATTTGACATTGTAGAAAGGCAGCAAATGATTCCGGAATGGAGTCGTCAAATCTAGTTACAATTTCATCGATTACAATTTCAATAAGCCAATCAATGTGAAGTAACCATTTTCCATCGCACATATTTTTCCCCCTATTCATATTTGCTTAATTGATCCTTCAAGACCGTGCCAGCTGAATAGACGTTTGGGGTATGAAACCCATGAACCTTTTTTCGATGAATTGCCACACGTTGTTGCAGACGGAAGAACATTTTTTTGGAATGCTTTGATAATTTGAAAACAAATATCGACCGCAATCGTCACGTTCGAAACTTATGTAACGTTCCCTACTACGATACAAGCTGAGTACGTGGTCGCGAGTGTTGATCCAAATACAACGATGTACGGAGCCAGAATAAATTTTTGTCTGGCGTAGATAACTTGCAACTCTTCTCTTACTTTTTGCAAAGACTCTGTTCAGATCGGGTGTTCCTGTACAAATATTTATAACTGAAATTATAATTGATTGAAGCCAATTTTAATTGTACTGTTCGAAAAATCAAACCTGCACGGGATAGATGAAAGCACTCTTAATTTCCTTTTTTGACGGTACCCAAGCGATGCCTTTAGACGATTTTGAAGTTTGCTTCGTTATTTTACGGAATCGAAACGGCAGAAGTATCAGGTCCAAAACATCGTGATTGCCTGTAAATAAAGTCGAAATTGTTACTTATTGTTCACAAGCATAAACTTGTCTAAACAAATTTTTCATCCTTGAAGCTTAATGTACTAATTTTTCTAGATCTTATTTTTAGCGAAAAATATGAAATAAGAGATGTCTCATTTTACCATCGAGGAAGATCTCGAAAGGACAAAGATGGGGTATTACATTTCAAGAGCGCCTTGATATCACTGTCTCTATTAGATTTTATTTGCGCCAATCTAATAACTTTGGTAGAAATCAATGGCCAAGATTTTGTGAATGCGTCAGTTGGCTTGTTGAAAAATTTATCATAATCCGCTTGTATCTAAAATGAAATCGCAAAGCTGAAGAACACTATTTTTCTTCATAGAATACTATGCGAAACCCGAGATATGTAGACTTGACAAAAAGTTGGAGGGGGCGAAGCCCCAGCGGGGCCGAGGGGCTCTGCCCCGGCGGAGGTGGGGGCAGAGCCCCCTTCATGACAAAAAAAATATCTCCCAAAATGTTTATCATTCCTGATAATAAAAGAAAATATAACTCGTAGCAACCATTTCTTTATTTATAAAACAACCATGTATTTAGCTTTTTATTTTTCTGGCAACATGTCGAACACAATGTTGTCTGCTTCCTCTATCATTTTTTGTAGGTCATCGAAACTTGCAATGCTCTCTTTGTCAGCGAAATCCATTTCTATGATTTTGTTGCCGTTTGCTCCTTAGCTTGTGATAAACTCTCTAATCTCTTCATGCAACGAATTACTTGAACGAAAATGAACGAAAACAAACTGTCACGAACGAAATAAACCCCACCTCACCCAAAATGATGTTCGCATAGTAACCGTTTACGACGATAGAGGGAATCCGGTGGCCAAAATGTTTTGGTAACCGTGGAGTCCATTTTGCTAACCGGTGACAGCGTTTTGGTCATTGATGTTGGGGATTTCGCTCATTGCTTTCGCGCACAGTGCGAAATCGGCCATTTTCGATGTCTGTAAACGGTGGGCAAATAAGGGTTTTGCATTTATGTATAAAGAAAACGTAAATTACGCAACTTGGTATATTTATTTACTTATTTATTTAGAAAACAACGGGCTTTAGCCCTTTATTACAGGTGAAAAAAAGGAAGTTGTATACCTAAATAATCTAAATTACGATTTAATGTTACGATGTAAATCAAAAAATGTAAAAAGTAAAAAAGTCAAGACTATCGCACAATAACTTAGCTTCACTGCATATTCTAGTCAATACTGTTCCTCAACAATTTTACAGGCGCATTCAAATGTATTTTATCTAGAATTTGCGGACAGTCGATAATATTGTTTAAGATGTTAAAAATAAAGCTTAAATCGGCGAGTAAAAATCTAGAGTTAATTTTCGGAATGGTCAGTAGTGTTCTAGTTCCACTATAATCATGATCTCTTCTATTCATGGGCATTCACATTTGCCTAGCCGCGAAACGCAAAAAACGGTTTTGAACTATTTCGAGCCTAATTTTATGTACCATATACAGTGGTGCCCAGATGACGGAGGCGTATTCTAAGATAGGTCTGACTAGTGAAAAATATAACAATTTAAGTGTGAGTGGGTTACTAAATTTAGAAGCGTTTCTTATGACAAAGCCCATAGTCCTGAGAGTGTTGTTGATTGCAACCGAAATTTGTTCTTCATAAGATAAGGAGTGGTGCAGCTGGATACCCAAGTCACGCATTCTCGTAACCCTACATAGCTCTTTATTTCCAATAGTGTAATGATAATTCAATGCTAGCCTCTTCTTAGCAAATGTTATGACTGCGCATTTTTTGACATTGAGCTGCATCCCGTTAAGAGCGCACCACACTTGAAGACGGTCGAGGTCGTCTTGAAGTTTGATGCAGTCCTAAAGGGAGCAGATGGCTCTATAGAATTTAAGGTCATCGGCAAATAGTAAAAAGAAACCAAATTTAATTATTGATCAGATACCATTAGCATAAAGGATAAACATTAAGGGTCCGAGGTGCGAACCCTGAGGAACTCCGGAGGTTGCCGTAAATTATTCGGAGTATTGACCTTTTACTCGAACGGACTGAGTTCTGTTAATTAGATAGCTCGTTAACCAAGACAACATGTTACCCGATATACCCAGCGCCCTGAGCTTTGCCACAAGGATAACATGGTATACTTTTTCGATGGCTTTAGAAAAGTCGGTATAAACAGCATCTACTTGTAGGTCAGCCTCAACGCTATTAATCAGATAGTCCGTATGAATACATAGATTTGTAGTAGTAGACCTCCCTCTCTTAAAGCCGTGCTGCACATCTCTAATAATGTTAGCTGATGCCGATAGCTTATCATGGACGATACTCTCAAATATTTTCGGAATAATGCTGGGAATCATTATCGGTCTGTAATTCGTGATATCATTTTCATTACCGCCTTTCAAAATAGGAAGAACTATACCTTTTTTCCAAATAATCGGAAAGTAACCCTCCGCAACAGATTTATTAAATAAACAAATTTCGGATTCGATATAATCGAGTTTTCAATGTCTGTAATGTATCTATGATAATGTGTGTCTGACAGTTTTTTACAGTGGGCTCGGATGTCTGAGAATTGTTGGTAATCACTTAATATACGTGTTCGCTTATAAGTGGCATAGGCTGTCTTTTTTGCTCAAGTTGATTGGATATGTTCTAGATTAAACCAAGGAGGAAAAGATGAGGATTTAGTATTTTTTAGTGGTACAAAAAGATCAAAAGCTGCATTGAAATAAGTATATAGTATGTCAACTGCTTTATCCACTGTGACATCAGCAAGTAGGTGAGCCCAGTGAATTTCGCTCAGGTAAGAGCATATAGCTGGGATATTAGCCTGCCTAAAATTTATTTGACAGATATGCACTTTAGACTCAGCAACTAGGATAA
This sequence comes from Andricus quercusramuli, assembly GCA_932178445.1. NCBI lineage: Eukaryota > Metazoa > Arthropoda > Insecta > Hymenoptera > Cynipidae > Andricus > Andricus quercusramuli. The sequence continues at coordinate 97,105 of CAKNXH010062753.1, forward strand.
CAGCCGGCCTGCATTTCAGTTCAAGCGACAAGGGCGGATGGTAATTATCTACTGGTAGTAGGGAAACATTGGCCACACTGGTGAACACAGAGCTGGTCTCCTCCCTCGGGGTACAGCAGGGCCCATGATCCAGGTCTGTGTTCCAGTCTACATAGGGCATGTTGAGGTCACCAAGAACTATGACAGTTTCCGCCGAAAAGGAAATAGACGCATCTTCAAGTATTGTACATAGAGCATTAAATTTATTGATATTAGAGTTTGGTGGCATGTAAAATAATGCTAAAATAAGTTTGGTATGACCAATACTCATTTTAACTAAGACATGCTCAATCGTGTCAATATTCGTTGGAAGACGAACACATCCTAAGCTTTGAATAGTGGCCAGTAAAACCCCATCACCACGAAGACTGTCGATTGTTTTTGAATTTCTATCGCCACGAAAAACATCGGAACCCTTAAAACCTAGTTCGGACGATTTGATATCACTGTGGAGCCACGTTTCGGATAGTGCTATAACTGAATGTAGACACATCCGAATTGACATTCGGAATTGATGTAGTTTCGTGCATACTCCCCTGACATTTTGATAATACAATGATAATGATTTGTCGCAGGAGCGCGCGCCACAGTGAACAGGATGATTACTAACGCTTTCGGAAGGCTGAGCCTCTGCTAGGCATTGCCCGTCACCGGCGTCGTCTGCTTCGTGTTGATAATTGAGTTTGAAAGTTTCCTCATTTTCATAACTGCTGGAAAACCTTGATGGAATGTCAGCTTGAGATCCGTTTCTCCTTCCGGTCTTCGAGTTATAAGAGAGTTCCTCGCGTCAGCTATCTCCTCGAGCTGCATCCTTGTCTTGTCCAGAGTGAGCCAGACGCTTTTCAACAAACTGTTCTTGGACTCCTTTTTCGTTTTCAGGAATGCGCGTAGCAGCACATGCGCAGAATCCTCTGACTCGCAAACAATTTTTACAGGCCGAGGCTCTGCCTGCTGCTGTGAAAAAACACCAATTCGAAAGGCTTTAGCATTTTTATGCACTTTTTCAGGAATAATGCATGAGAACATTTCACTTGCCAAGGACGAAGGATTTTTGTTTACAGGAGAGGCGCTGTCCTGAGAAGAAGCATGCTCGGGAAGACCGAGAAGGATTACATTTTTTCGCCTCAGGATTCTCTGTTCACATTCGACAATACAATTTCGTGCAATGCTTTTATCATCAAAGTTTTGGTCGTATGATTGTTGTAACTGTAGTTTATTTGTCTTACCTTCAACTGCTTCCACTCTGTTGGAAAATTCGTCGATTCTTTTCTCTGCAGTCCCAATTCTCTCAATAGCATTGTTAATTTTAGTCGAGAGACTATCAATCTTAGATGTAAGGCTGCAAACGGATGTGCTCAATGTTACGCTAAAAAGTAGCTGTAGCGTAGTTAGGTTAAAATTTTATATCACTGCCCAATAAAACAAAATTGTTATTTGGAAAATATGTGTCTTACAGAGTTAATTATCTCAGGAAGATAGATAGCTTTCGGAATTCGTAATTTAATATTAGTATAAGAAATATTTCGAGTTGATCGTTATTGCTATATTAATCGTACTACATCAATCACATTACATTATACATTGTTCATATCTGAAATGCAATTCGTAAGAATAACATATACCGTAAAAAGAATTGGATCATGCTGGATGAATGAAAAAGAAACACCACTAAAACCATGAGAATTTTCATCTGGAGTACCTGTTGTAATAGCGGAATCGACTAAAGTGTATACGTTTTTAGCCATAATTCGAATGTAATTATTGCATTTCAAGATTTTACTATTTTCTATATTGTGTCCATAAAAGTGAATTCCGGAAAGCTTCTGTCTGAAAATTAAGATAAAGAAAGATGCAAGAAACGGTAAAGCGATCGAAAGAGCATCAGGTTTCCGAAATGAGTTACAAAATCATTATTTCAAAAACCAACATTATTAATTATAAAAATCGAATTAAAAACCATTATACGAACTCTATCTTGACATCGAAATTCGCTGCCAAAGTATGTGCTACATTACATTGATTATAATTGCACTCTATTTATTTTTGTGAAAAAAATGCAGAAATTACCATTTGAAAATAGTATTTGGAATCAATTTAGGATTATTTTAACTGAAAATTAATAGATTAATGATTTTAAATAATTCGCGCACTAAAGAAAATAAATCTATATATTATTCACTATGTTTAACAAATCTTATTTAAAAAACAAACAATGCGAACATCCAAAAAATTGATATTTGGATTGAATTTTCAAACTTAGAAGTCGAATAAAAAAAATTTATCTTCTAACAAACAAGCTATTGGAATTTTGAAAGAAATTTTTTCAAATCTTTTTTTCTCTGTATTTTCTGAATTCTTCGAATATTCTGCATTCTTGAAATTTTTTAATTCTCTGAACTCTCTGAATTACCTAAATGCTCCAAAATCCTTAAAATTCTCTGAATATCCTGAATTCTTTAATATTACTTAAATAGTTTGCACTCCAAATTCCCTGAATTCAGAGAAATACTTGAATGCTCTCAAATCCCTGAAGTCATTTAATTCATCTGAATTCTTTGCATTATTTTGAATCCTTGAAATTCAGGGAATTACATGTATTTCAGAAATTCAGATGATTCATGAAATTATTTGAAATTCAAAAAAATTATGGAAATTTCTGGGAATTTGTGATAATTTGCCGATAACTCCTGATAACAGTTGTACTGCATTCATACGCAATAGCTCGGGGTGCAGAACTTAAAGTCATCGCCCGTTGGACAGAATCACGGGAGAAGAACTCAAATTCGCTTCCTGCTCGTGGGACGAAAAGTGATGGCGTTAAAAGCTTATAGTTAAAAATTTGTTCCGTATGTAAGCGTTTTGAAAATTAATGATTATTAAGATTTTGGTTAAAGGCTCGTAATAATAATGCTAGACATTTCTTTAATAGAGAAAAATGATAAGTATAGCTAATGTTTCATCTCCAAAAATATGCATAGCAATCTCCCCTCACAATAATCCATCACACGAATATGTTCAGTAATTAAAACCTTGGCAGAGATAACGTTAGACCAATACAGATCTGTTTTCTGAAATCACTGTTTAAACTGTGAGCATATCTTGACATACTTTTTTGTATGATGTAATTTGTTCTGCGACATATAGGTATACGACGATATAAAACAGGAAATCTGTATGCGTCGACCAATAAAAATTGGCGACGTGGAATATAGAGAGCCGTCTAGTATATTTCTGAAATCATCTCCTAGAAAGTTAATTAATTACCAAGTTAATATCTGTCGAATCTACTACAACAGAAAATGAAGTGCGCAGTTGGCACTGTGTTCCTCGGTTTATGCCTTTTCCTCCATTCTGTCGGTAAATATATAGTAATTGATAGCAATATAATATTTATAAATAAAAGCGTATATAGTATAGTATATATTTATCTCCTGAGTTAGCCACCAATTCGATAATATTGTACCCACAGAAAAGTTACGTTTATGTTTGGAAAATTGTATCTTTAACTTTGTTTCTTTCTAATCAAAAGCAAAAGTACACTTCAAAGGAATATACGTTTGATTAACTAAAGATAATAACGTTTTTTTCCTTCACTAAATTAATTAAATGATTTATTTGATAGCATTTCTCTAATTAAAAAAGGAAGGAATTTTGATTCAAGTAAAGTTTTGGCTAAAATTTAAGAAATGATTAATTTATTTTAATTATTTTAAGCAAAGCATCTTGGTAGTATTTCAGTCTTAATTATTGAAAACACATTAGTTTGTAAGAGTAATTTGAAATTTCGCGGGTTTTTAAAGTTAGTTCATTTGATGTAACGTAGAGGTCGGGGCGCAAGGGCGAGGAGAAGGGAGTGGGGACGGGGACTTTCGCGGCCGGATTGAGTATTCATGGACAGATTGGGAAATACGCCTCGTGTTCGCGACGATAACGAAAAACGTTTGTACGGCAAGAAGATTGATTTCAATGATCTAGAAAATACAATGAGTAAGCACGATCAGGGTGATGCCGATCCTGTCAATCGAGATAACATCAACACTAATAGTGTGATACGTTATGTGAACAATGGACGCAATATTCAAATGCCTAACAGCGGCTTCGATATTGAGCTCCTCATCGTAGCTAGGGCGTGGTCAGTGTTACAGGCCACAAATTCAGTTCAGATGGCTGCAACTCCTGCTCGACTAAATTCGAGACCTCTTGATTACAACCCTCGTGGAAAGAAAGACCAACATAAGATCACATTAAGACCAGTTTCAAACCACGTTTGGTCTTTTTCTGGTCATTTACCTCTCAGCCTATACCTGCATCAATTTTAGGGCATTGAAATAGACACAACTCTCTCTCTTAAATAAGGATAGCTGTCTGTATCAACAGACTAGCTATACCTAAAAGTCCCAAAGAACCTGGGATGATTTATTATTATTTACGAGATCTAGATGCTTCAACCAGTTGCCGTTATATTTATGGAACTCTGCCCCTCCCTCCATCTCGTCATCTCTTTCTGTTGAAGCTTACAAGAAAGAGCGCCCCTTTTACAATCTATGACTCGTAATGAGCCTAATAATGATGGGATATTGGGGGTTCAAAATGTCGGAACAAGAATATACCTGCCTATACTGTGATCTTAAGTTGGTCTTTTTTTCACGAGGGAAAGATATTGGTAGCCAGATACCTGTCTTTGGGAAGGACTTAGAGGACGATGTGGAAGTTTGGATTGCAAGAGTGGATGCGATCAAGGAGGCGTAAGGCGTCTATGAACAAATTTTCAAAGTCTTGGCCACGAAGCTTCTCACGAGAGCCATGTCTCTTTTATCAGGAGAATGGAGAGTCTCGTGTGGAGGTCAGGTGAGACATTCTCTACGTATTTCTTCGATAAATTGAAATTGATGACCAAACTGAGACTTGTCGAGGCGGACAAAATCGAATATATTATACAAGGCGTCAACGACTACGTCCTAAAAGTCCAATTGTTGGCGGCAAAGTTCAAGAAGCTGAATGATTTATCAGAAAATCCCACATTGATAACAGATGACCAATGTAAGAGAGCACCGAGAGGTGGCGCTACACTGGAAAGAGACCTACAGGAACGATTCCGAAGCAACAAAGCAACCCAGGAAATTTTAATGAATGTTTCAACTGCAACGGCGAAGGACATTTCTCCAAGGATTGTACGAAACCACGTCGAGAATGAGGTTTATGTTTCACTTGTGGCAATATGGGACACGACTACCGAAACTGTCCCATCAAATTATCAGCCAGCTCGGCCAGATCAACTACGGAACGAAGGACAAGTATTTTAAAGGAAAGGACTTACAGAGCATATTTCTCTGATTACGAACACGTTACTTTTGCGTTGGCGATTTTATCATGATCAAGAATGTAGTTACGACCCCGGGCGCTAATAAGAAGTTGTTATCGAAGTACAAAGGTCATATATTGTCAAAAAAGTTCTGGATCTTGACAGATACGTCATAGGCGACATCGAAGGATTTCAGATCACTCAGAAACCCTTTTCTGGTATCTGTAGCCTAGACCGAATAAAATTATGGGTTGAAAAGACAAGTGATAGCTCAGACGATGAAGCGGAAGATGATCAGTAAAATCATCGAAGTCACTCATTGTGGTTGCGTCGACCACTTTGTCAGGCTGGCCGAATTGTGAGATTAATTTAAAATTTCGCGCATTTTTAAAGTTAGTTCATTTGATGTAATATAGAGGTTGGAGCGAAAGAGGAAGAAGCTGAAAGAAGGAAGTGGGGACGGGGACTTCCGTTTGAGGTTCAATATGATACGCCGTCGGAAAATTTACGTTCTCATGTTTTTCTTGTGCTTGTGGAAAATATTTAAACTTTAACTTACTTTTATGATAAATTAAAACGATCCTTATCCTACAAGTTACTACTGAAATTCTATCAGTTTGTAATCTTATTCTATACTTACTATGAATATTGATTTACTTTTTCATTTTTCTGACACCTAAAACCCTGAGGAAAACTCTCATAATTAATTTTTCTGTTTTTACTACTTAGATTTATTTGAATCGTGTTTTCCTCACGTGAGTTTATTTCACGAGAAAACGGATTGCTCGACAATTTACTGCGTCCTGTTCAAGAAACTGGCCCGCGTATGCAAGTCGGTGCCATTCTTGAGAAGACGATAAATCTGAAACGAATTAATTTATCAGCCACTAGAATATAAAAGAAACTTTATGATTGTTTTAGGTTTCCAATTTACGTTAAAATATACTTCACTCTTGTCAACTCTTAGCCCTTGAATTTTAAAATAATTTGCAATCAAGAATTCCCTGGAAATATAATTTTCCTCAAGCTCGAAGTCTAGGATTGCTCTTAATTGGAAAGTTCTCATAATTGTAATTTTACTCCACGAAAAAATCATGATTATCAAAGAAATTGTGGGTTTACAGAAACGAAGCTCGAATTGCTTACCTTTTCTCGATTTCTACTTTCGTGATTCCTGCCGGCTGATCACGCTTGAATAGGCCATTTTTTCCATAGTTAGACACATCAGCAATAATGGATTAAATTATTTCACCCTCAAACTCTTTATTGTTAATTCAAACACAATTCAGAGCAGCTATGCTGGCATTCTTGAGCTCACGTGAGGAAATGGCTCTGATTCATTCTGTTTTTGACAGGGTCTAAGCAGGGCAGGTTCTTGAAAGTTAACTTTTCTAATGAATCTTATTGTTCCTAATATGGAAACCTAAAAAGAAATTCATGTTCGTCCTCAGTCCTCCTTATAAATTCATACCCCAAGAAAAATTGGGCAGCCCCAGAAACCATAATAGGCTTACTCTATGGTTTTGAGGTCGGTAAATCCGACTCCGTAGCCGGTTTGGCTCCATCACGTCACATTCCGTCCCTAACCTCAAAAAACGTGGAAAATTGCTGATTTCCGGTGAGGCATGATTTCCGTCTATGAAAAATGGTCCTAATCTATGTTTTCGAGGTCGCTGAGTAAGAATTCGGAGTCTTTGTGGTTCAATTCCGTCACTCTTCGTCTCTAACTTCAAAAAACGTGTCAAATTGATAATTTTATGTTAAACATGTTAAACGTCTGGAGTCGTTGTGGTTTTATAACGTCACACTTCGTCTCTAACCTGAAAAAAATATGGCGAATTAGTAATTTTTTGTAAAGGATCTCAGCCATATGCAACAATGGAAGCTGTACTCGGGAAATTTCGGTTATGAAGACATTGGAGATTCAGAGTTTGCGTCCGCCTTGATATGTCGACAAGAGGTTGAATGGAAAGCTGTCCGGTAGTCAATCCAGACCATTGCAGCAGCCTGCTACTAATTGAAATAGACACCACTGTCTCTCTTAAATAAGGATAGCTATTTTTATCAAAAGGCTAGCTATACCTAAAAGTCCCAAAGAACCTGCGATGATTTATTATTATTTACGAGATCTAGAGGCTTCAAAGCGTTTCCGTTATATTTATGAAACTCTGTCCCTTTACAATCCCCCTTTACAATCTATGACTCGTGATAAGCCTAATAATGATGGGATATTGAGGGTTCAAACTGCCGGGACAAGAATATACCTGCCTATGCTGTGATCTTAAGTTGGTCTTTTTTTCACGAGGGTATCCATTATACAATTTTTAATTAAACTATTTCTATTTCTTTTTACAGAATCAGTAGGTTCACAAACAAAACCTGATCGTGCAGAACATACTAAATTAGAGAAATTATTTCCTCACTCCAACGGTGTCCATTTTCCTGAAATTGAAAAACTAAAACATGCAGATTTTAAAGACATCCCTGAATTCAAAACTCTCAATGGTCACCAGGCTAATAAAACAGCTTGGACTTACTTGAAAAGGGGCGATTTTGTCTTTGGATTTCGATATAGGAAGGAAAAGGATATTAAAATACTAGGTCATCTGTATGGCCAACCAAATCTATATGCCGTATTTGACACAGAAAATCACCGGTGGTATACTTTGTCCCTTGGCGAATTAATGAAATTGGGCGTGGGTCGTTTGTTGCCATTTGTTCGCGCGCATGATGAGGCTCATGCGGCTGCACACTCCCGTCACCAGCAAATAAATCCAGCAGCAGACGATGCAGCAAGCGTGGCCGCATATCGTAAAACAAGGTATTACGAAGAAACTTTAGAAGATACAAATCCCAAAGAGCTTAACGTTAAATCAGTCAAGGAATACTACCTTCACGAATATAATAAGGCATACGAAAGTCATGCAGGAGAACCAGCAGGAAGACACTGATGAGTACAATTAATCATTTCAAACCGGCATCTGTGGTCTAGTGCAGACCTGCCTAACTCGGGGAAATTCCCTTAGGGAACACATGTTCCGCATCCACCACTCTTTCGCCTAGAGAGCGGAGTGGTGGTAGACGCATGCGCGCGGTAGACGTGTACGCCACAGAGAAGAGATTCTCGCAAGCGTTTAAGGTATCCGCACAAGAAAATCCTTTTTTTCTTCTTTGTTTTCAAGAAAATCCCTTGTAGGGCGATGGACACGTCTCACGGACGTGCCGTCCGCGCACGAACACGAATCGCCAACCAATCGCGTGCAACCTGCCGTGTTGCTACGGTCCGTATCAGCACTTACTCAACTGCGTTGCGAACTAGTGTAAGTAGCGACACACTTGTGTGTGTTACCGTTCAGACCGCAGCAGCACGACAGGTTGCACGCGATTGGTTGACGTTATGAGTTCGTGCGCCGACGGCACGTCGGTGAGACGTCTCCAGTGCACTGCAACGGATTTTCTTGTGCGAACACCTTTACCACCACTCCCGTTCCCTAGGAAAAAGAGTGGGAAACGCGGAACATGTGTTCCCTGAGGGAATTTCCCCGAGTTGGGCAGGCCTGGTCTAGTTGTTTGGACGCTTGACCCTAAACCAAAGCGCCGAAAGGACGCAAATTCGAGTCTAAGTGGATCCGTAGACTGGCTTTGCGGGGAATAATAATGAGAAGTACTATACACGGGTTTTACTGCGATTTTTCTTATGTACTACAGAAAATTTAAAATTTAAGAAATTGAGTTAACAAAAAAAATAATGTAGGTTAATACTAGTATTGATATTTTGAAAGACGGGCAAAGCCGCTGGGGTTTAGAATCAGTAGAATCTTTCCTTGGGGTGAACGTACAGTCAGAATTGTGCATTCAACTCAATTTGTTTAATACGATTGTAATAAGTTATTTTAATCTTGAATATATTATAAAATAGGAAGACTTTTAATGTGAAAAAATAAACAGTGTTCATTTTAGTAATAAATATTTTAAATATGATGTGTTGATGACACTTATTTTCCGGCTCATAATGTTTCCTTGAAAGACAGGAATGCTTGGTATTATTAATATTTTTTGCACAGCTGGAACATTCAAATAATTTTTTATCTGTATGAAGTTACCCGATATCAATTCCAAAAGTTTATTTTTATTCAATTTGAGAGATAAGAACCATTTTTTCCCTGCCTTGAATGGAAAGCTCATTACTGTTGGTCGCAGAAGATAAAAAAAAACTTCAACCAAAAACAGTTGAATTTTCTACCTAATAAAATAAACTTTCTGACAGAATACTTGAATTTACAAAAAAAAAAAAATGAAACTTCAGCCAAAAGCATTCTCCAACAAATATTTAATTGAGTTTTTAAACATAAGAGTCCAATTAAAAAAAAAAAGTTATCTTCCAACAAACAATGTTTTGAACACTGAAAAACAAGACTGAACAATTCTGGTAGGAAGACAGGCATGCTTAGGTCAAGTCATTAAAAACGCAGCACTTTCAATTAACAAAAGCTGAGGCCGGAAAGCGCGGTCTTTATTGAGAACAAATTAAATGTTTACAAATAAAAAATGACAGAACTGGTTGCTTGGCGAACGCAGACTGACGAAACGAGAAGTAAGAAAGATACATCTTCAATCAAAAATGGGAAGGTCATAAAACAAAAAAAAGCTGAATTCAAATTTTCAAACATTCAGGACAGACTACGAATTTTCTGTAAGAAAGTCGAATTTCCAGCCCTGAAAATATGAATCTTATGCAAATTGTACAATGATATGAAAATATTAATTTCTGAATTTCTTGAATTTTCTGAAACCTTAGATTCTCTATATTGTGGGAATTCTTTGTACGTTCTGCATTCTTGAAATTTTTTGAATTCTCTGTAAAAAAAAGTACGAAAATTTTGAGAAATGTTTTTTTTTTCATGATTTCATTTCACATTGAAATAGCAAGAACACTTCACTCATATTCAAACGAATATTGGTGAAAGTAGTCTTATTTTCGAAATTCAAGATGGCGGATCCGATATGGCGGCCAAATTTTGAAAAATGTTTGAAACTTGATGAAATTGTCCGAAAACAGGTTTTTGGGGTCGCTGAATCCGGATCTAGTGTCAGATTTTCGAAATTCAAAGTGGTGGATACAATATGACGGCCAAAATTTTAAAAAATGTTTGGAACTGGATGAAACTGTCCATAGAGGTTTTTGGGGTCGCTGAATTCGAATCTAGTATTAGGTTTTCAAAACTCAAGACGGTAGATCCAATATGGTGGCCAGAATTTTGAAAAATGTTAATTTTTTGTCATATTGGTTCGCCATCTTGAATTTCGAAAATATGACACTAGATTCAGATTCAGCGACTCCAAAAACCTTTATATGGACAATTACATCCAGGTCCAAAGATTTTCCAAAATTTTGGCCCTCATATGGCATCCGTTATCTTGAATTTCGAAAATCTGAGACTATATTCGGATTCAGCGACCCTAAAAACCTGCGCTCGAACAATTTCATCAAGTTCCAAACATTTTTCAAAATTTTCGCCATCATATTGTATCCACCATCTTGAATTTTGAAAACATGACACTAGTTTCGGATTCAGCGACCCCAAAAACATATGTGCAGCCACTTTCACCAATATTCGTTGGAATCTGAGTGAAGCGCCCACACACCTATGTTTTTTCAAAATTTTCAAATGCAAAATCACCATTTTGAAAATGATAACGACTCTTATGATAAAAACCAAAAGTATACTGTCGAACTACACGATTTTTGTGCACGGACGGTTGAAAAAAGTTTGAAGTTTTCTCGCGATTTCAATTTTAAAAAAAAATCTTGAAAAAAAGTTTTTCTCAAAATTTGCATATTTTTTTACATAAAAGACGCCTAAAGTCATTAAATTCTTCTGAATTCTTTGCAATATTTGAAATGCTAAAAATTCAGGGAATTAGATGTATTTAAGAAATTCAGGCGAGTACGAGGATTCAAAGGATTTCAGAATAATGCAAGAAATTTAGATTTAGAATTAGAATTAGACCTAGATATAGATTTAGAAATTTATAAGATTTGAGCGAAGTTAAGAGAATTTAACAAGATTGTAAAGAGTCTAAAATCATTGCAGCAAATTGAAGAGATTGAAAAATAATGAATAACATTTACATAACTCAAGAGAATTAAACAAAAATTAAACATTCAAAATAACGAATTTGATACTGATACATATCTACAATTCGACAATTGGAGAATTTCGAGAATCATTTATCTAAAACTGAATACTCTAGAAGTAGCTTTCTAATTTTCTATGCTCCTTTCCGAAAAAAATGGAGTTCATGAAATTATTTGAAATTTGAAAAATGTATGGAAATTTGTGGTAATTTGTGATAATTTTCCGATAACTCCTGATAACAGTTCAAATTCGCTTCCTTCTCGTGGGAAGAAAAGTGATGGCGTAGCCACTTGACAAAGCTTATAGTCAATTTCGTGAAAAATCTGACGAAAACTTTTGGTTCACTGAGTGAAGCTCATAGTCAATATTTTGTGCCGTATGTAAGCGTTGTGAAAAAAGATTATTATCCAGATTTTGGTCAAAGGTTCTGCTTCATCTCCAAAAATATTCTTGACAATCTTCCCTACAATAATCCGTCATGCTTATATGCTCAGTAATTAAAACCTTGGCAGAGATAACGTTGGACCAATACAGATCTGTTTTGCTGGAATCACTGTTTAAACTGTGAGCATATATTGACATACTTTTTTGTATGATGTAATTTGTTCTGCGACATAGAGGTATACGACGATATAAAACAGGAAATCTGTATGTGTCAACCGATAAGAATTAGCGACGTGGAATATAGAGAGCTTTCTAGTATATTTCTGAAATCATCTCCTAGAAAGTTAATTAATTACCAAGTTAATATCTGTCGAATCTACTACAACAGAAAATGAAGTGCGCAGCTGGCACTGTATTCCTCGGTGTATCCCTTTTCCTTCATTCTGTTGGTAAATATATAATAATTTATAGCAATTTAATATTTATAATTTTAATTACATTTTCAACAGAAGTTCGATCACACGAAAACAAACTAATATCAATACGCAACAAATTGCTGGGTAACATTTTCATCTTCATGTAAGCAAATCATTAAATTATATACAATATTAATCACAACTCCACAAAAAAAAGTTGTCAGACGCAGAAAGCAGAATAGGCTTACCCCTATGGTTTTGAGGTCACCGAATCTAAGTCCGTAGCCGGTTTGGCTCCATCACGTCACATTTCGTCCTTAACCTCAAAAAACATAGAAAATCGCTAATTTCAGGTGTAGCATGATTCACGTCTATAGACGTAAGAAGTCTTGCATTGATCGGGATTAAAAAAATGTAATTCACTTCAATACCTGATTTTTCCGGTCGTCTCCTAAACCGTCGGGGAAATAGGTATGAGAAAAAATCAATCTCCTTCAATGCAGCTTGAAAAATTTAACAAATTAGTAGTTTTATGTAAAAGATGTATTTTTTCAATGCAAAGGGGTCATATCCTATGTATCGCACTCTTTTATCTTCGAAAGATCGATGTAATGGATTCCGCTTCCTCTGAACTCCTTTCTGTGTATGTTCTCTCCTCAATGCCCAACAAAAGTCTCCCATCATGTCTGCATAGAATTTGACCACATTTCATAGAGAGGTATCATGTTTCACCTGAAATCTGTAAATTTTCTCTGTTTTTGAGGTTAGAGACGAAATGTGACGTGATGGAGCTAAACCGGCTCCGGATTCATATTTAGCGACCTTAAGAACGTGGGGTAAGCCTCTTCTGGTTTATAGGGCTTACAACCTTTTTTTGGTGGAGCTGTGTATAATTGAACCAGTTATGAGCCATTCATACTTTCGCACCTCCGAGAGGACCGATCACAAGGACAATTACATTAACCGAATATTTTTGGTGAAGTCGTTGCAGCTTCCATTTACGGTCTTGATAACTCTTTTCCCTTTCCTCAGTAGCGACGTTGTCGCTGTCCGGAGTCGAGGATTCGATCGCGAATGTAGTTCGTTTCTCTAAGTCTTGGAGAACGATGTCAGCGACAAAGACGGTGATAAAGCACTTTTAGGGATGCATTATGTCTGTAGAGGTACGTCGTTCCCGCGTGAGTGGGACTTCCGGGTGTAAAGGAACTCTCCTTTGCCAATCATCTCGGGTTTCCTAACCATTTTTAGGAGTGGATATCTGCAATTTGCATCGATGGGAGCTGTCCTGATCCGCCTAAGCTCGTTCTTCGCCCATTGAACCCTGGAAGGTGACGTTGTTCGATGTCACACAATAATTTTCAGATGAGATAGTAAATCTACTTTTCCAAAGGGGCATTAATCTGTCTATGAATCTCACTATGTGTGCATGAACCTTCAAGTTTTCCAAAAGACAGATGATAAGTCGACAAGTGGTTGAATCGAAAGCTGTCCATTAGTCAATACAGGCCATTGATAGGACGCGCTCATGGGCTGCTGTGTCTTTACAGACGCACATGCCAATTACCAGGTTCTCTCGGCAGCCTGCTAAACCTTTTTTCAAGCCACGTTTTTTTTACATTTCTCTCCAAATAGGCTCAATTCTTCGAACAACCCCGTCGTTTATGGCATCTATAATGATCTTATACAGCATGTTCAAAAAAGTTATTAGCCTGTAATTCTCTGGGTTGGACAAGTCGCTTTTTTCGGTAGGAGTATAGTGCGTCCTAACACCAGCCACTGTGGATTGGGCGTCCTGCAACGGAAAAGTTCTTTGCACCCTCAAGTATTTTTTTCACCTTTTCAGCAGTGATTGTTGGACATTCTTCCTCAAATATTATGAGGTTGTCACAAAACTTCTTGTAGCGAATATTTGACAACATTCGTTGTAGCTCCGTTTTTAGGTCTTGATACCTCTCATCCTTTTTCTTCTTCTTGGCAGTGATGTTGTATTTGGTCGGAGCCGAGAATTCGATCACGAATATAGTTCGTTTCTCGAAGTCTTGGAGAACGATGTCAGGCCTCGAGTGTGCAACGGATAATGCTCTCCGAAAATCGTGGTTTTCATTTATCGATTTTTTATTATTTGTAACTGGAAACGTGTTCCTTGTGCTGGAGACCTAATCGTCATTTTCGAAAATAATGTTTGAATAGCATTTGACGATGGCGCCACAGTTATTACTTTCTTATGGAGTTGAACATAGAACAATGTCTATTTTTCTTCGTTCTTAAATCTAACATATCAATTATTTAATGAATCTGATGTAATTATGGAAACGCTTAAAAAATCTATTCAACAGTGTAATATGCTTCAATTTATATTATATCCATGATGAATTTTGAAAGTAAACTATTTCTATTTCTTGTTACAGGCTCAGTAGGTTCACAACCAAAACCCACTCATGCAGAATTTACTAAATTAGAGAAATTATTTCCTCAATCCAACGGTGTGCATTTTCCTAATATTGAAGAATTTGATCGCGAAAAAATTAGAAAAATTCCTGAATTCCGAACACTCAATGGTCAGAAGATGGAAAGCCCTCAAAAAGCTTCATATTACTTTAAAAGGGGTGATTTTATCTTTGGATATGAGAGACACCAGAAAATTAACCTACTAGGGGACTTGTTTGGCCAAACAAATCTATACGCCGTATTTAACATAAAAAATCATCAGTGGTATACCCTCTCCTTGAGTGAAATAATAAAATTGGGCGTGAGTCGTACTTGGGCATTTGTTCGCGCTCATGACGAGGCTCATGCGGTTGCACACTTCCGTCACCATCAATTAAATCCAAAAGCTCACGATGCAGCAAGCGAGGCAGCATACCTTAAAACAAGGAGTTACGAAGCAACGTTAAGTTATTTTTATAATACCTTGGAGTCTGACTGTAAATCTATCAAGAAATGCTACGAACAAGAATATAATAAGGCATATCAAAGTCATGCAGGAGGATCATCAGGCGCGAGTTCGAGTCGCCGTGGATCCATAGACTAGCTTTGCAAAAATTAATAATAAGTAAGAAGAATAAAATTTTCTTTTTTTACGTCTGGGAAAAATTCATAAACTTAGGATAGAACCTGATGAATACGATATCTTCCAGACTAATAGTTAAAATTTATTTGAAGAAATTCGAATCGATTACGTTTCGGAAATACAGCTGGTTTCCCTCATCAGATCCATGTGTAGAGTAACGTTTAAGATGTGGTGTGGAAGAAAGTCTTGTTTTCTGCATTCTAAGAGGAAATCTTTCCTTACAATGTCTCTCTTATTTCTTTGTGTATAGCCCTGAGGCAGTTTCTACTGTAATGGACTGGATAAACATAAACAACGAAATAAGAGGATCATTGGCAAGGAAAGATTTCCCTTAGAATGCAGAAGACAGGACAAATGAGGGAAACCAGCTGTTTTTCCGAAACGTGAACGATTCGAATTTTTTCAAATAAATTTCAACTATTAGCCTGGAAGATGTATTTATGAGGTTCTATCCTAAATTTATAAATAATAATAAGTAGTACTATACACAGGTTTTACTGCGATTTTCCTATTGCACTACAGAAAAATTCGGAAGAAAATTAAGTGACCAAAAAAAATTTGTAGGTGAATACTAGTACAGTATACTTCCGATAACTGCCAGTCTGACGGAGCTGTAGGGGTGTATAATTCCTAGAATTTGGCACTTATTGAGTACACCCACTCTGCTCCGTCGTATAACCACGCTGCGTTGGAACTCGCACTTTGGGACATGCGCAGAGCCTCGCAGTCGCTCAAGTGGGAGACACAGTAGAGTGTGCGTTAAAATACGTGTGGAGGAGGAATGGCAAAAAGTGGAACTTTTGGAGCTTGCAGTTAGCGGGAGTGTACTGTAATGATATTTTGAATGACGGGCGCAGCTGCTGGGGAGTGGAATCAGCATAGCCATTTCTTGGGGGGAACATAAAGTCAGAAAGGTGCACTCAACTGGATTTGTTCATAACAATTGTATAACTTATTATAATATTAAATACATTATAAAAAATGTATAAAATGTTTTAAAAATACACTCAGTTTATCTTTAAAATGAAATAACGAAATACTTATTTTCCTGCTTATAATGCTTCCTTAATTGGTAGGAATTGATTAAAATAAACATAATTTTCGCACAGCTGGAACATTCAAATGATTTCTTATCTATATGAAGTAACTGAAGGAGAACTTAGAAAGAACTACAAAAATAAAGTTTACCTTATGAGATACTTTTAGAGCTGATATCAATCCCAAAAGTTTTATTTTTATTCAATTTTAGAGATAAAAACCAGGAAGGGGACAAATTTTGAACTATTATTGATACCTTGCATCTTTTTTGACAAAAATTCGATTTTTAGTCCTTGAACTATGTGGCATCCCCTTGGATTATATCGCACCTTTTCGAGTTTTATTGCACCCATGGTGGCCGCAAAAGTTCATTTTCAAAATTCGCCCCGGGAAATATTCGTGATTCCAGATTGAAAATTTAAAAAATATGACAATGTGAATACTTTAAAAATGAAATATTTTAAGATTAGGACATTTGACATCCAGAGGAATTGAAATTGTATTACTTATAATAAAAAGCCTTCAAAATTGAATGCATGAACATTCAAAACTTTTGAATTTGAACTATTTTGAATTCAAAGCGATTAAGATTTGGCAATTAAATGTTGAAAAATAAATTGAATCTTTCACGATTTCCAGCCTATTTTTGGAAATTTACTGCAAAGAAACCAAAAATTTTTAATATGGCTCTGATTATGATTACATTTGCTAGTTTAGGACAAAGAAGTTTTTTAAACTTTTGAAGTCTGCAAATGGCCTACTTTTAAAAAAAATCGAACCATTTTTTGAAGCTTGTGAAGGCTGTGCAAATTAGAAATTTTTTTTTTAAAGCTAGTGTCCTGCCCTGTTCTGATCTTCAGAATTATTATGCATTCTTGAAATTTTCGGATCAAATATCTTTCAACTTAAAATGATTTATTTTTTGAAATCATCAACTAAATATCGGACAATTTTTAGGATATTAAATTGAAAATTAAAAGAATTAAATAAATTAATTTAAAAATGAAAAATAGAATAAATAAATAATAAAATAAATTAAATAATTAAATATAGAACACACAACGAGATTGATGTAATATGATCGAAGAATAAATCTACAAATAAATTTTTAAAAAAACTTCAGTTTCAGGGCATCAAAGATTGAATTTTTCTAGAGTTGCGCATTTAAAACCATAATTTTGATTTAAAATTAAACCTTTCCGGATCAAAAGGGGATACGCGTGGATTCAGCCCGATCAGTATTGTCCAGAAAGTCAATTTTTACAATCAGTTGAACTTCAGTTTTGAGGACTGATGCTTATAGAAAATTTCGAGGTGTATATTTTCTTCTTAAGTAAATATTTGCAGACTTTACAGTTTTCGAAGTCACTGATAAAAACTGAATTGCTAAAAACTAAAAGTTTCAATCTTCTTCACTTCAACTCGCGCAATCATCAAGTGGATGTTAAGCAAAGAAAAACTTCCTGGCAGAAACTATAACTTTTTAGAAAACTTCTTCAGATCTTAATCAACAACTTTCTTAGTGAAAGCTTTCCATTGCTTAAGATTCGCTCGATAAACGAAACATTTGAATTTTGAAATTCATGATTTGTGCAGAGCCTCACAAACAAATTAACAACTTTTTACTTTATCAAAATATTTACGTTCTTATTTCTTAACTAGTTACAGAAGACTTAAAAACGTGATTTAGTATTAACAAAATTATGAAATTTGGGAAATTGACTAAGTTAGCGCGAGTTGAAGTGGAAAAAGATTGAAATTGTTTGGTTTCGACAAATCTAGTTTTTATCAGTTACTTCAAAAAATAATTCTTTGCTTGAGACATGACAAAAACTGTGAGAAGATTTTCACTATGACTTGGAAATGAAACAAAATGAAACTTGACGTTGCTATTGTTAAAAATTTTAATATTCGCAACTGCTAAGATGCTCATCCTCTGAAAATGTTCTAAAATTAATTTAATTGACATTAAATCGCTTCTACTAAATACATAAGGAAAGCGAAGATTGATCAATGGCCTTACTAGCTAATTTCTGAATCTCAAATAAAAAATGTCGAAACAGTTGACCAGACGAATCCGCCGAATGATTTATTTTCTTCCCTTGTGTCTTCCCAGGGGAATGAAACTGCGAATGCTGTACCGCCAGTCTCTGAAGGATTGGATAATATCCCTCCAGAGTTTCTCCTCTGGACTAGGGAACCGAATTCCTCCAACATTCGCTTCTCTGAGTTCTTTTCTCCTCCTTGCATAGTACTCATGCCAAACTTCAATCTCTACAGGAGTATGGGTGGGTATGATGCCCTCGCCCTAGGAGAATCAATTGTTGCGGTTATAAGTGGGGGTAGGAGGATCTTCAGGGATGGTCAAAACGAAGTCAAGATATTTTGTGACGATTGGAGGGACGTCAATCTTCTGCTTGGCTCTCCGGACCTTAAAATTGGAGGGCATAGGCTATTCATCCCTGAATCTCTGATCAAGAAAAAGGCCTCCATCAGAGATGTAGCCACCACCTATTCTGCGAATAATATTCACAATCGTCCCACGTAACATTTTTCTATCACGATTCTCTCTTGCTCTTACACCAGTTATCCCCCTCCACGTAGATGTTTTAGGTGCCAGCGTTTTAGACATTTTGCTAACAAGGGTAGGGGTACTAGACTGGTTTGCGAATTCTGTGGGTACTTCCACCAAACAAATGAGTGCCCCAATAAGCTTTATGGTGGTCAAGGCTATGCCTCTCCTTGTAATAATGACACATCCACTCAAACTTCTCCCCCTTGCGTCCCTTCTGACTCTGGTCTTAATGTATTTCTTGGACAGAGATCTCAGACCCAGTCGATTTAGCTTTCTTTTTTCTGGCTCGCTCCTAAGTTCTTTAAATTGGTTGTTGAGTTTTGTGTGCTTCTGCACGCTGCACCATGGCTGTAAATATCTGATAGATCATTAATTTTTAGGTTTTTTCACGTACTCGTAGTATCGTATAATTATGTTTTAAGTTTGTTTTCATTTTACTCTTTCGTGGATAAATCCCTGGTAGATTTATAAAGTAAACAATCATGGAGCCCAACACAAAGTCTACAAAATTTGCCAATTGGAATGCTCACAGTGTGTGTAGGAAAGAAGCGGAGAGCTCCGCAATGCTGTCTGAATATGATATTGATATTCTATTTGTTAGGTAGGGTTGGTGGCTTTTGCTATTTTAATTAGGATATACCTCCCCTTTAGTTATTTGGTTCTTCGCGGCGATTGGCTTAGTGAAATTCATGCGGTGGGAGTCGTTGTTTCTACCTCCCCTGGATCCGCAGCCGTTTTTTCAGTTTATTCTTCTCCGCTTGTCACTCTATGCTATGACTCTTGGTGTGATCTTATTGGCTGTGCTGACGACTGTGATGCCATCCTTTTATGCGGAGATTTCAAATCCCACATTTGCCACAATTTTCCATAAGCACATTGAAACGCTGGTTGAAAGACATGAACTTTCCTTACAGAAGGCTTAGTAATTTGCCTGTTTGGAAGGAAAGTGCAATATTTATTACACAAATGAAACATGGTGTGGAAAAACCATACTCGTCAGTTCGGTTGGGTTGAGCAACTTCAGGAGAAACATATATCAAATTTTATTTATTACAGAGATCGAGTTCAGGAAGTTGGAGGATATCTTGGCAGCGTTGTGACATCATCCGGAGCTGGGCAAAGACTAATAATCCTGCGTATTGAAAGCAAATACGGACTTTTACCCCAAGGTTTGGATTTCTTCATTGCCAAGAAAAACAGCAATGATCACCATCATGAAATGAACTCACAGCATTATACAGAATGGTTTAAAAGATTCCTGGAAGCCATGCCTGCTGAATATGTAACAGCTCATACACACTCGTGGAATAAGCAGGATATTCAACATCGGGCTACACAACCAAATGTATCTGTACCAGAAAACTTTTTGTCACTTGAGCACTCGTTAAAACCGGAACTGCTTAAAACGTGTCGGGCCTATCACTATCTGAGAAAGTACCTCCTGGAAAAAGTTGCTCCAGAAATTCGCGGTGAAGAAGTGAAACTTCTGTGGCTCCCAGTCGCCAACTCCGCATTCAATCCAATTGAATTAATATGGGCATACGTAGCGAAGCACAATTCAACCTTTATGCTTCAGGACGTGCAAAATTAATGCTTACGTGCTATTGCACAAGCTGGCGGCAATTTGTAGAGTAAGTGTGTCGCACATGCAAAAAAAGAGGCAGACATGTACAGCTTGACGGACCCTCAAATACAGGTAACAATTGACAGGATAATTATTCAATTAGGAAACGAAGATAGTGACAGCGACAGTTAACGCGACCCGAATGAAATGAGTTCTGACTAAAACTGAACGTTATTTTTTTTCTTAGGCCTCAATTTCATCATTTATTTCCCAGACATAAAAGAGCTTCGATTCCAGATCACATTTCATTATTATTAATATTACCTTGTACCTTTTGAGCTCGAGAACTTCTAAAATCGCTTTTTCCTTTATGAGAAATACTGACGAGAACTGATGAGGTGGATTAGTCCTACTGGGGATACCACTTGAGAAAAAAAGCGCTAAATACTCTCCCTCATGGGCGGTGCGGAAATGAGTATTCCTCTCCGACTTCGGCTGCAAAAAAGATGAAAAATATAACAATTATCTGTTTCAAGAATTATTTATTTATCAATTCAACTGTGTTACCTATTTCTTTTCAGTATAGGCAATGACATGGCAATGAATGCACTTTCGGTGAGCGTTGGAAATATTTTTGTTTTAACCATTATCAATTTGTTTTTTGTTAAAAAAAATGAGTAGCTATTCATTTTGAACATAAACTTAATTATACGAAAATAATTGTACGAAATTAATTCGTACGCTGAATATTCAGCAAAAATGAACTTTATCTTATAGTGTATCCAATTCTGTTCCAGGTTGTATTAGAAGCGGTGTGAATCATGTCGTTTCAAATGAAATTTTTGTCTGTGATTAAACAGTCAAGTGTTTCAACACTTTCTAAACATTTTAATCAAGAAATATTCGTGTGCAAGGGACTAGCTGTAATTATTTGTAAACGATCAAATGATACATTTGGGTTATTTGATTCGCATCGACGAGGGTCTACAGGATATTCAACACCTTGAAAGGAAGCGCAATTTTGAGGAAATTTTTTAATTTACCACATTTGATTTCCCAGCAGGCACGGAATTTAAGAACGTATTTGGAACGTTCTAAAAACGTACATTAAACGTAGAAGTCAAAATATGTAATTGGAGCATTTCAAAAACTATCCTAAGTCAGACCAAATAACGTTCTGGACACGTTTCATGTTCCAAATACGTCCGTGAAACGTTTCTGGAACATTGTGTTGTAGGGTGACCAGATGGGTTGCACCAAAAACCGGGACACTCAGAAATTTTTCATGTTACAACTAAAAAAAAAGGTCACCAAAAAATTGTTAATAGGCACATTACATTAAAGGGAAAAATATTAATTTTATAATAGCTACACTTTTATTCCAAAATGCAGAATTAACAATTGACAATCATCTTCTTTGCGCTCAATAGATTTATATGATTTTTACGAAAAACCGGAACGAACCGGGATTTTTACGAAAAACCGGGACATTTCAGGTGAAAACCGGGACGCCCCAACTTGAGGTCGAAAACCGGGACGTCTGGTCACCCTAGTGTTGAGACGGTTCAAACCGTCACCGCGCCAACGGTTGTAGGACAGGTTTCCCAATCCGCGTTTCTCAAAGGACATTTTCCCCAAAATACAAAAATCACCAAAGTAAATGTTCGAACTAAACTTCGAATCATGGAATATTTATTTGAAATGGCAACCAACTTCAAACAATTTCAACTGTTTGGTTTTGTTCTTTGATGTTATTTGCTTTGTTTATTTAATGTTGGTTATGTAGATTGACGTCTTGTTCTTGAACTGTCTAAATTTCTTTTGAAGTGAAACTATAAGTGAATTGCAAATTTTAAGTTGTAAAATGGAAACTTTCGAAGTATAAATGCAAAGAAAAGCTGCCTTTTACACATTGGTGGCTATCTATATTATAAGCATTCTGGCACGTCTCGACGATATTGGAGCTGTAGAAATAAAGGAGAATGCTCGACACGAGCTACTACTACTAAAAATTTATGTTAATAATAATTATCTAATGTTAATAAAAATTATCTAAGTTTTTGGGAAAAAAAGGTTTGGGAAAAATAACTTTTGGGAAGAATGTCCGTTGGGGAAATGTCCATTGGGAAACGCGGATTGGGAAACCTGTCCCCCTACCCGCGCCAACACATGCAAGGTAGTAATAAGACAGCGAATATAAGTCAACTGGCTAGTTGAAAATCAATGAATCCGCATCATTGTTACGTCCCGAACAAAGGCTAGGGTAGGTTGGAAAAAGGTTAGGATGAGGGAGGTTACAAGGGCTGATTAAGTCAGGTTGGTAAGGCCCGACTATTTATTTGTAGTGCCGGGTTCGTTTTCACTTTATCAATCCTTTTGTAAATCCTTAAATTATGTTTCGTGTTGCTCGATTACGATTGTCACGACTCGTATCTCGCCTTCTCTTTACTTTTCAATGATGTGATAATGGCTAGTATATAAGCAATTACGACACGTATGCAAAATCTTATCAGTTGCGGTTCTGGAAGTTCTCTTTTGTAAAGCCGTACTGGCACTTTAAAAAAATGAAGACGTTACTTTTAACCCCGATTTTCCTATTTATATCACTCCACTCTGTTGGTAAGTAGAATGTTATATACTACCAAATTAATCATACATTAAAATCTCTTACATCCAGATATCGATCGTATTCAAAAATTTGCATTTCACTTTCAAACAGGTGATACATATGTTATTATTGTGCATCTTTCGCTGGTTTTTTGTCAAAACATGTTTAAAAAACCTTAATTCAATCTTCAGATGTACCGATAAATTGAATTTCAACAAAATTTTGTCTCACATATGTTATCATTGTTGTAACATATGTTGAACAAAATTTTACTGTGAAGCTGTTATAATTCATTATTTTGCAAACCCTTATTACATTATGAGCTCAAATTGGTGCGGAAATATGTTCCAAAGATTTTAATTTCATTTATACGTGTAGGAAGAAACCGAACATTTTTCCATCATGTGAAGATTCCCGGACGTGTGTATAAATATCCACGTATCCAGGAAGGATGGGCGATTGTTCGTGAGGAATTGAATTCCCTAAATAAATTAGGTTTACATAATGCGAAATTTTTTCGCGAATATTGGCGTAACCTTTCTTGGGAATCTTCCTTGATACGCAGATATTTATCTACTTCCGGGAACCTTCCTGGAACATTTTTTGGGATCCTCCGAACCTTCCATTGGAATATTCCACGAGTGTTCAGGGATCTTCAAAGTCAAGGCAAGACTTAATTTTTTTATTAGTTTAGACAAAAATTATTTTTCACCGTAAGTTTTTATAATTTGAAAAGCTTTTTAAAAATAAAAAAATTATATCTAAATTAGGTATTTCAGGTTAGGTGGGGGAAATCCAAGATGTCTGCACGCCGAGGGCCAAACAATAGTACCAATTGCATAGGACGAAACTTTATTACAGTCAAACCTCGTTTATCGGGACGCCCTCGAAATGTAAACACCTCGTTTATCGGGATTCGGAGGGGTCTCCCACTACTACCCCCAGCCTCGAGACGGGTTGCCATGACACCTTGCTGTGTTGTTATTTACGGGTTATGTCAGGTTTGATCGCAAATGATCAAAAAGAATTTTAAATTCCCGCTACTCCCACCACGCTCTCACCTTACCCCACTTCAAGTGCTAATGTATAAGGAGCGGTGGTTGGAAGGGGAACAAGATGTCCCGATAAACGAGGTTGCAAGATCCCGATAAGTGAAGATCACGATAAATGAGTGTCCCGATAAACGAGGTTTGACTGTATTTTTTTTTTAATTAAGATCGAACAGAAATCTATTTTATCATGACTAATTTTATGCAAAATAAGCATGAAAAAGATTCAAAATTAAAAAACAGACCTCCAAACTACCTCACTTTTCGGCTAAATACTAAAAAAAAAACAAGAAACTTCATTTTTTCAATAACAGTCATTACAGTCATTAGTTAAATGTATTTGCGCATTATTATTTATTATTTTCTAAAAGCTATTCAATAGAAAAATTGCCACCTTGTTCCCCTTTTCTATTTTCTCTATCACATTTCAAAAGTAGAAGAAAATTTAAACAATAAAGAATTCTCATAAGCATGAAGTTGCAAGCAATTAAAACAATACTCCCTGTTCATTATTTCAGTTCTCTAGTACGTACGACTTTTCAATCTGAAGTTAGCAAAGAAAAATAGTACGAACGGTGGCATAAAAACAAGATGATTTGGTATTATAATAGGACGCTGAAAGAGTGATGCTCAATTAAAATGGAACCTGAAAGTTTTATTGACGCTCAACTCTTCTTTATAGAATTTTGAAACAATTCAATTCTTAATTTGGCTTATTCGAAATGACTTTTTGTTAAGTGTTATTTGACAGTGGAAACTGAGTAAAAAAATTTTCCAAAGAATTGGGTTATCACCAACTGTTTATTTCGTGGGGGTTTTCGTATAGCAGAAAATAGTTTATTGCCATTAAGGTTATTAAAGCGTGTATGCACGCGTCTTCTACGAAAAATTATATTTAGTTAATAGGAAAAATGTACATTGGGAAGTTCTTATAATTGAACATTCTTTCTCCTAATTCTTATTGAAGCATCAGAAAGATGCTTCCTGCGAAGAAACATTGAATTCAGCTAAAGATATTAGACATAAATGTGCTGAAAAAAAATGAATCTTCTATTTCTTCTTGCAGAATGCAGTTCTCAGCCCGACGAGAAACGTAATATTGAACGTAACCCTGGCCCCTCTTCTTCTTCTTCTGCTCGACAACAACATTTGCCTGACCGAATTTCGCCAGAGAAGGCTCCATTTCGTGGCAGGTCCAGGTCTCCTGCTAGCAGGAGTCGTAATAGCGAACGTAATCCTTGTTCTTCTTCTGCCAGACAACATTCACCTGACCGGACATCTCCCCAGGAGCCTCCACTTCATGCCAGATCCATTTTTCCAGTGAGCAGCCTTCCTTCGGATCGAGTATTTGGATGTAAAACAGAAGAACTTGGATATGTTCGGCTTATTCCTCGCACAAATCCACAACAGCAATTTGAATTTCGTAGATACGTTATTCCTGCCAATATGCCAATTAAATTTCTAGTAGAACGAAATAGATATGTGCCCGTGTCATCCCGAGAATATATTGTATTATCAGCATCCAATGATGACATTTTTGCAATATTGGATGATAGTGGGACTGTTCGTGGAATTTACACGAAAGATAAATATAGTTCGAGAATAAAAATTAATATGATAAGCGGCGCAGTTGATAATATGACTCCAGATGAAAAAAGGGATTGTAAAGTAGGCAAAGGTCCAGCAATCTTTTCAAGAAGTTTTATCAAAGCTTCTGGAAATTACGATTCACTTCAGTGTGAACGGAATCCCAATGTAGAACGTAATCCTAGTTCTTCTCCCTCCGCCACACAGTCTAGGTCTTCTCCAGGCAGGCCTTTTCCTCAAGTAGTACTTGGATATGCACTTGCAAAACTTGGATTTATTCGGCTTATTCCCCAGAAAAATCCGAACCGGCAATTCGAATTTCGAAGATATGTTATTCCTGTCGGTTTACCAATCAAATTGCGAGCAGAAAAGGATGTATATGTGCCCGTGCCAACCCGAGAATATATTGTTTTATCAACATCCAAAGGTGTCGTTTTTGCAATACTAGACTATACTGGAATTCTTCTTGGAATATATAAGGCAGATGGCTATAGTTCGAGAACAAAAATAAACATGATGAGCGGTGATGTTGACGATATGACCGTAATTGAAATGAAGGAATGTCCTGTAGGCCGACGTCACCCAATCTTTCCACGTTGGTTTAAAGAAGTTGCTTCCGATGAAGATAGTCTACAGTATTTGTATCATTAATTTAGTAGAAAAAAAAGATTAACTAAGATATAATATTCTTTGTAATCCGTAGTCGGATCAAAATTAAATAGAAATATCTGAATGCAAATGTATAATGGTTATCAAGGCTTCTTTCGTTTTATCTGTTGCTAATCCCCGCCAGGCCATTTAGCTAGAGTGTATAATTTATAGGGATATTAATTTTTTAGTGCAGTCGCGTAGCCTCATTATCCACACGCAACGACAGACACAGTGGGGCGAAATCAAATAACATAGTTCACGATAAATTGTAGGACGCAATTCTCAATTGATTTTAGAATCAGTTTTAATCGAAAAATTTTGTTATTGAATTTACAACTGATATGTGGAAACGACTTTTCAATTGATATTGTTCAAAATTTTACATCAATGCAAATAATGAACAAATGTTGATTCTTTTAATTTTCCTCTATAATTTGGTAAACAACTTTCCGACTTTAATTATCTTTTGGATTCAATGCGCAGGAGTATGTCCAAGCGAAAAATGATTCATAAGTAATATTATTTGTTATACAAAAATTATAATATCAAATGAAATTATAGTATCATTATCGAGTATTCCATTTCAAGGTAATATTTTGACAAAAAATTACTTGCTTTTATCAACAATGTGTGGTGACTCATAGAAAAGTGTTATTCGATATTATTTATTACCAAATATGCACTTGGAACTCTATCTCTGTCTATTCTAACTCAATCTCTCACTGTCTATTACACATCAATGAGAGCAAATACATTACCATTATTATCATCATCATCATCATCCAAGGACCTCCGCAGTTGTCTGCGGGGAATGGCAGGTGTTACCACTACTTGGCGCGTCCCCAGGTGGCGGATAGGGGGTTGATCGCTGGAAACAGAGGGTAGGGCTGAAATAAAATAGGCCCCGCAGACCAAACACGCGTTTGGTGACAGTCGCAGCCCACTGGGAGTGTTCCGAACCATGTTCGGTCTTTCCGCCGTCATGGTGTAGGGGCTGCTGTGAGCTTACTCTGCCAAGGTGTAAGCTGCGACTGGGCATCAGGAGCCAGCCCCTCCAAGCCTTGATCGGGGAGTGCGTGGTGGCTGCAGGGATGGGAACCTGCAGCGCTCCGGGTGAGTCCGGTCCGTCCGTGTATTCCGGGACCGGTTAAAAGAAGGCTGGGCCCTACAGTACTGGAGTAGGACTAAGGTCCGAGGGTATTACCCGTTCCCAGCTATTTCAGCCCGCCCCTCCACGCACGATGCGCTGGTGATCTATTTATTATGGCTTGTAGAGAAGGAAAACTGAGAGGGAGTGAGGAGACGAACGTTGAAGAGGAGCTGGAACTTCAGCAACTGCTTCGACGGGGTGGAACGTCGCGAGCTCAAGTCTGATGCTGCTGAGATGAAGAGGTGCTTCGGATAGGGTTACCAGACGTCCGCTTTTCAGCGGACATGTCCGCTTTTTTCTCCATCAGAACGATGAACTATGAGGTTATACACACTGTAAAAAAAGCTTTGGTGATATTTACAATCAGCTAGTAATTATACGTGCAGTGTATTTTCAAATTACAATGTGTAATCTGATTAATTTACGATACTACAGTACTTATTTACAATCTAGTGCGATTTCACTTCAGGTGACAATGTGAAATATGAACGAAGGTTGTTTTATATGCAGTCGACTGAAAATTACTACGTCCGATAATGGAAATTATTCGATTGGCATGGGACATAGTAAGTTTACGTAAGGTGATCAATTTCCTTCGGACTTTAACTCTACGTAAGGATATGTAAATTTTTACGATATGTGCTTTTCTATCGCGAGGGAGTAAGTCCGCACGGACGAACGCCGCAGAATTATGTGCAGGACGTAAATTTAGACCATTCGGGACATGATCTAAAAAATTTGGGACTAGCGAGTGGAATTCGTGCCAAACGATGAGTTCCGGAGACGCCCGAACGGCCTCTTACCAATGGGTGCGCATTTCGTTCGTTTGCATTTTTGTTTACGTTATTTTGCACGTTATGTCGCGTTGCGGTGCTCCTGTCGAACTCGGAAATTTATAAATTTTGAGACTGTCAAGCGGTTATATTCCGTTTTCTCTCTTAAATACAGAAAATAGCTTTGAAATATTTTAACCTCTGTGAAAAGTTGTGAAAAGTAGCAAGATGATCACAGATTAGAGAAAACCTGCAAAATCAGTGAAAAGTCAGGGGAATTTGTTAATCAGGGAACGTTAGGAATAAGTCCCGGACAAAAAAAAATATTGAAATTTGAATAACCGAAAAGTTTTTGGGGAACCGAACCTCAAAACATCTTTTTGAATATAAAAGCTGAAAACAAAATTCAACGAGATTTCGGACAGTGGCTCGAGCATATTATATTCTGTGTGTTGATTTACGACCCGTACGTAATTTCACGGTCGACGAGGGGAAATTTACGGCCTGCATGTATTTCTTTAGGGCGGACGCAGGTTGAGAAGAAAAATATGTACTTTTACAGAATTCTGCTTATTTGCTATGTGACACACCAATCGAATTATTTCCATATTTTCATATTTTAAGTATGTATTTAGCCTATATGAGTGTAATTAAAATGTACGAATATATTTTTTATTTTGTTTTGAATTCCATCCAAACTCCAGGTAGAGTATGATATGGTTCGAGAATGACCAAACAAGTTACGCTCTTTCGAAATCTTTTTTTTTCATTTCTTTTATTTTCATTTTTTTAAATTGAGATCGAACAGAAATCTACTTTGAATTTGACCTTGAGTTTAACCTTCAAGGTAATTTCAAGGTCAACTTTGTTTTTTAAAATGCCAACCCCTATTTTTGACAACGGCAATCAAAAGAGCGGGAAATTTCACGTTCAAAAATGTACTTAGGTCATGGGTCAAGGGTGAACTTGACCCGCTCTTTGACCGGCAAAATTTCCCGCAGTACAGATTGGACCCGCCTCATACCTGGTTCAAGCCTAATAACCTTCAGATGATGTTCAAGCTCACTCTTGACCCATGACCTGAGTACATGTTTGGACGTAAAATTTCCCGCTCATTCGATTGCCGTTGTCAAAAATAGAGGTTTGCACTTGAAAAAACAAAGTTGACCTTGAAATAACCTTGAAGGTCAAATTCAAGGTCACCGCTGGATTCCTCGTTGAAAGTTACTAGAAGAATGACCTTGACCTTTTTGAACAATATTTTACCTGGAAAATTATTTAGGTGTTTCGTTATTTTTTGGACTATAAAACTCGAGGGAAAAAGTTTCTTCTGGAGTACCAGAAGCAGGTGGTTACTCCAGCAATTAGGTTTTTTTGCTATTATAAGTTGTTCACGAAAACACTTAAAAAAAAACAACAAGAAAGTAAATTTGATCAGGTCCATTAGGCTAGCACCTCCACAATCGAATTTTATGATTTTTCATTGCTCAGAATTTTGGGCACCAAACCTTAACGTTGAAAATCAACCCCTTTCTCCCATGCAGATATGACTTTGTCAAAAAATAATCTTTTTGAAAATTTCAGTGTAGATAGTCTCTAATTTTTGGGCTCGAGACCCTTATCGTTAAAAATCAATTCCTTGGAACCACGCAGATATGACTTTGTCAAAAAATAAAGGTTTCAAGATTTTTGAAGTATCAATAGTCTTTGATTTTTGTGCTCCTTGAAAATATTCACTCTGATTTTTAGGCTCATGCCTTAACGGTAAAAATCAACCCCTACGTTCCACGCAGATATGACAGTGTCAACAAATAATCTTTTTGAGAATGTTACAATGCCACATGTCCTTCTTTATATGTCTTCGGACGAGGGATGCAGGAGGATATTTATTACTCGAATAATAAATTATAGTTCATTTGATATGTTCTCTCTTCGTGTGTGCATGTGATTATATGAAAGTTACTGCAGTGTGGTCATATATCCCGACATGTATTTTAATCCTAATTTTAGTTCGATTCCTCGTTTTATTTTATATGCTATACTACCAGATTTTATAGTATATTTCTCAAAAATAATAGTAGATTCAAGGCTTAGACCTCATTCTGATTTTGTTTGCGTTTTCGCCCGAACCTTCGAAGATGGCACAAATTTTCCCTTCTTTTATTCCTCACCCATTTCCTAAAATTTGAAATAACCTTGACCATTTCTTTTGCCATAGCCAACTCTAAAATCCGACCAAATGTCTTAGTTAAGGGATTGATCCTAGAACCCTGAAAACACTTCTTTGTCATCAAGCACGTTCGTACAACAATGCAATAACATTTACTGCATTTGGGACTGTTAATCCTCAGTTAGAACCTAGAGAATTATGATAGAGTTGCTCTCCTCCAGGTCAAGTGGAGATTCAAGTGTTTCTCCGCCTGCCTTCATAGCATCCGCTGTGTGATGTCATGGAAAATTCTGGTCATCTAGCTCAATTTGTACATTTTGGGCCTCTCCTTCCTTTCCTCCAACGTAACCACCCTCAACAGCCCCTTCCTGATCAGCGCTTGCCAAACTTCCAGCAGTGGGAGAAATACTCAAGCAACCTGGGTGATGTCTTTTGCCGCGAATCAGTAATACATTTTTGTCTTCGAGACAGTTGTTAACTTCGTCAACGACCGAGTAAGAACAAAAGGAATTTCGATCGCGCAGTAATATTCGGTTCAACTATTTTCGATTCGCTACATGCGTCAAAGACTGCGTTTTGAAACTAACTGTATAATCCCGTTCATTATTGCCCGGACATATCGATTCGCGATTATTCAATCAGAATTCATTCCAATATTATATTCGCTCAATAACTTTTTTGCCCGATAAATATAGGTAGTGATAGTGTAAACCTAGCCTACAATTTCATTGAAGATTTTTTCATTGACGATCTTCTGTCAACTGGTTTGGTAATGTAAAATAAATTATACTAACATTTATATGTTTTTTGTCTTCCTATAATTATCCCCTTTTTTATGTAATTCACGCAATAGGAAAAGAAAAGCAAGGTGAGTTTAAACCCTTGGAACCGAGCAAGATCCCGCAACTTGATCTTCTAGCCGCTCTAATGATTGAGACAAAGATTTTATTTTAAAATTGTAACAAACGTAAAATCACGGCGCGTAATACAGGCCGTGACGTAACAAACCCTTAACGTTGAAAATCAACCCCTTGGTACGACGCAGAAATGACATTGTCAAAAAATAATCTTTTTGAATATTTTTAATGGGGCTAGAGTCTCTGGGTTTTGGGCTCCCCGAAGATACCCACTCTGATTTATGGGCTCTAACCCTTAACGGTAAAAATCAAGCCCTTTGTACCACACAGATATGATAGTGTCAACAAATAATATTTTTTAGAATTTCACAATGTGTCTAGAATCTCTGATCATTGTGCTCCTTGAAAATACCCACGCTCGAAAATGTGAGGCATTTTATGATTAAATCTTGTATATAAACTAGAGAATAGACTTTCAAACAAGTCAAATCAGGTTTTTTTCGTCAATGTGTCCAACTCGTGCTTTGATGATTGCAGCGCAAATTCTTGAAAGCCTTTCAACCAACTTTTGACGTATTTCATTTGCCAGATTGTTCTCAGACACTTTTAGACTGTCAAACAACTGTTTTTCACTGGTCACGTGCATGTTCTTCATTTGCCGGTCGAGCTCATCCCATAATAATTCGATCGTTTTGACGTCAGGGGATTGCGGCGGCCAATCCGTGATTTTTAACACACCTTGCTCTTCCTTGGACCGTAGATAGTTCATGCACAGATGAAAGGTGTGCACGGGATCAATATCTTGTTGAAAGATAAATCCGTTGCCGATCAAACCCATGCCAGATGGAATAGCACTTCGTTGAAGAATATTGTGATAGTGTTCCTTCCGCATTGTTCCGTCGATTTTGACCAGTTTTCCAACACCATCGTAGCTGAAACACCCCCAGACCATCACGCAGCCTCCGCCATGTGTAACTGTTTACGCAATACATAGGGAATTGTACCGTTCATCTTTATTTCGACGAACATACTGGCGCCGTCTGGATCCAAGAATCTCGAACTTCGATTCATCGGTCCATAGCACAGACTTCCACCGATCTATTGACCCATCTTTATATTTTCGAGCAAGCATTAATCTTTTTCGCTTGTTTTGTGGTCGTAGAAGTGGCTTTTTGACAGCAACGCGACCAAAATATCCCTTCCCTCGCAAACAACGTTTGACAGTATCCACCGGAATTGGGTTCACCAGGGTTTCGTTGATTTCGGTACGAATGTCTGGTGCTGTTTTGAACCGATTTTGCTTGCTCATCAACAAAATGTGTCGATCATCAGCTTGAGTTGTTTTTTTTTGTCGGCCAGGGCGTTTTCGATTAATATTTGTGTTGGTTTCGGCGAACCGCTTCAACGTGGTTTCAACTCCACACTTTGGAACACCAACACTATTTGATATTTCTCGAATTGTTTTACCCACTTTTCTTAAGATAATTATTTTTGAACGTTTTTCAAGAGAAATTTCCTCTTTTCGAGCCATTTTCAGCGATCACAATCACCTTTGCGCGTGCAAACAATTACGAAAATGAATTTGACAGTTCTAGTACACACAGAACACATCAGAGGGCGCAAGGAACAGTTATTTTTTTGACACGCACTCTAATGATCCAGAATGACTGTTAAAGACATTAGCGCCCATATTTAAATACTTTAAAATAAAATAATAGTTATTATATTTGAAATTACAGCGCAAAAATGATGCTACTTAAAAATAAGAATGTTTGGTTCCTTCATAATTCCATCATTTTGACTAATAATAATCAGCTAATTAATTGTTACAAGTGGGTTACAGCAAAGAGCCTTCTAATAGGCAAAACTCCATACGTATTTGAAAGTAGCTCGGAGAGTTGCATCACTGTGGAGCATTAGGAGAGCGCAGAATCCAAAGCCTCCCACTAGAACGCTCTCGCGAATGGTGGGAGTCCGAACTGGAGCGCGATTCATAAAAGTCGCCGCGCGGCCTGAAAACGGCACTTGGGGTGTTGCGTGGCTTACGCAACAGGTGTTAGGAACTACCTCAAGAGAAGTCGGAGAATTTTATTCTTCGCCCTTGTCTTGTAATTCTCTCTAAGAATTTGAGAAATTTGAAGTCCTTAGAAATAAAATTATAAGTCCTAAAACTTTACTTCATTCATTTATTGAAAATTTACATTGCTTTGCATTATTTTATAATACACTAATTTGAAAATGATACAATCTTTATCTCTTATATCAATTAATTATTAGATATCAGAATTTTCACTTTTGGTCATGAGATTTTACAGAACTCTTTTGTACTCTTTATAGTTCTGTTTTGTATCAAACCGTGTACCGTGTACTGTAAAATTCTCAAGAAGATTATTCTTTGACAGATGAATCTGCGTGGTATCAAGGAGTTGTTTTTCAACGTTAAGGGTTATAGCACTGAAACTTGGTCTTGGCAGTTTTGAGGAGCCCAAAAATCAGAGACTCTATTTCTAACCCTTAACGTTAAAGAACAACCCCTTGATACCACGCAGATTTGACTTTTTTTTTTAAATAATCTATTTGAGAATTTTGTAGTATCAGCAGAGTCTCTGATTTTTGGGATCCTCAAAATTACCAACTTCGATTTTAGGCTCTAACCCTTAATGCCAAAAACCAACTCCTCTGTATTCCGGCTGTACGACTTTGCCGGAACATTGTTTTACTCGGAATTTTACAGAATGCATAGAGTCTCTGATTTTTGGGATCCTTCAAAATTCAAATTCGAATTTACAGACAGGTGTTTGGTCTAGAAGCAAGGGTGGTTTATGCACACAAAAAAATCAAGCATTCGAGAGCCTAAGAAAAGCCCAACACTACTTTCTATTTTGTTTTTTTCAGGTACGATTTTCTACTAAGGGGGTGATTTTTTGTATTATACATAGGGGTGATTTTTGAAAATTTTTTGTGTGCATTCGAGTGCACAAATTAAGTCCAAAATTCTGGTTATCTTTTTGATTTCGTGCAGGAAAACTCCAAGCTCAAGATGGCGGTCGAAATGCATTGACCATAGTGATGACACTCTCATGCACCATGCTTATAGTGACACTACGCCGCGCTTCGGCGTCCTCCTCTTCATGCCAACCTGGCATTTGTCGCCTCTCCCGCCAAACCAAGATGTAAGCATCGTCCCCAGCAGCGCGACGGCATCCCGCAGCGGGCTTGTAGGCCTTCGACATTTTGGTTGCGCTTGCTCGGCTGGCGCAGACGCTCGTGTGGATTCCTCAATGAGGTGGCCTCCCTAAATAACGGTGCATCTCTTCGTCCCAGGTAAATGGTAGGTCCCGGGCTCTACCTCTTTTGCGTCGTAATCTGGTCCTGTCAGGATACTCGCACTCTGCTGACAGGTGGCTGTAGCCTTGGTAGCGGTAGTATTTTATGGCCTCCTCTTTTTTGTGTATTCTTGAGTCCAGTTACTTCAACTCTGAAAAGTAGGGAAAGAAGGGCGCCGCCTGCAGATAGAAATACCGGGAAGCAGAGGAAGGAAAAAACAAGGGGCGCTCGTCCCGAAGCGGTCTTTATATAACCGAGTGAAGGATCAAGCTACTCAGAGATCGACAAGGACTTCAAAGGTAAGATGCAACTGGACACCCTCATTGAGGTGGGCGGCGATGCAGAAGGCAAAACTAAACTGTCCTCAGCCATCACGGAGTCTGATGGAGATGCGGGGAACGTACGTCAGCTTGTGCCGGTACGAGACGCTATGAGGAGACACTTTGGAGCGAGCCTGTCTACAGATGTCAAAGTCAGAATGAGGTCAAGCTTAACGAGGAGCTAGCCGCAAGGATCGTCCTGACGGGACACCTTAAGGTGGGATGGGTATCCTATGCACCACAAATAAGGAAGAGCTTCGGGCTAACCATCTACTGGGGTCAAAGAGATGCCTGTCACGTCGTTGAGGGAGGCCACAGAAACGTCAGCGGTAACCGAGCAAGCTCAGACAAGATGTCGAAGGCCGAAGAGTTCGCTGCGCGACGCCTTCGCGCTGCCGAGGATGATGCTTACATCCTGGTTGGGTGGGAGAGGTGACAACGGCCAGGTTGGCATGAAGAGCAGCACGCCGAACCACGGCGCAGCGAGCCTATAGGCATGGCCCTGAAATAATGCGAAAGCGGTTAGAAGGTAATTTTACGGCTATTGAGGGTAGGAGAGTGTGGTGGGTAGTACCGTTTTTTAGATCGAGTCTCACACTCAGTACGTCAATGCATTCTTAATTTCCTAAAAAAACATAAATATTGAATTATAATTCAGCGGTAGCCATATTGGATCCGTAATCTTGAGCTCACAGTCTTATTGCACGAAACCGAGAAGTGCACCATTATTATTATACCATTAAGCCATTTCCCTTTCGGGGTAGGCGGGACTCGCTCGATGAGGAAAGGAGTAATGTGAGGGAGGAGGTATAGATTTTTCCAGATTGATCTGGAATTCTCGTGTTATTTATTTAAATGTGTTGCCACAGTTTCTGCTCTGGCACACTTCTCTAGCTTCCTTCACGTCGATGCATTCTTTCATGCAAGCTCTCGTGTTTCTATGGCATCTTATGTCTCTTCGGATTAAGTTCTCATCCAGACATTCTCACCATTGCTTCGGCGGTCTGCCTCTTTGCATACTACCATTTACTTTACCATTCTATACCTGTTTTGTCAGTCGTTCATCTTTCATTCTTTCAACATTTCCGAACCATCTCAACGGATTTCTTTCCCATATATCAACTATTGTCTTTTCTGCACCACATTCTTTGAGGATTATTTCGTTTCTCACTTTGTCCGTCAGTGTTTTCCCGCATATTTTGCGTAGGATATTCATGTCAATCGCGATAATTTTGCTATTGTCCTTTTCTTGATAGGTCTATATCTCGCTACCGTATAGTATAGTCGGTACAAATATAGAATTATGAATCGCCATTTTAGCTTCTCAGGACAATGTTGCACATTGTCTTCCACCCTTTTCTTCAAACACCGTGATTTTCCTTTTATTTACGTTAATTTTTAGGCCCATGGTCTTCATGCTTGTATTTAGTTCACTCAACATTCTTTGCAAGTTTTCGATTGATTCTGCCATAACAACAGTTCATCTGCGGAAGCTAACCCATGTACGCTCATTGTCTCGAGATCCACACCTTCTTCGTTGAAGAGGGATATTTTAGGCGCTTGTCCATAAATATGACAAATAGCCATAAGTACTCTTTAAGGACTCCCCAAAGTTTACTCCTATTTACCTTGTCAAATGCATTTTCTGGGTCAAGAAATGCACAGAAAACTTTCTTTCCTACTCTCAGACTCTTTTCTGTGATATGTCTTAAGCTAAATATTTGAGCATGATTTTTGACATATGAGTGGACATGCATCCCGTAGTTACGGGGTAAAACGAACTGTACTTCGCTCATTCTATCCACGGGGCATTTTTTCTCAACTGCCCCAACTTCAAAAGTTTAAATTCAAAAACTTTAAATTCTGGGCATATATTCACATGCCCAACAGTAGTTAATCGAAATATTTATAGATGACGATTGCCAACCATCTCCAAGTGATGGGTGTGAAATTTTCCACGCCAACGACTGCGCGGGTATTTTCAAACGCCTGTAACTTCCTTGCTATTTCACATATTCAAGCATGTGATGAGGTTTTTCGAAAGGCTACTTTTCATCCCCTCATTCTATTTGATTAACAGAGAAAATGCATGCATTTTTGAGCACTTCTTAAACAATTTAGTTGTTTATTCACCTTTTTTCGCAATTCAGGATATTTTTATTTTTTCTTATAAAGCCTTAGAAGAAAGCTTGACTTTTTGGCTCCAAAAACGGTCTTCCGTAAGAAAATGTTCCAGTAAATAGTTTCCAAGATATGGGCGCCGATGTGAAGGCAGTCCTAATGCTCGTGCCCAGACGTAATCCTTTAGTACTCCACAGACTAGTTTACAAGTCTGCCATTCTTTCAAGGCATTCAAGTTTATTAAGAATTACACGTAATCAGTTAATAAACAGTTTTAAAATGTTTGTCGGTGGTACAGAGGAAGTTCAAATTATTTTTTATTTGTCATAAACAAATAGAAAGTGCAAAATGCTCTTTTCAGAAGTGATGTTGTATGAACGATCCCTCACTATTATCCAAATCCGCGCACTAAAAGAAGCAAGAGAAAAGATCAAAAAAGAAACCTAACTCTGGAACCTTTTTTTCGGCTTTGTTTTTTTTTTTTTGTTCACCACATAGAAATAGAAAAAAGGGTACTTCCATAGGAAAAGGGCACTCACTTGTCAAGGAAAAAGTTAGCAGCACAAAAGAAAAAAATGCGGAACTGACGGCACTCACTTGTAACTCACGACGAGAAAACGTCCGCACTGATTTCACAGTACAGAAATCACGAGTCTCTGCTACCAGTAGAAGTTCCTAAGGGCTCTAGTTACAAGATAATGACTCAGAATAAGGTGGGATAAAGTACAGAATGTGCACCGTAAGCGAAGCAATTATATGATCGTCAGGGGATGACAATCAAAAAAAGGGAGTGATTTTTTAGGCGCGAAGTTGACATTTTTCAAATTAAATAATAATCGCACCTAACGAGTCAACCACCCAACTTATAGTGGAGAAATAATGTCCCCTATGTTCCCAGTATCCCGCAATGAAATAAATGTCACTGTCTCCCTTAAAATAGGGCAGAAAAGAGTTTTTTGATGCGTATTCACTTTGCACTCGTAGGCCAAAAATTGCCTCTTTGAAACATCCTCCTTTTTCACTCGGCCGAATTGTGCAAAAACCCCAGTTACAAAACTTGTCGTATTCGGACGGGCCAATTCCGGTTCTAAATGTAGCATGTCTTGCAGATACAATTGGGCTCAACTTCCATACAAATGATGATCACTTGCATATTGATAGTGAATCATTAATTGCCAGCATTGCAGGTGCAGCTTCTAGTTTCCAGACCGTTCAGCTGTAATGAATCTCTTCGCGATGAGGACCATTCTGAATTATTGAAGCCAGAGTTGAGCTACTGGTCTGATAAAAGATTATTCTCAAGAACTTCATTATAACCTTCTCTTAGAGATTTTTTCATTTAGAATGTTATCCAACAGCTCAACTTCTTCTTCGCCTAGATGTAAGAATTGAATGACAAGCTCCGCTAGAGTTTGCTGGATCAAATAATGTCCTCTGAATGCTCTGAAAAAAGCATGCTCTGTTAAAGCTTTCTCGGCCGACGTTTCAGCAAATATCTCACAAAAATCTTCCTTCGAACTACTGTCCTCCATAATGAAGCCGATTGCTCCGCAATAGGATATTATAGAATTAAAACCACCAGAACGAACGATAACCGGCTTGGATCTATGCAAGATACAATTTCGCGAGTCGGAAGTATAACTTTCGACTGGGAAAATTCTTTCGGCCTGTCATGATCGTGATAAATTTCCATGAATCCACTCCAGCCTGGATAGTTCAACAATTTCCTGTACTTACCATAAGACCAGATGAACTCCAAGAAGTCCATCTGAACATCATTGTCAACAGAATGTTCTGTATCCATATCTTAAATAATAATAATATCCAAACCTGTGGAAACCCTTCTTTCAAAATGCTTCAAGTCAATGTGCCCAAATACACCGATTTCCTCCTTTGACGGCATTTCATTCAATCTTGCAATGATTTCATTGGATTCTACCGCTTAGAATGGAGTGACATACATAATGCCAACCACAGCATGAAATGTGACATACCCATCTATCGTCATCGTGTTGTGATCAGCATTATCTAATATAAAATGCAAAACGAAGTCATTTAATAATCTATAGTGCTCAGGGTCGTTTAAAATTTAAGCCTCAAAGAGGGTAGTTTCTATGTATGACGCACACAGTTCTAAGAAGCACAGAGCATCTACAAGACATTTAGAACTGTTTTCTCGAACATGATGGAAAAGTTCGCGGTCTCACTGACGCCATCAATATGTGCGCTAAAGTAGTAACCTGATTACACAGCGGATTTATATGCAGTTCTTCATTTCCGTACCTCTTGTGTGATTTTACGGAAATATCTAAGAACACTTGTAGGGTTGGGGGTATGTCTGACGAAACATTGTTCAAAAAAATACCGGGAGCTTTACAATTTTTTGTGTCACAACATCCGGACCGAAACATCCGAACAATATTGGCCGCCATTTCAACAATTCTAACGCGTTCCTCATCTTCGTTCCTAGATCGCTTCACAACCAAGTATCGTTAAGTAGCTTACCTTGCTCATCATGGTAACAAATTATTGAATAAATATCTTGGGCTCATCGGACGTCCTCTGGAAGTCCTAGGACCATAAACGAACGAAATTAGTACTCGCACACCCACCTCAGAGAAAACAACATATTAAAAAGGCAAAATCACGCCCCTCTGAACTATTTCGCTTTTCTTTTAAAACTGTTACTGTGGTCTCCTTTAATGGCGCTTCAATACTTGACCTTCTTACGTAAGTAGTCTGGAAACTCCAGCGGATTTTGAGGGTCTTACACAGATAACTTAAATAGCGGTGTTCAACACCGCCATTTGCGGTGGTGTCAATGTAAATGACGGTTTTGAGAACCGTCATTTACATTGATCCGTAATTTTCTTGCCTAGGGTAGAAAACTCGATTGTCGACCCGCTCCAAATTGAATGAAAAGAAAAATTTCAAAAGAAAGGAATATTTTCACTATATCCAATATGACCCTGGGTCATTCCATTTTCGCTCTCTCGCTCTTCTTCGCAGAAGCTCATCTATCAATTGTTTCGAAGGCGGCTGGTAATCTAGTGATTTTTTCGGCAAAATGAATTTTAGGGAAAATGGAATTTCGGACAAGTGAATACCTACCACTAGCTTGAAAGCTTCTTAGTTTATTAAAAAATGATCAGAGGTGACAGACCCGCAAATTCTTTTTGGAAGGAGTAAATTTTATTTTAAAGAGGGAAAATCGCAAAAATTTTGCTTTTTGCCCCGGGTGCAATCGAGTGTTGTCAAACACGATTGAAATTAACTTACTTCACGTATTTTCAAACTTCAGTTCTTCCCAAGGGATTTTTTCTCCCTTTTCCTTTCTAATTTTTGATTCAATCATTTTTAAAATTGTATAAAAAGGGATTTAATTATTCTTGTACTTAATGCATTCCGGAATGCGTGAGGTTATATTAGGCTCTTTTCGCTCTCTCAACTTTCAAGTCCGCCATTTTTTACATTTATTACATTTTGTACGTATAATACTTAATATACGTATTATACGTATAAAAGTTCGAGTTACGCGTAACCGTGCAACCCTGGTGTCAGCCTCCTTCTAGGGATGGGTAACGCTCAGTGAGAATCGATTCCTTGATTCCGCCGGATGCGTCGATTCCGAGGAATCGAAGAATCGAAGGTAGGAATCGATTCTTCGATTCCAATTCTTCGATTCCAATTCTTCGATTCCTATTCTTCGATTCCTATTCTAGTATTCCCCCACTCCCCCCCTCTCAAAGAGCCCGCGTAAATTAAAAATTCCAAAGGGTTTTTGGAGAGGTTTGTTGTAAAAATTAAAGTGAATGCAATAAATATAAATTTCAATTCATGTTTTGATTTTTTTTAAAGAAAATTTATAAACTTTCATTAATTAGGTTTTTTTCTTTAGGAAAACGAAAATTTATTTCCTCTTAACTCTGTGATCGGAATCGATGGCGATTCCGACGAAGAATAGATTCCTGGAATCGATTGCCTAAAACCAAGAATCGATTCCGAAGAATCGAAGACTCGACGCCAAGAATCGATTCTTTGAAGGAATCGGAATCGACTTGGCCATCCCTACCTCCTTCCCCGCCTTATGACTCATACCACTTTCTAGCCTCCCTACAACTCTGATACTTTCGGATCCCAACGCTGCTGCGAAATGTGAATTAACAATTCAAATTGTTAATTAGCATTAAAAATTCATTTACATGAAAGCCTTACCTTTAATTCAGCCATCTCATTGATAAATTTAAGAAGGTTTCATCATTGATCTGTACCTGAGCAATTTATATCAGTCAATAATGCTACCCCTCGAAGGAGGCGGTCGTAGATAGATCGCAATAATTTCACAGTGAGGCTAACGAAATATTACCTCAAGTAGACTAATTAGACACGTTAGGACTAAGGGCTGCCGAAATGCACCCTCACTTAGCTTAAAAATAAAAATGACATGACAAGCAGGCTCTTTCCGGGAAGAGTTCAAAATGTTATAGGCCAACGGCCAGATTGAGAACCCCCAGAAATCAGCAATCACTTACGTGATTTTCAACTCCAATTTTCGTGAGAATACTTGAGTGGAGGGCCTGCGTGTCAAATTGCCGATTTCAAGGTGTTTTCTAAATACGAGTCTGCTTACCATAAGTGAGTCATAATAATTAGCCAAACTTTCCTTTCTCGCCAGGCCGCCTGTGAAGGGCCGGAAAATTCCCCAGTAATCTTGAAAATTCAAATCAGATGGAGTCATTTCACAGCGTCACAAGCAATTGAAAAGATTATATAATTGCAATAGAGGTATTTTGAAGACAAATTATACTTTTGTTATAAAGATAATAACCCATATTCAATTACATAGCCTTCAAGCGAATAATCAATTCATGTTACTTAAAAAAAATAAAAATTGATTAGCATTTCGAACTCGAAAGTTCATTGCCTCACTACCCGATTCGGCTAGTGTTTCTAGGTGGATAAATACTACCAGTGTGGGTCCACCACACCCACGACGGGTCAACAACACGCAGTATTCCCCGAACGGTCACCCATCCAAGTACTAACCGCGCCCAACGCTGCTTAACTTCAGTGATCTAACGGGAACTGGTGTTTTCAGCGTGGTATCGCCGTTGACATTCATGTTACTTAATTGAAAAAAATGTAAATTTAATTTTTATTTAATTTAAAGCTTTCAACCAAATTAATCGGCCAATAACTAATGGAACTGTTTACAACATAAAAAGCATGAAACTATTAGATTCATTGAATCTAATATTCATTTTAAAAATTTAATTCAGACACTCACTCAAGCATTAATCTATAATTTTCATTGATACATTCAAATAATTTTTACTTTATATTTTTTTTCAAATTTGAACTCTTATTTCTGACGATTTCAATTATCAATAATCTTTTAAACTAATTCCAGGAAGTGTAAATTTTAATTAAATCAGTGAATAATTAATTAATTAGTTCAGGAACTGAGACTATTTTGTCACTCATCTAATCTGATCGAGTAGACTGTAGTACATACAATAATATCGGCCGAAATATAACACGCATATCATGATAAAGAAGAACATCTCCGATTGGATTAGAAATATAGAAAAATTACTGAAATACATTTTATTTTATCTCGTGTATTGAGAAAGTCGGACATAACAACCAAAGATATAATATCCTTAATAACAACTTACTTGAAAGTAATAGTAAAAATAAATAAATCGAAATCATCATCGGTGATGGATAAAATGAGAACTCTACTTTTTTACTTCTGATGGTGAAGCCTCTGTGGGTCAGACGATAGTGCGTCGGACTTCCATGCAGGAGGTCTGGGGTTCGATCCCTGAGCCAGGTACCAATGCAAATTTTTCTATGTACTTCTACCGGGGCTTCGGTGGTTCGGAACCCACCTTAAACTGTAGGTCCCCTCAGAAAAGCTGGTATCGTACCAAGGTGGGGCTCCATGTCGAGGTGAATAGTCTTGGAAGT
The DNA here is from genome assembly GCA_932178445.1 of Andricus quercusramuli. Lineage (NCBI taxonomy): Eukaryota > Metazoa > Arthropoda > Insecta > Hymenoptera > Cynipidae > Andricus > Andricus quercusramuli. Next base: position 140,219 of record CAKNXH010062753.1, read on the forward strand.
CGAAGCCGATTCTGTGAAGACTCGAGAAAGGAGGACGTCATTTACTGTGCGATTGATTGGTATGCCTGGCACACAAGAGGTATAATCTCAGAACGTTGATAACAACGAAAACCCACCGAGATCCAAAAAACACTTGGCGAAGGATGGCCGGATTCGGTCATTTGTATCACAAATGACTATCTTACATGTAGAAGCTAGAAGCTAGAAGCTCTAAGCAATGGATTTCTTAAATTCCTTTACTCAATTATTGACTATATTTTTGTTACACAATCAGAGCATCCTGTACCCATTCATCCTCAAGCGGGTGATAGATTGGGCCGACGTGCTAGCGTCGGTTGGTTCAACCCGTTAACCACATACTTCCGAAAAATAACGTTAACCACACACATGGGTCCAGCGGACCCGAGCATCAAAAACGTTAATAAATCTTTTATGTATGCCTCTAACGACTTCAAAATTTTTTGACATATAGTCTGAACATTATTCAAGAGAGCTGCATAATAATCATTCTCAATTTTCATTTTCTAACAATCGAAAAAAATCGTCGAAAAAAAATGAGGAAAAATGGATTTTTCTTCAAAAATTCATAACTTTTTTGGTTTTTAATATTTTCACTTACAATTTTAACTGGAAGCGTATTAAATACTATAGTTTATGATACAAATAATTTCATAAGGGTTCCATGAAAAAAAGTACATATTTATTTTGAACTTTGCGCAGATGAACATCTGGCTGCTACTAAACGTTTCGGCGGGATCCGGAAACTATGCAAGCCTATTCTAGTACACTCAACCTATAACAAATGGCACTGACATTAGCTTTTGAACACGATCGTTGGACGGTACATCAACTCAAAGTTTGACCGGGTCTCGGGGACCCAGAGTGTGGTTAACGCGTTAACCATATTGCAAAATATTGGGATAATATGTGGCTCGTGAATGCTCTCTCCAAGTCTCATAGGTAATGAAGTGTCCAGATTTTTTTAATAAGGATTACTTTGAGGCTCTAAGAATGGTTTTCAACCCAGATTAATTAAATATGAATTTTCTCTTACATGAAACCACGTCTTAATATTAAACTTTCTTCAAATCATTAAGATTTAATTTTTTCGAACCAATGTCAAATTTTTGGGTGACAATTGATTACGTGCCTGTTAATAGTTAAAATAATAAACTTTTATATTTTTCTTACAGGATCAGGAAACTAGTTTCTGAAGGATTTGGCTTCTCCTGCGTGTTTTTTCCACATGTGGGTTTTTCCTGTCGGGATGCACTAAAGCACAATCGTCTGAAGGTGCAGGCAAATGCGGGAGCTTGTAAAAATAATGCAGTTAAATAAATTTTATTTCCTGTATTCCTGAGTTGAATTTCTCCGGAAACCTACCCCTCATCCACATCCAATTTATTCGATCGCTGATGTAAAAATATTTCGTCTTGGATTTGTCTTGAAGACGTTGAAGTCTAGTTCCGTCTCATAAGCCAGACTTTATTACATTGCAAATTTGTGAAATTTGAAGTATCTGGAAAATTAAATTAAAACGTACATAGTTAGGAAGGATTAAATGTACAATTCAACATTTTCAATCAAATGTATCAATTTGAAAATTGAATTTTTTTAAAGGAAGTTTAGAATCGTTTAATTTTGCATCCGTCCGATTTGAAATTATTTGGTTTGGAACGTTTTTAGAATAATTTAATTTTGAGGGTTCAGAATTTGAAATGAATGTTATGTCCTGATCAAATCTGGGCTAAGGCAGATTTTTTCTTGTTCTTAAACAATTATTTGTCTAATGCAATCGTTTTAACGAATCAAAATTTGTATTAATTATAAATGCACGAGATTACTTTAAATGTCCTAGATTGAAGAATGAATCAAAAAATGTATTCAAAATTATATCATTTCAGGCAATTTTAAGTTGGAAATATTAAAAATTGAAAGGTCAAAATTATTTCAATTTGAAGTCGTTGCATATGAATAATTGTTCAATTGTTATTTATACATCAAAATTTGTTTTCAAATCTTTTGAAAAATTCTCTTAAAACTACCTTTTCTTATTTAAAAATCACTTTAAGTTTCCCCAGGAACATTTTATTTTATATTTTTTGAAATCTTTACAAATTTTATATTATTTTTGAAAAATTTTCAAAACATTTGAATAGACTTCAAATTATTCGATTTTTTTCTGAAAGTTTTAATAAATCCTGCAAAATTAAAAAAATCGCCTTAAAATCTGCCAGACTATTATTTGTGCAGTTCTGGAAACCTTTTGAAATCTTTTTAAATATTCTCTTGAAATTAATTTTTCAAAAGATAGAATCATCTTCAATTTTTCAAATACATTCTTTATTTTTTACATGACTAAATATGACTCATTAAATGAAACCAAAGTTTCCTTGATTTAAAATAGAAACGTAAAAAATCGTAATTTTCATCAATAATCAATGATATTTATTCATATCTTTTGTTCAGATACACGCAAGTCGACTTGTACTTTGATGCAAATGCGACTAGACCAGTAGAAAATCCACAAGCACGCTTCTTATGAACGACACAAAAGAAACAGAAATGGAGTCCACATGAAAACCATATTAGTCTCGTTACTGAGAAGTCACTCGAAGAACTTGAAAACTTTGCTGCGAGTGATTTGCAGTCCCAATTTGAAACTGATGTTGAAACTGTTGATGTTGAAACTGTTGATGTTGAAACCGATAACTTTCAAGCATCCATACTGTAAGCTGTGAGTTACAGGGACAGCCTGAAAATAGGCAAAAGTGCTATCTCCTGCGTGATGCCTCTGAAAAATTGCATCACGCAAGAGGAAGAGAGATGCGCAGACTCCAAAGAACTCCCACTCAAACGCTGTTGCGTAAGCGTGGGAGATAGAATGGGAGCAAGGAGATAAAAGGAGCATCTCAGCTGAAAAACGGCATTCTGGATCTTGCAGCTGAAAAGCGCAGGTCGCAAGGGTGGAACACAAGAGAGAAGACTTGAGAATCTATTCTCACTTCTTGTCTCCTAATTCCTGTCAGTATGTGTTGATTCTGAATACTTAGTCCAAAAGACTACTTATTCAGAACCTTCTCCAAAAAGGGTTAAGTTCGTCTTGGATGAGTGAAGAGAACTCTATTTCTCCAAATTGCCCGGAAAGGCAATTTAATCTAAGTAGCGATCTACGAGTTTCCTTCGAGAACTTAGAATTCTATCGAGTTTCACAGAGCAAATTTCAAAAGCATTCTTTCTGTCGTGGCATCGTTCCACCCAAATAAAATAAAAATAGAACTTTTTGTGGCATAGCTCCACCACTCTAGCTTGTGCTTTTTTTCAGGCAGTTGCCTGAAATTGAAAAGAAATATTTTCGAAAGAATCATTTGTTTTGCCTTTTCGAGAACTTGTCATGGTCTATCGTGACAGGTTGTCAACAGAACCAGAGCAAATAATTTACGATTGATCATTTGTGCCTCAAGCCGCTTAATTTCTCATCTTTATTCAAACAAAAGAAAAACGCGTCACTTAGTTTAGGTATGTTCCTATTATAGGGATATAGGGGAGCCAACTCCTCTACCTGGCTACGAAAGCGATTTGCACAAAAGATCAAGAGTGACAAAATATTTCTCTCTTAGCAAGAGGACCGAGAGTCCATAAATTTCTGAAACCTATTTACTGGGTAATATTCTTTCGAGTTTCTTTAAGGTAGAGTCGGCTCTGTGACGCTCTCTCTGACTCTCTCATCCTTGCAAAACAGCGCCTACCTGGACTCGTGGCTTCCTCGGCCCAGCTTGTTTCGTGCGAACGTACCCGGACGGCACCCCTGCGGATTAAGTTCTTACCCTTGAGTGACAGGTCATATTATAATCACTGAATTGAAATGCCTTTCTTTGTGCCAATGAGAAATTATCTCATATCGTCATAAAACATAATCAAGACTTATGGCTAGCTACTGGGTAAATACCCATTAGGAAGTTCCGCCCAATGTGAACGGTCTCCTTAGAAAGAGAAATAGTAAAAGAATTAGGTGAAGACAGACAAAATTTACATCCAATTTCTGGAAATCGGTAGAAGAGCTCTAAGGAGTCTCTATTTTGACAAAGGAAGGAAGTCCTTATGTTGTATTTCAAATAGAGAAAGAAAATAATTAAAAAAGCGGAAAGTCGCGCCAAAAAACATATTCATCTTAGGTTTGCCTTATTGTAGGTTAATTATATGTTTGGAAATCTTGAAATTGATAGATAGTCGTCGTCAAAACCAAGCCTGCCCAAAGCGCAGCTACGGTTTTAGGAAAACAAAGAGAGAAAGGGTCGTGAGACCGAGCTCACCCGAAGTGCAGCTACCGTTGTAAAGAAGAAAGATTTAGATCTCAGAGTGTAGTATCGATCTGATTTATAAAATATAACAATTATTGATTAGAATTAACGAATATTATTTGATAAAATAGCTTAAGGCTTAGAAACTGATTGTACAAATAGGCTAGACCAGAAGTAAGGAATAAAAACAATTTCATTGTAAAGGGAATCTTATTCTTTCCCCATGTGAGACTCCTTTCTTTGCATTTATTACTCTAATTATCACTTAGAATTAATTAATTAGGGTTAAAAAGTTAACGTAGCCAAAAGTTGGTAGTTACAATGCTTACTACTTTGTGATCGACAAGACACCATTGAATCTGAATTCCACAAAAGAGGTGTTGGCTGCTGCTTTCTACGCTTATAACGCGCTTTCTAGTAGTTATTATGTACAAAGTGCTCGTTTGTGGGTTGTGCTGGAAAGGACACTTTTTGGAATGGAAAACGTGTCGGATCCACAATCTCAACCTATTTCCCGCATTCCTGAAGTAAAACGGCGTATATCTTACTTGAAAGTTTAATTTGTACGACAAAATGCCAGCTTGCTTTTATTGTGGCCTGAAGCTGCCATCCATCAGTGCTCTCCACACTCATTTCAAAGTTATTCATAATCTACAGCCAAAACAAGATTTTGGTTTCAGATGTGCTGAGGGTGACGGCTGTTATGCTACTTATTCGGGTTGTAAGTCATTCAGGGTCCACCTGTTAAAGTACTGTAACTGTCATCAACTCAGTAGTTCATTACTTCAAGAGGATTCAAGCAATGAGTCGAATGAGACAGTGTTGCCTAATAAAATAACTTCCGATGATAAACCTCTCCAGCAAGAGAGACATTCTGTTCCACTTTACAAAGAGTCGTTAAATATTCCACGTATTTTGAAGGTATGGTTATTGGGCTCCATGCTAGAATTTTTAGTACCCAAAGTGAAAGAGATAATTTCTGCGTGCTAGAAGGAAGACTCATGTTTAAAGGTGGAAAAACAGTTGGACCATCTAGTAACCCTTTACAAATCCTTACACTGAATATTTGTATGTCAAGGCTTTGAAATCGAGAGATTTTTTTATTTCTCTCCACACTTATTCTATTGTTGCTAGAGTGAAAGTCAAGCGAAAGCAAGGAAACGTTCAAAGGGTGTTACCTAATGTTACTGCAAAGTTCATTCCAATGGAAGTTTTTCTTAGAAAAGCGTTTAGTTTACCTGGAGTGTACTCGGCTGTAAGCTCTTATGTTACAAAACTTGGCACTAGAGAAGGCTGTCTGGAGAATTTAGTGCAAGGAAATTTATGGAACTCGAAAGTAAATAAACATTTTCAGGGCAAAGAAGTCTTTCCGATTTTTATGTACTATGATGACTTTGAGATAAATAATCCTCTGGGGTTCCATGCTGGTGTACATTTTTGTTGCTGCTTTGTTTCATTCTGGGGATAGAGTTGACTTTGCTAATGACTCCACATTTTCGGAAGTTCTAAAGAACTTTTGAAGAACTTTTTTTTTCTAAAGAACGTTTCTCCAGTCAAAGGGCTGTACCTCGCCCTTTGGGTTCTTATATTAACTCTGTCTGCTATGTACATATCCTTCTTGTAACGAACTCAATAAAGATTTATTATTATATATTTCGCTCTTGGCTTAGTTTTAGGGGATAACTTGGGGTTAAATCAGATTCTGGGCTTCCAGGAAGGTTTTAATGCTATCTACTCTTGCAGATTTTGTAAAACAAGCAAATTTGCACGTCAGTGGTAAACTGAAGAAAACCATTTCAGATCTCATGAATCATATGGTGAAGATGTTGTTCAGAATTATCCAAAATGTACTAGTGTGAGAGAAAAATCTGTGTGGGATAAAGTAGAATATTTTGAAACGTCTTCAAATTTTTCTGATGACTATCCTCATGATGCGCCTGAGAGTGCCTTTAAAAATGTATAGGACTTATTGTGAACTATTTTTCAACATGTCAAAAATCTTTTCAGTTTATGTTGGGGAAATGTCTTCAACTTTTTTGTGTGTCTTTCCTCATGAAACTGTCCTTCAGAAGCTCCATATTTGCGTTCATTATTTTAGTGTGTTGGCAGAGAGCGCACTCTTAACTCAATTGTCGACTTTTAGATTTGACTCTAAACATAGAGAGAAGAAAACTGAAGCATCAGCTACAACATGCCAAATATATGTGACTCAAACTCTCTGCCACAAGGAGTTACATTGCCTTGCATACTGCTTTATTCTGGGAAAAGGTTTTGTCCCCATTACTAAAAATGGAAAATGTGTGGAAGTCTTTAATATATCTAATGTAAAAGGTTATTCCTCCTTTCAATCTAGCTGTCCACAGTGATTGCATAAGGATTCCCTTAGATTAACCTGGTTGACAGTTGGTGGGCACTCTTACAGGAAAGGATCTTGTGTTGTTATGCGTTTGGAGGGCGCAAACGAAATTAATCCAATGTTTGGTGCTGTTGATACAGATTTAAAAAATGTAAGTAGTGATATTTTATTAATCTATGAAACTGTATTCACCGTGGGATTTGCAAATGACTATCATGCTTACGAGGTTGAAGATTCTAATGATTATGAATGTAATACTGTTTTAGAATTAGTCACTCCGTTCCTTGCAATTTATGGAAAATTGTCCGAGGTTTCATATGTTACCCTTCGATATGCGCTTTAGACTATATGTTTTCTACATTTTTAAGTGTACCTCTTTCTACCTGTGCGCTCCGCTGTTGGTGGCGATTTGAAGAGGGTTTACCGCATATTATTTACTATATCGGTAAACTCTATCGCTTCCTTATCGATTTGCGATATGTTACGTTCCTCAAAGATGGAACTCCTCATCTGCCCCCTTTTTTAAAATAGGATTTAGACTGGGTAGCTTTTCAAGTCGCTACTGCCAAGAAACGTGATCAGTGAGCTTTACACCTGCTCCCCGCTAGCTATTTGGAAAGCGAAATAGGTGAAATTTCAATTTAAAAACAATTTCAGATGAGTGGAAAGTAATTATTTCGCTTTTTCGTCTAATTGTAAGTGGAGATAAGTTTGTTGTGTACTCCACGTTTTACTCGAAAAGTTTGTTTGAAAGGAGCGATTCCGCATTATATTTATTTTAGAAACTAAATTGAATTTTTGTGATTCTTTTAACATAGAATCTGTTTTCAACTTTTTTCTTTTGTTTCTGTGTGATAATTAATTTTATCTCCTATGCCATAAAATTCACGCATCTTTTTTTCGAAAAGTTCAGTTTCGCTTTTCTTCGTTTTCTCAGTTCTGATCTTCTTTTTCATTTGATGGGATGTGAATACTTCGTTATTTTCAGCTTGCTTTGATGTTGAAGGGGTTGATGTCTCATTTTGTGTTGAGGTCGATGGGATGGGTTTGGGTTTTGGACTGGGGTTTGGTCGTTGCCACATGGCTGTTGGGGGATGGGGTTCGCTTCTCGTCGTTGCCTCTTGACGGATTACGGTTGGTACAAAGGGATAATTTTCGTCTTTCTTGATATTTTTAATCAAGCTTTTTTCGAATTGTGTGTAGTTCTCAAAAGGGGTTCCCTCCTTTTGGTGTCGTTTTTGGGTTCTTTTTCGGTAGTGTGTTTCCAAATAATCATGGATTTTCACCTTTAGTTTGTGGTTATCATTCATATTACATTGAATGCTAACTTCTCGGCTGTTAATCCTTGCAAATGCTTTGCCGATGTTGTTCATCTGAAATAAATATTTAGGGTGGTTTTAAATCGTTTTTCTTCAGGTTTTTTAGACCATGAAGATGGACACGAGTCATGCTACACGGAGACAAAATTATGGCTACAATAGTAAGAACACTAGTCATGCTTTTGTCGCAGGTTTCATTCAATGCTTTTGAAGCCGTTGTCCCTCGCGAAAATAGCTCGAACTTCGCCTTGCTATGTTTGTAAAGAACTCACAGCAAGCACCGGTACGCGTGGCCTAACATCGCTTTTGCAAGAGTACTCATACTCTAAGAGGATGGGTTTCCTTACAACCGTAGTATGGCAAAGTTTCTTTATGGTATGAGCCATTTAATGCTAAAATTATCTAACCTGATGCCAATATTTTGGTAGGAATTCATACCAATTTCGCACATGGAGTTCCGTGCTGTAATATTAAGAGCTCAGGCTACTATAACAGTGCGATTTTTTTCTCCGTGTAGGACTTATGTTAAACGTGCAGGTTGAGTTATCGGTTTCAACTGTTTCCCGCTCTTGGCATATTTTTAAATCTATAATATTGAAAGTCCCTCTTTCCGCGTTGTTATGGGGATTTTTTAAAACATAGGTGCCCTCTATAATTTTTTTTCTATTAGGTAGGGGCCTTCGTAAGCTTCTAGGAATTTTCTTGTTAATTTATCTTCCTTATCAGAGTTTCGTATTGCTCTTATTACGACTTTTGATCCTATTTGAAGATTACTAGTTTTAGTTTGCGGTTATATGGTATGTCTTTCGTACGTTCAGGGAGATTTAACCATTTTTCCCACGCTCGTAGAGGTTTTTTATTTCAATGGATTTCTAAAGGAGTAAAATCGGTCGTGTCGTGAAGAACTTCATTGAGGCACGTTTCGATCTTTTCTATCCATAGTCCCCACAATTGTGGTTGTTTTCTAGGACCGATATAAAGAAGCGAGATAATTCACGGTGGATTCTTTCGACGATATTTGATTGGAGGTGTCGGACCGCAGTAAGGATTTGTTGAATGCCTTCTTTTTCGAGACCTGTGGACCATTCTGGTGATGGTCGCTGATCACTTTATTTGGTTTTCCATAATTTGGAAAGTATTCTTTGGTTAAACGGTTTAATGCTGCGCGTGCGGTAAATTTTCGCAGTGGATACAAACGTACAAATTTACTAAAAATATCTATTGTTAAGAGGATGTATTTAAATCCACCACGTGTGGCTGGAATTGGTCCGTAAAAATCTACAGAGATGGCTTCGTTTGGGGCTGAAGCTACTATTGTTTGCATTTCTGCATAGTTTGTTATATTTGCCATTTTGTTTCGCTGGCATGAATCGCAACTTGATAGTCTTTTGCGAATTGTGCGAGCGAATTTGGGAAAATAAAAAAACTATGTTAGTATTTTGTAGCATTTTCTTGCTCCCATGTGAGCGTACATCTCGTGACACTCGTCGATGAGAGTGTTTATGTTGCTTTTTGGTACACAAGTTTTTAAAGTTTCTCCTATCTTCGAGTAAAGTGTTTCGTTGTGAATTTTAAACTGCGTTGATTTGTTTGTTATGGCTATTTCATGTTTTTCTTTTAGAAAAGGATCTTCTTCTTCCTGCTGTAGAGCGATGTTTTTAATGAAGTTTCGGAGTTCCGCAGATGGTTTTTTTTTGCTAGTGTGTGGATGAAAACATATCCGTTTATGGGTTCGAATGGAACGAAACTTTTATCGAACGTTATTCTGCTTATAGCATCAGCAGATACGTTCTTTTTTCCTTCTGTATATTCAATTTCCAAAGCGTAATCTTGGATTGCGAGAGTCCATCGTGTGATTCTCGCACTCACAAAGGGGAATGTTTTGAGAAATGTTAAGGCTTTGTGGTCTGTTCTGATTATTATTTTGGTACCGAGTACATAGTTTCGAAATTTAATGAGGGTCCACACTAATGACAGCCGAATCGCAAAAAACTACTTCTGCTTTCTGGAAGGCAATTTCATGATTTTCGTTCCATTTCCATGGAAAATTTTTCTTTAGAAGTTCATGCAGTGAAAAAGTTGTTTCCGCGTGGGAGCTTAAAAATTTTGTATAAAAACATACGAATCCGAGAAATCCGCGGAGCTGTTTGATATTTTCTGGGCGGGGGTATTCTTTTAATACTCTCAATTTTTCAGGGTCTATTTCTATCCCTGCTTTGTGACTATGTGACCTAAGAACTTCACCTGGTCTCTAAAAAAGGAGCACTTGGAGAAGTTCAGAGTAAGATTTGCTTCTCTGAATCGGGTGAAAAGTATTTCCAAGTGTTCGAAATGCTTATCAATGTCTTCGGATCTACATAGTAAATCATCGACAAAACTAACCAGGAATTCGCCTATGCCACATAGAGCCAAATCTAGGCCTCTTACGAGAGCCGCAGTACTTGTTTTCAGACCAAAAGGGGTTAGGACAAATTCATAAAATTTTCCTTCATAAAGAAAAGCGGTATATTGGCATGAGTTTGGGTGCAATGGTATTTGCCAGAAACTCGTAGTCATATCTAGGGATGACATGACCTTTGCAACTGTGAGTTTTTGAAATAGGACCTCGGTAGGTTCTGTTTCTTCGTAGTCCTCCTTTAGGCATTCATTTAATTTAAGTGCGTCGAGGCACATGCGGACCGATCCGTCTTTCTTTATCACCGTAACTATTAGATTAATATAATTACTTTGAGAACGGCGTATTATTCCGAGGTGCTTCATACGAGAGATTTCTTTCGCGACTTGTTTTCTATGTGCCATTGTATCCGATAAGATCGACAGATGTATGGTTTTTCATTAATTAATTTTAATTCCTGTTCATATAAGCCCGTTCGATCGGATCGATGAGCAAACACATCGCGAAAAGAGGCAATCAATTTAAAGAATATTGGTTTTTGATCGGCATTTAGTTCTACGCATTTTTCAGCACATGAGATGATTTCCTCATCGGTAAGAAATAATGGTTCATGTATTGAGTCATATGTTTCTATGTCACTTGAGAAATCGGTAGTATTTTCTCCTTCTTGAAAAGAATAGGCATTTTTTCTAGTTAGCAGATATCAATTGTGTTTTGATCTTTTTTTGTTTTCAACTCACGATCGAGAGTATTTGTGTTTGGCTTTCGGTGTGTAGCATCGCTGCTTGCGGTGCCCCCTCCTGCCGATCTATGAGATCCTAAATCTGTCGGTTCCGGCACGCTTTTCCATCCGCCGTTGCGACTTCTTACTGGGTGTTCTGGTTGGTGCTGGTCTGAGTTTCCAGCCCGGTACCAGTTGACACCTTTCGGTCTCTCACAGCTCGTGGGGCTATTCCGAGTGTCCTGTGTACCGTAGCCTTCGCCTGTCGATCTTGAGTGGCTTGCTTTTTCATTTTCAAGCCATGGTTTCAACGGATCGCTCGATCAACCGGTACGTCTCGCGTAATAATCGTTCCGGTTTAAACCGCCTGCTTGATCGAAAGTTTCGAGCACATCTAAAAGATCGGGGTAATTTTGTACTTTTCTGATAAGAATGGCATTTTTACGTCTTCAGTATAACGCCTAGAGAGTTGCTGAACTACATCCGATTCAGGAGGTGGGAGAATCAAATCTTTCGCATTTGAGATCATTTTTATCGCGTATTCAACCCTGGTCCAATTTCCTCGATTGTCGTGGAATCCGTATTCCAAAAAACTTGTTATTTTTCTGCGAATATTTTCGTTCCAGAAGCGTTTAATGAACTTTTTTTTTAATGATTTGAAATATTCCCCTTCTTCTTCGACTAAGCTCCACCACTCTTGAGCCATTCCCGTTAAGCTTGTATACATTAAATACTGAAAATCGCATTCAAAATCTGTGGTTTTACATATCGTTCTAACTCACGTAAATATCTCATCGGTCGCTCATTTGATTTTCCGGAAAATTTAGGGAGCGGTAAGTTTTTTAACCAGTGCGGTTTATAGGAAGTTACATTTTGGTTTCGATTTATTCGTTCGTTAATTTTTTCTTGATTTCCCTCAAGACCTAGGATTCGATTCTCATCTCCCATTTTCGCGGATATTAGGGAAGCATGATTAGCCATTATTTCAGCTGTTTCGTGGGATAATCTTATGGTATGATTATCTATATCGTCTTTCTTTCTGTTATTCTGGTGTTTAGATCATTAGAAGGCTTTACAAATTCTTCAATTGCAAAACGTAAACGAGCTAATTCTTCGATATTTATTCTTTCTTTCGATCCCATTAAGCTTGCTTGTTTTCTTTGGGTCGTTCTAAAAGATTCGTCATGACTTCGCGGGTTTATAGTTAGATCTAAAACAATCGTGCTTAATCCTCTAGCTTTTCTTTCCTTAATTTCTAATGCTTTGGTTGGAATTGTTCTTTCTTCGGGAGTTAATCTATCCTCTTCCGGATTAAGCAAACTTTGATCTCTGGAGTGTTTTGGGGGTGAGTCACCGTCCCGATGATTTAAACTCATATTTGATCCAAAGTTTGACATTTTAAAGAATTTTAGTTTAAATTTTATGCATAAGAACAGATTAGGAAAAAGGGATTGAAATATTTCTCTACACTTACCTCCACCTAGTTTCTAATCCAAATTTCAAAAATAAGTGCAAACCAAACAACAGCTTTCATGCTTTTCACAAAAAACAATTTATTAAATTTAATCAACTTTTATTTTTAATTTATTTTGCTCACCTCGTTCGATGAATTCAATTATCTCTAAGCAAGAAAAATCGAGAAGAAATCCGAGCCGATTTCGAACACTTTCAAAAGAAAAAAACAAAGGACCTTTTTAATTTTAATTTGATTTCACAACTCCGGAATTCAATTTTATTTTAAATATTAAATAAATCGAAACTCTGTTAAGCACGTCTGCTCATAGTGAGATCCCGATTTTGAATGATTATTCGGATGACCGCTAAGGTCCGTTTGAATCATAAATGCTTCAGATGACCGTTGAAGTCGGTTCAATTTAAATTTCTATCTTGTGAAAGTATTATTTCTCGTTGTGTATGTACCTTTGGAAGCGCAATGTTTACAATTGTGATCTATATATCGAAGAGGACGATCTCAGTTGTCGCCCGTTATTACGAAAATTATTTTCCTTCGATATAATTCGTGAAGGATTGCATGACTTTTATACCTAAGATGCAAGGTTCATTCATGTTTGGCATTATAGTAGATACAGCTCTGACACGGCGGCATCCCGATACGATTCGAGCGCGTATTCTATTTACCGGTATTTGTAGATTTCCATACACAGAAATGTAAGTTTGCGAGGGAAACTGACAGTTAACGAATTCACGAATATTTCGTGCAAAAAACTCCGCAGAAATCAAATTTAAATTGCTACCTGTGTCTATTATAGCATCAACAGGGCAATATTCAATAATAACTCGATTTCTCGGAATGTTCATTTTTCTCAAAGAAGATTTTTATTGTGAGTTTTTATTTGAATTTTAATCTTAGGCTGCCGAGAGTCGTGGCCCATAGTTGGACGCCAGATGAAGCGTTATTGTTGGCGCCACGAAATCGTATGCTTTCTTCGTCTGTCCATGAGGGAAAACATATTGAGCCACGGAAACATTCAGTGTAATGATACTGGATTTTAAACCCAATCTCTAATGAGAAATTAGTAATCATTAATTGTCATCATTATGAACCGTGACACAAAGGGTGATTCTGCTCAGCAGAATCACCTTTTCTCTAATTGAATCTACTTTGAAGAATTACACATAAGTCTCCTAACGAGATGCAATTGCTTATAAACAAAACTTGCTAAATTGAGATGAAAACTCAAGTCAACTCAATGAAACTCAAGAAACAAAATTTGAAAGTTTATTCTCCTATGGTATAATGGATTTGGTAATTTTTAACCAAATTTGACAGTATTCGAGAATTTACTTTGAAAATAAAAATCTGTATCTCAATGAGGCATTCTCATTGAGAAAAAGAAGCAGAAAACGGTTAAGCAATGCTCTTTTCATTCATAGGATTTAAATCCCTCTTTAGATTTAAATTTCGGCAGGTATTTCCTTACGGCGAATTCCCGAATATTTTCTCGGGAAACGCGAAATCCGACGCATCGGGGAAAAGACAAGCTTTCTTGTCGGGAGCGACTCCGGTGTCACCTGTGTTACCTGTGCGCTCCGCTGTTAGTGGCGATTTGAAGAGGCTTTACCGCATATTATTTACTATATCGGTAAACTCTATCGCTTCCTTATCGATTTGCGATATGCTACGTTCCTCAAAGATGGAACTCCTCAAAACACGAAATGTTGCATGAAAATATGCATGGACGTGAAGGAAGGTAGAGAAGTATAACAGGACAGAAATGTGTGGCGACAAATAGTTTGTGAACAGAGTGACAATAGAATAAAATTTTTAATTCATCCATTCCAACCAACAAATATTCGTTTTCTACTATAAATGTTTAATTTTTAATCCAAAAGGATGAACTTTTAACAAAACAGTTAAATTTCCAAACCAAAATGACGAATTTTCTATCCAATAGACGAATGTTCAACAAAACGGTCAAACTGAACAAAAAAGATGAATTTTTAACAAAATACTTGAACTTTTGAAAAATAATTCAATTTTCAACAAAGTGATTTATTTTTTGACCTAAAAAAACGAATTTTCAACCAAATAGTCGAGTTTTGAAACAAAAAGCTTTAAACTTCAACCAAAGATAGTTGCATTCTCAACCAACATTTAATGAAATTTTCAAGCTTAAAAGTTACAACAAAGAAGTCAATTATTAATTAAGAAAGGTAAGCTTTCAACAAGAGCTCAATAATTTTGAATGAAACAGATCCATTCACAAACAAATAGTTGAACTCTAATGCAAAAGAGACGAATTTTCAACAAAGTCGTTGAACTCCAAACAGTTCAATTTTCAACCTATAGAAAGGAAATTTTCAGTCAAGTGGTCGAATTCATAGTTTCAAAAAATTAAACTTCAACCAAAAACCAGTCTCATCTACACATAAATAGTTGAATTCTCAAGTCAAAATGACTTTTATTTCTAAGTTGTGACCAGCTGTTTTACACCAGCAGAAAAAGAACAATCAACATCAAATTATTTTCGAATAAGTAGTTGATATTTCACCAGAAAAGATGAAATTTCTTCCGAAAGGGATGAATTTTAACACAAAAAAACCAGTCTTCAACCAAAATGATTCATTTTCTACCATACGAGACGAATTTTTAACAAATTATATTCATTTTCAAGCAGAACGTTGAATTAGACAGGCCGACAAAATTTAAACCCAAATACGGGACTACGTGAACCCGACGAATTTGGTATCCTTAAACCGAATCCGCTATCCAAATTTTTTCTATACGTCAGGTTTCTGAAATATCCTCACCTGCAAGTGAAAAAATGGCTATTTTTAGCTATTCATCTCGAACCGATTATTTCACTCCGAGATATAACACACTAACCATTCAGTTTCTCTTCGCCTTGTATTGTGGAACTGAAATGGGTAATGTGTGATATCTCGGAGAAAAAAAATCGGCTCGAGATTATCGAAAATGGACATAGAAGATAAAAAAGTGTACTGAACGATGGCGTTATCAGTTTTTAGAGAAAGGAATTGCTGAGCGTGTTATATTGCCTCAAATATGGCTGAAAATAATAATGTTTGCACTTTCAGGTTAGGATATCTCAAAAACCTGACGTATAGGAAAAACTTGGATAACGGATTCGGTTTTAGGATACGAAAATCCTTCGGGGAATAATGTAATAGTAGATATTTCAACCAAAAAACATTATAATTCTAAAAAAAAACAGTTGAATTGAAACAAACGAATTTTCAAAAAAAGGATTCTAATTTCTCAAGCAAGAAATATTTCAGTTCAAATTTCAACTCCAAAATATAAATTTTCAACGAAAAGTTGCATAGAATCTTTTATAAACTGAATAAAACAATTTGAAAATAAAAATGATAATTTACAATTTATTATTCCTAAGAGTTATTTAAAGTGTCTTTTATAGAAATTCCCTGACATTCAAAAGATTCACGCGAACAATCACCATAACCTCGCTAGTAGCCATAGAGTTGATACTAGCTTTTTGTACTTTGTTTCCAGGTGATCGTTCCATGACAGCTTCTTATCCAGGATGACTCCTAGATATTTAGCTCGTTCTTTGATTTCCAGTTGTTGTCCTCCCAATTTCAGTGTACTTGTGGTTCCCCACTT
Source organism: Andricus quercusramuli (assembly GCA_932178445.1). Taxonomy (NCBI): domain Eukaryota; kingdom Metazoa; phylum Arthropoda; class Insecta; order Hymenoptera; family Cynipidae; genus Andricus; species Andricus quercusramuli. Next base: position 156,418 of record CAKNXH010062753.1, read on the forward strand.
ATAACGTCTGATAAATACAACTGCGTCTGTCTTACTGGGATTGACTGATAATCAAGTCTTCTTGCACCAAGAATCCACAATTCCCAGTGCTTGCTGCATTTCTCCGAAGAACGCATCCAGACGCTGGCCGCTAGCGATAACAAATATCTCATCTGAGTAGCCTATAACGTGGTAGCCAAGACTCATCTGCGGGGGCGATAAAACGCCTCCCTGTGGATATCCCGAGTCAACGGCTCCACATAAAGTGATACCACCCATCGTCGTAGTTAGGTTCCTGTCGAACAACTTGCGGCAGGTCCATTCCATTACTGCAATAGGCACACCATGTGCATTCATGGCCGCCCCGATCACTTCTCTGATGGTGTAGTTGATTAGGTCCTTTAATTAGGTTTACTGCTCCGCTTAGGGCCGTTTCGGTCGAGTGACCAGCCCTATAGAAGTGTTGCTCCTTGTGAAGTGGCCCGACCTAACAAGACCTGGTCGCGGACATATCTATTCACAAGTCTTTCCACTGTTTTTAGTAGGCAAGATGTAAGGCTGATAGGACGGAAATCCTTGGATGACGTATAACTGATCCTGCCTGCTTTCGGAACGAAGAGTACTCCCCATGCCGTCGAAACATATCCCAGTGTCAGACTAGACCTACCAAGTCTCACGAGCGGTTCTATGATGATCCCTCCAGCCCTCTGTAAGAGAACCGGATATATGCTATCCGGACCAGGAGACTTGTAAGGGCTGAAAGACTCAAGGGCCCACCTGAACGTGGAGGAAGTAACAATCTCTTTGGCTAACCGCCGTTCTGAGATGTCGCCCGCTTTCCTCCAGACGTTATGGAATCCGAAAAATGTGTCTGAAGCTTGTGATTCAATGTCGACTCGTCCGACGCTGAGTATCCCCCGTCCGGCGATTTAAGGGTGCCGAGAATAGCATCCGGGTTTCGAGAAAACAGCTTGTCCTTGAAAACAGCCTCTGGTCCTTTCTCGATGTATGAGCAAAAGTTGCTCCATCTTTCTTGCTTCGTATTACGTATTTGTTGGAAATTTTATTTTTAAATGTCGCATTCCGTAGTTTTAGCTTTCTCTTCTGTAGTGCGCTCAGCTTAGGTTCCACGTAGGGCCATATTTCTGTCAATCAGCTGGCCGATGCGACGGTCGGACCGACGAAGGCACTTTCAGTTAATACAGGCCTAGAGAAGGCATTTTCCCTAATGCTTGTCATCTTTGCTACCCTTGACAATTAGCTGCAGCGAACTGCACTGTCCATTCTTCAGTCGTGCGAGAGCCTCCGCAAGGGTAACTGCATTTACTCGGTTGTCGCCTTATTTCAGCTCTCTTTAATCATCTGTATTTTTCCTTGTGTTTATAATAAATTATACTATCTGCTAAATTGACTGAGTTTACTTTGCTTAAGCTTAAGTATTTAAATTCAATAGTATTACACCCCTCTATTCATCCCTCATCGATGTAAATGAGGTTCATAGTCCATCCTTTTTGCTAGCACTGGCATATCTAATCCTCTCTCTGGTTTCTCCTCGAAGCCCTTCGAGTTTCCCGTTACACCAGTGTGTCTCTCCAGCCTTTCGGACTCTTGTGGATCGACAATTACTTACATGATAATTACAGAAGTAGATTTAATGGCCTCCGTGAAAATCCTGGCTGCCATCTCCAGGGTGTCCACGTCTCTAATTGATTCCCAAAATTTGATTTTTTACTCTCAATGTTATTTTCACTAATAAAACAAAAACTACACATCCTATCGAAAAATGATTATTAACAAATTTGTACCTCTCCTATGGATGAACAAATTTGTTTCTCTTATTTTTTTCGTAGTCTGTGTTATTCGTTTATAAATTGAATTTTTCTATTTTCCATGCTGTTTTTTACGAATAAAACTAAAATTACGCGTCATATCAAAAAGTGTATAATAACAAATTTGTAGAACTTATTTAGGTGCACAATTTTGGTCCATTCATCTTTTGTCGTATCTTGCATATTTTGACAGCAAAATGGAATTTTTAATTTTTCAAAGAATTCAAAAAGTTGTTATGCAAATATTCCAGTGTGTTCAAAAATGAACATTTTTCTCCTCGTGAGTTTTTTCATATCTTGCGTTTTTCGGCTTAAAATGTTCATTTTTGTTTGTTTTTTGGAATTTTGAAAATGCTATAACTCAGGTAATTTTCTTTTTCCCTGAAAAAGTCATTAGGATATTTTGTTCGCCTTTTTTCGTACTACTAATCACCGTACATAGAATTTTCAAATCTTAAAAAAAAAAGTGTTTTTTAGGAATAATTTGAAATTCATTCATTAAATTTAATTGACAAGTAGTTAATCGAATAGAATTAAAAATTTTAGCATAATGAGAAGGAAAATTTTAATTTTTGTAGTCTAATAATTTACATAGTAAGTGAGATATAAAATTGTTTGTCGTCATTCACGTTCATATTGCGTGGAGGAGAATAAATAAATATGTGATTCGAAACGAGTCATATTTGAGTGTACAAATGTAATCTTCATTATTCGCAGGTCTATTTTGACATACCTATAAAATCTAACTACGCTTTTAATACATACTAAACATGTGTATTAAATTTTCAATTACTTCTAAAAGGTGTTATCTGCAAACCACGCCTGGCAAATTTTAGCAAAAAAAAAGTAAGTTCCAAATAGGGAAGATCAACTCTGTACAAAATAGGCTTTATTTCCAACAAAATACTTAAACTTCAGCCAAATGTTGAAATTTTCAGTTAAGAAAATACATTTTCATCCAAAAATGATTGATAATGTCAGATTTGATTTGATGAAAACATTGACCAAAGGAATATTATTGAAATTTGATATTTTTGTTATAAATGTTAAAAAATAGTGACAACATATTACATTTCGATAAAACTTAATGTTTTCAATTTTTTTTCCAATAATTACCATTTTCGATTTTTCAAGAAAATTCAAAAAGTTGTTAAGATAATCTTATAGGTATTTCAAAAAGCAACGTTGTTTTCTCTTCGGACTTTTTTTCATATTGTGCTGTGATAATTTTTTTTTATCAGAAAAAGTCATCATAACAGATTTTTCGAGTTTCCGAGTACTATGAATAGCCGTGCATAGAATTTTTGAATTAAAATAAAATGGTTTCAAAAATTTTTGAAAATGCTCGTAACTTTTTGAATTTTTATCAAAAATAGCTGCCTAATGAACTTGTCCTTTTCTTTTTTGGCTCAAAACAAGTGCCGAAACTCAATCAAATCTGATCATTTTTTCGAAAGTTATCAAACCTACAGACAGAGAGACAGACTACTTCTTTTCCGAGATACTGTCATTTTCCCGAAGTATATAGGAATCGAAAATATTCACTGAATCTTTTCAGATGTATAGAATGTATATTGCCTTCTTTCAGCGTTTTTATAAACGCAAAAGATTTTTATGTGAAAAAAATAAGTTTCGGGTGGTAAAAATGTATTTTTATAACACATGCATGATTTCAGCCCTTTTCGACGCCTATGAAGCGGGGCTAAAGCTCTACTTTTTACTCCCTAGGGACTGAAAAGTGACGTCAGAGATGAATAATGAAGATTATGCATCTATGAGCTTGCATTTTATGATTATCCGCCCACTCACGGTAAAAACTGAGAGGAAATTTTGTTTTCAGTTAATAGAATTTTGCGGTTATTTATGGAAAGTTACCATATATACCTGTAAAATTACCATAAATTACCGAAAGTTTCCATAAATTTCCGGAAATTTATGGAAAATTGTAAAAATGAATTTTCCGTATTCCATGGTAAGTTACCATATTTACCTGTAAAATTACCATAAATTACCGGAATTTTTCATAAATTTCAGGAAATTTATGGAAATTTTTTAAAATGAATTTTGGGTAAGTTACCATATTCACCTGTAAAATTACCATAAATGACCGACATTTTTTATAAATTTCCGGAAATTTATGGAAATTTTTAAAAATGAATTTTAGGTGTTCCATGGTAAGTTACCATATTTACCTGTAAAATTACCATAAGTTACCAAACATTTTCATAAATTTCCGGAAGTTTATGGAAATTTATGAAAATGTTTGAAAATGAATTTTGGGTAAGTTACCATATTCACCTGTAAAATTACCATAAATTACCGACATTTTTCATAAATTTCCAGTAATTTATGGAAATTTTCAAAAATGAATTTTGGGAAATCTATAATAAGTTACCATAAATAACCTCTACAATTACCATAGATTAGATTAATATTAATTTCATGCTTTATTACACAAAATCTAATATGGACTGAAATCATGACTGTATTTCGAGAAATGCCTGAAATCATCCATTTGTTATAAAAAATATCGTATGCGCCAAGGGGGAGAGGCACTTTTTCCCCTAGGTGCATAGTATACTATTATTCGAAGTTAGTCAGCATATAAAAGAAAAAATTTACTTGAAAAAAGTTTAGTTTAATTTAATTTCATATTTATGTGTACTCAATTTAATTTCAATTTGTAAAGTGAATTATTAAAAATAACTTTACTATTTCCTTAATAGAACAATTTCCATAATCAAAAGTCTCATTGAATAGAATCCAAGCGACATGGTATGGAAAATTTTCATTTTTGTCAAGCAACAATCGATGTAATAAGTGGAATATAAAACTGTTTGTTTTTTTTCGACATTCAAGATACGTGGAGGAGAATAAATAGAAATTTAATTTGAAATGTATCTTATTTGAGAAGTAAGCGAGCAAAACGTGATAAACACACTGAAGTTAATTACGCAATATTTAAGAATATATTGTAGCCTGAAATCAAGTGTTAAGAATTAAATTTAAAATCAGATTTTCAATTTACGAATATGATATTAAATTATTATCAATTATTATATAAAATATAATAATATAATGATAATGTAATATAATATAGTAATTTAAACCTTTTTTAGTTAAAATTTCGAAGCTCCAACACTTTTCATTGAGAACTTATCTTTTTTTTTTATTGAAAATTTAACTATTTGATTTGAAGCTAAGTTTTTTGTTAAACTCGTGATGTAGCCTATAAAATCTTCGAAAATATTTTTGAAATTTCTCAAGAACTTTAGGAAATTTTTTGTATATAACTTCGAAAACCAATAAAATCAAAAAATTATTGGATATCGAAAATTTTCTTTTTGTAATAAAAATTCTTTTTCCCTCAAATGGAAAAAGTAGATGCGCTCGTAGCGTGAGGTTTACGTTGCTAGTTGAAATTAAAAAATGATTCGTTTCATATTATGTCTCTGATAAAAAAAAATTTATTTAAATAAAATACAGGGTAAAACTTGAAAAATAGTTGATTCAATCTCATTATTTTGAACCAAAATTCTTGGTCTTCTTCAGAACTAGATTATAGAAATTGCATTAATTCAAAGTAAATTTTGTTTCTAAATATATTCAAAACACTCTTTAGTTGAATCTTCAACACAAAAGATTATTTTTCTACCAAAACAGACTCATTTTCAAGAAATTTCATGAATTTTCACATAAAAAAATTAATTTTCAACCTAGATTAGAATAGCACAAATTTTAGAAATTTATCAAACAAAAAAATATTTTTTTCCCAAAAAAAAAAATTATTTTTTAACAAAATAATTCAATTGCAATCAAAAAAAGCTAACTCTACAAACCAATAATTTAATATTTCAATTTGCAGTTAAAATAGTAAATGAAAAAAACGAGTTTTCAGTCAAATTAATTGATTTTCAACTAAAAATATAAATTTCCAAGCAAAAATGGAATAGTCATATTTTCCGTCAACAAAATTAAACAAACGAATTTTCAACCAAAGAAAATAATTTTTAACCAAAAATATGAAATTTCAACTAATGAGAGTATTCTTTTACAAAAAAAGACAGATTTTCAACAAATCGTTAATTTTTCAGTAAAAAAAAATAATTTTCAATAAAATTAAAGTCAATTTTCAACGAAATAGTATAATTTTTAACTAACAAGATTTAATTTCTATCAAACAAAATAAATTTTCGACAAAAAATTGAAGTTATATTTTCACTTTAAAAAATGAAGCATAAAATACAGCAATTTTAAGTTTTCAGCAAAATTAATTTTCAACCAAAAATATAAATTTTCTAGTGAAAATAGAATAGTTATATCTTCAGTCAAGGAAATTAATTTTTTACTAAAAAGAAAGGAAGTTTCAACCAAAGAAATAAATTTGTAATTACAATGATGAATTTTCAACCAGAAATATGAAATTTCGACCAAATGTGGATTTTTCAATCCAAGAAATGAATTCCCTATCAACAAACAAACGAATTTTCAGCTAAATATTTTTTTTCAATGAAATAAATGATTTCATAACAACAAACAAAATAGTTGAATTTTCTATCAAACAGATAATTTTTTAACGAAAAAGCTTACATTTTTATCAAAAAATGGAAATTTTGCACAAGAATGGAATAGCTAAAGTTAATTTTTAACTAAAATTATGAATCTTCAATTAAAAAAAAAAATTGAATTTTCAACCAAATACATGAATTTTAAACTGAAAAGAATGTTCCGAATGTAATATTCAAAATACCAAAAATATTATCATCTAATGAAAAAAATTTGAATATTTAACAAACTACATACACTTTGACGAGAATAGTCGAATATTCATAAAAAATATGACTTTTCAGCAAAAAAATTGAATAGTTGAATTTGTATTAGTTACAAAGTTAATTTTGATAAGAAAAAAAACTTTCAAAGAAATAGTTGAATCGTCACTAAAGGTACATTTTCAACCAAAAAGATAAATGCAAATTCAAGAGAATAAAAATAAAATTAGTTATTTAAATAAAGTTAGTTGGGCATTATTATAACAAAAATGGAATTCTTCAGAAAATCTGCAGACATACAATTATTTTGCAAGTTTGAATAATATTCATTAAATTATTCAAGATGCTATAGTTCATTTCTTTATCATTTCGTCTATTTTACGTAATAGCAAATACTGGAAAATTTTTATTCTTGAAAAAATATTCTCCTTTTTATCAGAATTTTTGTCTTCGCATTAGACATTTGAAACGTCTCCAATTTGGCCGTATTATCATAGTTCAAATAAAAACTATCACGTTATTCAATTCTTAGGTGATGAAATAACCCTGAAGTTACTCTTTTAATCTTGCAAAGATGCAAACATTTTTCTTCCAAATCTTCTACACTTTTTTTTGAGACTTTAGGAGATCATTTAAAATGTTTTGAAATCTTTTCGAATATTCTCTTAAAATTAATTTTTTTAATAAGAAAAATCATTTATAATTTATATAGGAATTTTAAGAGCCTTCGTTGAAATTGTCCAGTTATGAAATTTCTAAATTTAAACAATTTTAAAACTTGTTTTTCATAAATATGATATATTACATTTGAAATAACAATGATTGAAAATACCTATTTCTAAATTTTGTTTCAAAATCTTCAAAGATCCACATTTTGTTCACAATTTAAAAAAAAATTCAAAAGCTTCAAATTATTGTTCAAACTTTTCGAAACTCGTGAATTTTCAAAATATCTTTTTAAATGATGCCAATTTTTCCAAATTTTTCAAATCTTTTAGAAGTTTCTCCTAAAATTTTGTTTCAAAAGCAATATTACTAATAATGTATAAATTCGCAGCAGACAGCCTCGGGATACAAGGTCAAATCGTACAATCTCGCGTTTTTACATTAAAAAACTAGGTTATTCCTTATCGCTTAAATTCAGTGCAATATTTACTTCACGGGCCAATAAAAATGTTTTGGAACCATTTGAAATTTTCCCAAGCATCTTAAGAATTTTTTTTTCCTTTCGCCACTATTCAAAATTTTTGAAACGCTTCTCAATTTTGTCTAGATTTTCAAAGATCCAAATTTTCTTTGAAATCTTTTAGAATTCAAATTACACATTTAAAAAAAAAGCGCTTGTTTAGACCACTCCACCCTCCATCATGGTAACACCCAGTACCAGTTGACAATCTCCCCCCACAATATTCTATCTTACAAATATGTACAATAATCGAAACTTTGGCAGGGATAACGTTGGACCAATAAAGATCTGTTTTGCTCGAATCTTTGTTTGAACTGTGACATCATAGGTGTACGACCAAGTAGAACTGAGGACTTGGGGTAGCCACATATTCTATTTGGATAGCTTTTTGTGGTGGGGCGTCTAAGAGGGGGACTCAAAAATAAAAATTAGCTGCGTGGTATATGGGCAGCTTCATAGTATATAAATGGAAATATCTCGTAGATAATTCATTAGTTAGGCAGTTAAAGCATTTCTTCCTGAATCAGTATCATCTACTGTTGAATCTACTAGAATAGAAAATGAAGATCGCCGCTGGCACTCTGCTCTTCAATTTGTCCGTTTTCATTCAATCTATTGGTGAATATATTATTATTATATGATTTGCATTTTTTCCTGTTCATCCGCTTTGATTTTACGCTTACTTTTTAAACTAGTATTTTTACTTTTCTATTTTTGTCCCTACAATAATTTTCTAGCCTGAACCTATTCCTGAATTGCAGGAAGCTGGTGCCCTCCTCAAGGTGTTCGCACAAGAAAATCCGTTACATTGTGCTGGAGACGTCTCACCAAAGTGCCGTCCGCGCACGACACATAACGCCAACCAATCGCGTGCAACCTGCCGTGCTGCTACGGTCCGTGGCAGCACGTACTCAAGTGGGTTGCAAACTAGTGTGAGTAGTGACATACTTGTATGCGTCACCGCTCGGACCTCAGCAGCAACGACAGGTTGCACACGATTGGTTGGTGTTATGAGTTCCTGCGCGAACGGCACGTTCGTGAGACGCCTCCAGTATGCAACACAAACCAACCATGAATCTTTCGGCTCTGGTTCTATTCCGGTGAAAACATTTGCAGGTTGCGCAGTATTCCCTTTTTTTTCTTAGTTACCCCTTTTTTCTTATATATACTTTTTTCTTATATATACGATATTTGAAATTGCAAGCATTATTGAATAATAACTAAAGCAATTACAGCACTTAAATAAATTATTTATGAACAAATAAGGTAGACGTTTCAAGTGCTGACCATTAAAAATAAATGGATAAAACATTTTAAAGCAAGTTAAAAATGCGAAAACTGGACACAGAAGTTACTATCCAATATAAAATTGAAACGGTTGCAATTTTCTAATTTTTAAAAATCTTTCCTTCTCCATACCTCTTGCTCCTTCCTTCTCTTCTTCTCCATCTTACCCAACACTCCCTTCAGCCATGCTACTACCCTTTTTCCCCCCTTTTCATGCATCAATACCTCCATGATTATGTCACTCCTTTCCACCTCTACGCACTCCCCCAACCAGTGCTCCACTCTTGCATCCCCCTTTCCACACAGTTCACACATCGTCTTCTCACGAGAGAGTCAGAACCTATTGAAACCCTCCATGCACCCACACCTCATCCTCGCTATAAGCTCCCGACTTCCTTTCTCTCTTTTCTCACATAAATATTGCGCTCTTGCCCTTGGCATAATCCACACATACTTTCCGTTAAACCTTCACTCTCTCATTATCTCTTCCCCTTCCGTCTTTTCTCTCTCCATGCCGTTTTTCTTAACCAACTCATATACTTTCCTCGCTTCCATGTGCATCCTTCTCACTTCATCCATCTGCAGTCCACTCGTTCTAAAGTACCTTTCCCTCTCAACCTCCATCTTCCCACCCCCTCTTCTGTTCTCCTTCTCCCACCAACACTCCTTAACCGGCCTACTCCCCCCCTCTTCCAAAAATTTCTCCTCATATTAACATGCCCTGCTCCTCGGTGGAATCCCTACACTCTTTCTCCCCGTCTCCCTCCTGACAATATAATTAGGCGTGTTCCTTGCCAACCCCAGGGTCCACTTTACATACCTCTCCTGCGTTCTATTTACCTCTTCACTTTTCTTCCACCCCCCCCCCCCTCTACTCCATACAATAGCACACTCATCACTAGTGAATCAAACAATTTCATTCTCCGTCCAAAATCATCCGCGAATAACTTCTTTCCCAACCCCCACACCTGCCTCATCACCACATTTGCCCTCCTCATTCTCTCTTTTATGTGACCATCCACTCTCCATTCCTCCGAAACACGAACCCCAGGTACACAAACTCTTTCGCCTACTGCACCTCCTTTCCCTTCCACTCCCACTCCTCTCCCTTATCCCTTCCCCCTTTTTTTCTGAACACCATAACCTTGGACTTTTCCGCATTCAGCTCTAACCCCTTCTTATCCAGGTATCTTCTCAACCTCTTCTTTATATTTTTTGATTATAAGCGCCACCCAAGTTGCCCTATGTATGCGTTCGTTTATCTCATTCTGAAATTTTATTCTCTTCCTTCATCATCCACGCCCTAAGTTTATTTTAGAGGCTAGAAGGTGATGATCACTGTTGTATTCAGAACCCCTCATGACTCTTGTATCTTTCACTAGTTCTCTTAGTCTTTCATCCGCAATAACGAAATCAATTATACTGCGGTTATTTCCTTTACTCCAGGTGTACGCGTGGATAAGTTTAGGTCGAAATCAAGTATTTGTAATAAATAAGCCCTTTTCTAAGCATAAGCTAACTAATTTTTATCCGTTATAATTTTTTCTTGTTGAATCCCCAAACTTACCTAGCACCTTTTCTGTATCTGTCTTCTGACGTTGGACGCCGACCCGTCCGTTTATATCTCCTAGCAGAATTATTATTCTTTCACCTTGTTCCTAAGTACTTATTGTATTCAATATTGTAAGGAAATTTAAGAGAAAAAATTTATTGTTAGGAACTTGTTATAAATGTTATAAAAATAATTCTAGAATATAATTATAAGATTCATTTAGGTGGTCAAGATCAGTGATTTGTCAGAGACAGTTATCCATTTCTTTTTTAATAAAAACCACTTCAGCAAAGGCCTTTTTAATAGGATGATTCTCTTTATGCAAAACTTCAATCTCATCCCAAAGAAAAAAATGAGAAATATTATCATTAATATTATTGTCTAAGTGGTCGTTAAGAACATTATTCTAGTTTAATCTAACACTATCTTGGTGTTGTTTACGTCTGATGTGCAAAGATCTTTCAGTTTGTCCAATATAACATTTACCACAATTACAAGAGAAACGGTAAACAACGTTAGTTTTTTCGAAGATTTCTAATTGGTCTTTGACTAAATTAATCATTTCATCAAGTTTAGAATTAATATTAAAGGTAGTGCTAATTTTATAAGTTTCTAAAGGTCTTTTTATATTTTCTGAAATTTTACCATAGTATGGAATAGTAATAGTGCTTTTAGGATCAAATTCTTCTTTAATAATTTTATTAGATTTGTCAAATCTGTTTTTGTTATTAAGTTCTTTCAATCTATTATCCATTTGTTTATCAATAATATTTAGTGGAAAATTGTTCAGGAGAAGATAATGTTTTACTATTCTTAAGTTATCATTATGAAATTTATTATCCAAAAGTAGAATAGCCGAATCAACTAAGTTTTTTATAATAGCCATTTGTTGTTGGAATAGATATTTCGATAGAAAATTAAGTGAGCGGTCAGAACTCATTGTATCATTTAAAGAGTCCCAGAAGGCGTCTTTGACTTCCTTCGGATCGCTATCAACTGGGGCGTGGCACGCTATGATGAATAATCTTCTGATTCCTATCTCCATTCTAGCCCACAACAATCTGCGAGATACAAAATCATGATCTTTCAGATGCTGCCTTGCTTTTTCATTCATAATCAAACCGACCCCATGACCGCCTGAAACTCTACCTTTACGTTTACCGTGTGTGTGCATTTCGTCAGTCAAAGTTTCAGACCATTCCGAGGCTATTTTATTCTTTGTATTATTCACTGTTTAGATTGTACACCCAACTACCACCTTCATGCGCAAAATTTGTTTTGCGAGTCGAAATCATGTCCAAGTTGAGTGGTGATTCAGAAACACTAGGTGTCATCTTATTGGCATACAAAAAATTACAATTTTCAAGGCAGTGTAATCCATTAGTGGAATTTTCCCGTCGACGTTTTTCGTTATAAATTTTTAAACGTGAAGTGCCGACTGAACGTATATCAGATGATGTTGAAATAATCACTATACATAAGAGCATGTAAATAGAAACTATCCTTTTTCAGATTACCTACATTTAGTTGTTTGATAAATTGTTTATAACAAAAAAATCAGAAATAATGGAAGAAATAATATGAGTCTTTAATTTACGTTTAATGGATATCATCTTTACGGGTATTACATGCGGCGGTCTTATAATTAGACAAATCAATCCATTCCTTGTTGCAGTATCAAGTACACAGTCCAACGAGTCCAGTTCCAGGTGGCTTGTTCCTGCCGGGTCTTCTCTTCATGCACCACTACGGGGTAAAATTCATTTATAATCACATAAAAAACTAGCGTAAAACAAATCAGATGACGTACATATGGCCACGGTGAGCCATGCCACAAAATAAATATTTCCCTTGCGTATCAACAAATACAAATTCATCAAGTCCTCCTTCATTGTTATACCGATTAGGTTCACCGGGCCAGCGACGTTCGGGCGAACATTCTGGTGTTTCTTCACATCATAACGAATCTTCTATGTCTAGATTTAGCAACCTACCTGAAGTGTCAAGCCGGCAACAGGTAAACAAATTTATTTCTCATTATCAGTAAACGTCTTCATGTGCAAACAACCTAATTTTAAAAAGCTTATTCTGCATAGTCAGCCAAATCGATGATAGCACCTTATGGTTTTAGGATCATGGTGTACAGACAAAAACACAATTCCTGTTAAAGCTCTTTTTTTCTCATGAAAACGATTTTTTACCATATTAGGTAGAGTTTGAACACGCTTATAATCTGACTTATTCTGACGCGAACATAAACTCAAAGCAGACTTTTATGAATGTATGCATGCAATATTTTATATCTGAGGAAGTGTAACCTTGCAGTTTGGGTTTGTATTTCAGTTCTGATTGTCTATCATTCATATTCTTTGCATGTTCTTTATCAAATTGTTTGCAATATAAATTAGTTAAAGTTCACTTTGGACTGAAACTGTTACCACTTATATGATATAGTAAAATAATTGTGTTTTTCTCAGAAAGAAATACAGTTTTAACAGAAAATGAGTTTTTTGACTGTATATGATGATAGTTCCATCTGCAAGAAATTTTCTTGAAAAATATTTACTTTTATTGTTCACTAATTCTTTTAAGCACCACAAAACAAACGTAAACCCACTTTTATCCACAAATTGAAATGCATTTTAAAAACTCAACCCCCTTGCGCTAGTTAACGACACTAGCGCACCCTAGATTTCAGACGCCACATGCTGATGATATTTTGCTGCCTTTGGCACTTGAGAAATGGCCACTGCTTGCAGAAGCATTAAAGAAGGATTGGCCTGCTAACTTAGAAGTGAGTATGAAAATAAAATATTTAAGATTTATCTAAATTTGAATTCTAAACAAAAATTTATTTTAGTATTACTATTTCGTTCAAACTGCCATTGAGTGGAGGTCGAAAGAACCGAATTTGCTGCACACAATTTATTGCCCAGGAGGAGATCATAATTCTGGCATTTTCGTGGCGATATCATCTGTAAGTATCTTTTTATATTAAAATGAGCAGCACTTTTTCAATTTTTTTGTGATATTTAGTTCTAAGATGAATATTTAGTTTGCAGTTTATCAAGTGGTAATTTTCGCCCAGGAGGGCTTCGAAGAACTTTTGTACAAGGCTGTCATAGAAACTAAAATCATTAAATGGACCGTAGGTGTCAAGTTCCAAGTCATTGGTTCTCATATAATTTCCACTATTAACCATATTATCGAGACTTTGAAACAGACAAGGGGGCTCGAAATAGAGTCAAGCTTACCCGGAATCACTTCATTCAAGACTAAAGAAGAATGTGCTGCTATCAAAGTTCGGTAAGATCACTTCCACCCACACTGGTAGTATTTAACCACCTAGAAACACTACCCGAATCGGGTAGTGAGGCAATGAACTTTCGAGTTCGAAATGCTAATCAATTTTTTTTTTTTTGTCTTGGGTAAAGACTAATCCAGGGCCATTTAGAGTTACTCTTTTTTAGTCTAGCCCGCGAGATGGAACCGACTATTTTTGATGTTACGAGATGGATATTTTCGACTTGAAGACCAAAGTTATGCCTTGAGAACAAGGCCTCTAAGGGTCATCACTGATCCGCTTTAAAATTTATAGAATGTTTATATTGTTTATCTTCGTGGTATTCATTTTTCTTAGAGCTTTCTTAGAGTTTCTTCGAGCTAACTAAGTAGAATGGAAGCTAATAAAAAAATCCAACCACTTTTGTAAGAAAATTCATTTTTGTTTGGAAGCAACTTTGCAATTATATTTTAATTTCAAAATATGAACTATTACATTCGTAGTTGAGGATTCATCTGTCTTGTTTAAAAATTATACTACTTATTTCCTTTGGTTACGGATGTAAGTATTTTATTCAGAATTTATCTTCTTTGGTTGAATTCAACTGTTTTTATTTAAAAATTAAAATATTTTTTGACTGTAATATCAACGAAAATATTTCTCATTTCATGTTTATCTATTGTCTTTTTTGGTTGGAAATTAAGCTACTTGGTTAAAAGTTGAACGACTTCGTCGGAAAAGTATTTCTTGCTTGAAGGTTCATCTGTTTGGATGAAAATTCGCTTTTCATGTTCAAAAATAATTTTCTATTGAAAAAATGTAACCTTACTATTTTCGGTTAAAAATGGACCTTTTTAGTTGAAAATGCAACTATTTGATTCAAAATTAAACCACAAATAAAAGTATGACCTATTTCGTGAATGATCCTTGAATCCGGATTTTCATCTATTGTCTTATATAGTATCTGAACTTTTGTCTAGTTTAGTGTGATCTGTTATCCGAATGTGATATCATTATCGCAATGATATGTAAACGAAATAGACGTCCGACCGAAAGTATATGCATTTTTCCAGAGAGACAGAAATTGGAAATTTGAAATTGCTGATTTTTAATAGTGTTCCTTTTAAATTTGTTCAGGGTGCCTGAGGGATGTTATTTGAAGGAAATTAACCAATCGGACGTACCACTGATTCATTCTTTGTGGGCTCGTCGAAACCAGGAAGATCCAGAGATAACAACGAATCTTCTCAGGACAAGGTTGAGGTTGAATGGAGGACTTGGACTATATTCAAATGTGAATAACGAACTCCTCTCCTGGTCTATGCAAGGAGAATTCGGTGAAGTTGCTGCCGGCGGGACAATCGAAAAAGCCAGAAGAAAAGGCTACGCAACTGTAGTGAGAAATGCAATCATGAAAGAAAGAGCAGACAATGGAATTGACTCGTTTGGATTCTTTATTAGAGGAAATACGGTTGCAGAATCATTTTTGAAATCCTTCAGTTTAAAAGAACACCAACCATACGTCCTTATACAAATGAAAAAATTAGGGAATCGATTGTAAAATGGTAAGTTTATATAAAGAAAAATTAAAGAAATATAATGCAATTTGCCACGATTTATTCGTCATTATTTCTGAGCTTTATTGGCTTATTTTGTCTTTACTATAAACCTCGTAACATATAACGAGAATCTTTTTTGTATAATATATTCAGTGCATTCAGTGTAACTCGTACTCATTACTAATTGATTCAGTGATTTTTCTCGCTAAATTCAAATCTAAATTGTATCCTTTTTTTAAGACTGATTGTGCTTTCCTGTTTTTTCGCAGACCAAACAGTACTCGAGATAATGGCATAACACTGGAAAACCGCCTATAAAATAAGGCTCATGAAAGAAGTTTTGAATCTAGATGAATATTCAGCTTTTTTCAATCAAACATGGATAATTTTAGTCGTATTAATTATTAACTTAATTTTTTGTAACGCATTCTCGCTTTTGCTAGTACTCAGGTATGGGTAAAAATGTTCGGCCTTGTTTAGGCCTTTGCGATATCGATGTTACATATGGATAAAAATAAAAGATTGACGACATCCTGTCCCGAGAAAACTACTGGCTTTCATTTACTTAAAAACAATTCTTATCTGTAGGATCTGATAATACGTATCTCATTCAATAATACCTTGCGCAACAATTATTTATAATTTGCCCGGTATTTCTTTACATAATACACATTATTCATATCATTCATAGAACACTATTCTCAATGCAAGTTCATCAAAAAAATATTGTTCATCATAGATCCGTTCTATTTTTACAATATTTCATCGAAAGTAATTAGGTCAGTACGTAAAGATCTTTGATCGGGTAATTCTATTCACATATTATTCAGATAGAATATCACATAACGGGAAAAATTGCAGATTAATGTTTAGATAACAGATCATACTTTGGTTGGTCTATTACCTTGAACAACGAAACTTCTGGGCTATCATTAGTTCAGCGGGCTCAACATGGGATTTCATGTTGTTTTGTGACAGCAAAAAGTAGATTTCTTTAACAGTTTCTGAAATTCCGCCATTTATAGCACCTCTGAATTTTCATCAAAACCCAGCATCGAAAGAAAACCCAGGTTGTCTCCTAGAAGTAATTTTAGAACAAAAAAAATGGTTTGCTTGCCGTCGGAGTTGAAACAGTGTACGGAAAAGCGACATTTTCGCCGCATTCAGCTACCTTTTGTTTCCATAATTATCCTTGTGTACGTTTTTAACAATGTTGACAACATTTTGTTTGTCTTTAATTATACTCTTTTTACCGAGAAGAAAATTTTCTGGCATCACAAAAGTACTGCTGGTTTTGAGTTGAGAAAACCGATGAGCTTCAGTTTGCATGTCTTCGAAAGGATTGGAAAATCTGTCAAAAACTTTGAGGATGTCGGCTTGAAGAGCAGAATTGTTTTGTACAGCATTAAAAAGACTAATAATTTCGTTTCTTACCGTAAAATAATAATAATGATAAATCTCACCGGCGCGAAGAGGATTCATGAAGAGGTTACATTACCATTGGGTCAATATGCACCCGGAATATGCTCATATAAAGCTCTTCATCAACAGGAAGTGGAGCAACATCCTCCAGCGAACATTCCACCCGTTCCTGCAAGACCACCTTTGCAGATAGCCGATAATGCCAACATGAGAAGTAGAAGATCTATCAACCAAAAAGTCTTCCTCAGGATGGACAAATTATCTGAAGCTAATACTGCTCTCGCCAATTTGTTCCCCGAAGATGTTAATTTCTGGAATCTGAACTGTGTAGTTTACGAGATGGCGTTCTCCCTGCTTAGCGAAAATAGAAGTAACGATACTTCAGTACGTCTGAGTAAGACACGCGAGCGTATTGCACAGCTTCAGTTCAAAATTGAAACGGCGATACGGCATGAATCAAATGTTCAGTGCGTGATTAGCTACATAACATCAAATGAAAAGTTCACTTCAAAAGTTAGGGCACTTGCTCGAAACTTAAGGAAATCAAATCACACGCTGAACTAGTGTAAACTGTTGACCATCAAGCAGCACTACGCAAAAAATAAGATCTCTTTCAACGGCGAAACAGCGCCTTGAACAACAAGTTGAGTGGATTCAGGAAAAATTCACTTTTTCTACTCATCCTTCCCGTCTGTTCAATAAAGCGTCATGTTCCTTTAAAAATCCGCCTAGTCGAGATTAGGCTGGGGCGAAAAACCAACATTGTGCGTCCAGGAAACGCCTGGGTGCGGAAAAGTGGCCCAGTCCCATCCGAAACTCAGCGCACTTTGAAATTTTGAAATCGGATAATATCTTCAGTCAGACAATCCTCATGGAAGGGGAAATGGCTCAAAATTGCGTATTTTCGAGTAAAACGCTTAAATACTTGTGCGGTCCCTGGGTCATGTCTGTCTACGAGCACACGAGCGTCTGTGCCACCTCTACACTGAAGTTGGACCCCCCTCCCCCGGTCTCCTTCTCCCCTCCCCCTCCCTCTAGTCGAGCGTTGTCGAGACTTGTCAGAACCTGTCAATGGCTCGTACTGTCGGCTCACGCCTAATGTACGTTCACTCGCAGGTGCTAGTCGACGTTGTCGTTATAGTTTCTTCTTCTCATCGTCTCGTGGTTGGTTCTTTTGGTGGTAGAGATTCTGGTTCTGCCTGCACTCCCCTCTTTGGTTTCTGTGCCACAGCATGTCGAAATTCGCAAAAAGAGACTTTTTGCGGTGCCCTATATTTGGTCCTCCAAAAGATTTCGGTCCGAACGTTTTGCCAACGAGGGCTGACGTTCTGCGATGTTGTCAGGAGTTTCGAAAGCAAAAGGGCTGTCTTTGAGAAAAAGACAAGGAGCCTTCGTTCGGAGATATTGCCGACGAAGTCCGTTCCAAACTAATAGTTATTTGGGAATCTGCTTCTATCCCAACGGTCCCAGAGCAGTGCATTAAGGAATGTCTCACAAATCTTCATAAAAAATACACTACTTTGAAAAATTAATTGAAGAGTAAAACAACTTCTCAAAGTAATAAGAATGAGAAAATCGCCGCCTTCAAAGAGTACTGCACTGAATTATTTAACATAGCCGCTTGTAAGTGCGTTGACTTGTCTAGGTGCTGCTGTCCCAAGGAAAAGAAGGTTCCAGCCATAGAGCATGCCTTCTATCTTGACCAAAGAGGTAAAAGACTAATGGGAATCGCCAGCGTAGATGTCTCTGAAACAAACAAAAAAATACATAAGAGAGCAGAACGTAATGCAAAAAGAGGCAGACTTGAACAGGAAGAGGGCGGGGAAAGCTTTCCTACTGCATCGGCCTCCACATCTTCCTCTACGATTGATATGGATATAGATTTAGATTCCTTCTTTGAGGAAGGTGAAGGGGATAATCCTCCTCCCGAAATTAAGGTAAAGGTTGATGCTTCTACCGATGATGAAGATTTTCACGACATACCACCCGGACTTATGCAGAGAAAATCATCGCAGGCCAGACTTGACTTATCTGAAGCAGCAGTAGTTGCTCAAAGATATGGTATGAGTCAACAAGCTGCGGCACATTTAAGCTCGTCTGTGCTCCTCGCTGACCAATCGAGCAGGTATGATCTCCCTGGATATTTCTCAAGAAGTGCCTGAGTGTCTAGTCATAGATAAAAGTAAGATAAGGCGCAAGAAAATTAAAACAGGCTCCAAGTTGAAGGAGGAATCACGCCATGAGGATTCTATTCGTGGCTTATGCTTTGATAGTCGGATAGACGAAACATTGACAACCTCCGGATATATTAAGGAGGAACACATATCTTTGGTGGCCGAACCAGGTTCTAAATACGTAGGCCATTTCGTCACACCATCGAGCCATTCCCAAGATGAGTGTGATACTATTTATAATTACGTAACAACAGAACCGAATGGAGGTTTCGATGCAGTGGTAGTCGTGGGCTGTGACGGTACAAATACGAATACGGGCTGGAAGGGAGGAATTATTCGTCTACTAGAGAAACGACTTGATCGTCCCTTGCAATGGGTTGTCTGTCTATTACATTTCAATGAGCTACCGTTCAGAAGTCTTTTCGTATTTATTGACGGACCTACCTCTGGTCCGAACAAATACTCAGGGCCAATAGGGGGACAACTTCCAACTTGTGAGACACTCGATGTTGTAAAGTTTACACAAGTTGAGTGTGACGTACCTGAGATTGAGCCCACTGATCTCAGCTTAGATCAGAGGTGTCTTTATGAGATATCAGATGCCATACGGTCCGCAGCGTGCTCTCCTGAGCTGGCCTCCCGGAAGATAGGCCCCATCAACATGGCACGCTGGCTAACAACTGCAAATAGAATTCTGAGATTATGCATATCAACAAAAAGACCCACAAAGAAACTGCAAGTATTAGTTGAATACTCACTCACAGTATACGTACCTCAGTGGCTCCACATCAGAAGGGATATGTCTATCGCTGATGTGAGTCGGCACCTCTTCCAAGCAATCAAATTGTCAAGGTTTCTTCCTCTGAAGTACCGAAATGTGGTAAACACTTCCATTCAGACAAACGGCTTCTTTGCCAAGCCAGAAAATATACTTCTTGGAATGGTAACCGACCCTAGGCTTACCGTACGCCATGACGCAGTCATCAAAATCCTGGAAGCAAAACATAAGCAACAAACAACTGTTAGATACAACATTGTGCCAAAAATTAATTTTGGAGCTAATGATTACACAGAAATGATTGATTGGGAACAGACAGATCTTTCACTTACCGTACCTCCAGTTTCAATTCCTATAACAGAGGATGAACTTACCGCTAAGCTATCTATGGCCACAAAGGTACCAGACTGGGACTGTTAGACTGTTAGAACTGTTAGACTGGTAACAGAGGTATCCAGACAAGGCATCAGATACGCGCAACACTTCTTTCTCGAAAGACTGTCAACTTATTTGACACTAAGAAAGATTTTGTGGGACTGTGGGTGTAACTAATGACTCTGAGACTTAAATAAGCACGTTCTACATATTGTTGGTTGGTTGGATAGGGCGTGGGTGGAGCCCGATGCGCAGCCATCTCCACGTGGTGGGCTCTGGGTCACTCGAAGTAGTAGAACTCAGTGAGCTAGGAGCTGCACAAGTATTTAAGCGTTTTACTCGAAAATACGCAATTTTGAGCCATCTCCCCCTCCATGAGGATTGGCATGGAGTGACTTTGGCGACTCGGTACGGACCTCTAAGTACTTTCTGATGACTTTTCATCGTAATGTCACCCTTGGCAGGCATCGGTATCGATTTTAAGCCCATTTTTGCAAAACCTTAAATTTTAGTGTTTTTTAGTGAAATTTCGAGATTTCACTCTCAAAGAACAGACTAAAGATATTATCCGATTTCAAAATTTCAATGTGCGCTGAGTTTCGGATTGGACTGGGCCACTTTTCCGCACCCAGGCGTTTCCTGGACGCACAATTTTGGTTTTCGCCCCAGCCTAGTCGAGATGAGATCTAAGTCTTCTGGGAGCAAGTATATGGAGGTACTTATCAGCTAAATGAAGACGCTTCTGATATATCACTCTTTCGTAACTTTTGCCAAAGGCAACGGTTACAAGGTCCAGAGGATGAGTGTCCACTAATTACTGCCGAAGATGTGAAGAAAGTTATCGCTAGAACTAAGAACTTTTCAGCACCAGGGCCAGCTAAAATCAACAACTTTTGGTGGAAGAAGTTTACTTCTACGCACCAACATCTAGCTCGTATGTTTACTACTTTCTTAAACGGAGAACAGCCCATCCCTCAGTGGCCAGTGGAAGGACGCACGGTATTGATCCCTAAGACCGGAGAATAGTCAAATCCAAAGAACTAAAGGCCCATAGCTTGTTTAAACACCAGCTACAAGCTATTCACTGGCATCCTCAAACAGAGGATATTAACATCTACCGTAAGGCATTCGATAATACGAACCATGAGCTACTTATTAAGCTCCTTGAGTGCATGGAGGTGCATCCAAAAATAGTGAGATGCATAAAAGAGCTTATGCTCTTGTGGCGCACAGGATTTGTCATAACATCTGACAAAAGACAAGTGACTACAAGCTATGTCACATATAAGTCTTTCAAGGAGACTCTCTAAGTCCGATACTTTTGTGCATCTTCCTCTTGCCTCTGTCTATTGTGCTCCTAGGCAAAAGCTCTAGATACCTATGTGGCCCGCCGAGCAGAAGAGAATATAAGGTCAACCACCTTTCATACATGTACGACCTTAAACTCTTTGCTTCCTCGAAAGAGGATCTTGACATCCTTGTCGAGGAGGTAAGTAGATATTCTAAATCGATTCGCATGAGCTTTGCACTGGACAAGTGTGCCTGCGTCCACCTACATCAAGGAAGACTAGAAACTACATCATCGCGTGACGATCAGGATGTTCAACTCATAGGCGGAAATACCATTCAACATCTTGGTATTGGAGAAACATATACATATCTTGGAATACCGCAAGCGGAAACCCAGTATGTGCGTGAGTTAAAAACGGCCCTTGGAAAAAGGTATCGCCAAATTCTCAGGAAAATTTGGGCTTCCGAATTATCTGGATAGAATAAGATCCAGGCGACCAATATGCTGGCCGTTCCTATACTGCTCTACACTTTTGGTGCAGTAAAATGGAAAGTCGATGAGTTGAAGCAACTCGACCGAAGCACACGCAAGATGATGACAATACATCGAAGTCTTCATCCTAGATCTTCCGTGCCTCGAATATATCTCCCTCGAGATAAAAGGGGTAGAGGCTTACTAAGCTTAGAGTGTCTTCATCGAAGAACAGTTCTGGCTACAGCCTGCTCAGTTCTAAAAAGCACAGATTCCCTTATGCGACTC
>CAKNXH010062754.1:0-17146 GCA_932178445.1 Andricus quercusramuli
ATTTTGACCGCACAAAACATAATGAAAAATTATTAATTGCATTTTGCCGTCAAACTATGCAAGATAAGACAAATAACGAATCGACAAAAATTGTGCACTCAAAATGATCTGCAAGTTTGTCATTGAATATTTTTCGATAGGACCCGCAGTTTTTATTTTATTCATAAAAAACAACATTAAAAATTGAAAAAATCAAATTTCTGGATAAACGACACAAGCTGAGAAAAAACAATTAGACAAAAGTTGTTATCCAAAAAAGGGCAACATATTTATCACTTATGATTTTTTGATAGGATGCGTAGATTTCGTTTTAATCGTGAAAAATAACATTAAAAATAAACAAAATTAATTTTTTGGAAGAACGACAAGAGGTAAGAAAAAAAATTATAAACAAAAGTTGTACACCCTACAGAGATCTAAAGGTTTGTCGTTGATCATTTTTTGATGGAACGCGCAGTTTTTATTTTAATCGTGAAAAAAAATCAATAAAAATAAAGAAATTTTTTTTTTTGAAAAATGACGAAAGGTACGCAAAAAAGTTAATAGACCAAAGTTGTTCACTCAAAAAGGATCTACAAAATTTGTCGTCATTCTTTTTTTGATAAGTCGATTTTCTTTTAACCGTAAAAAATCAGACTGAAAATAAACAAATTAAATTTTTGGAAAAACGACCCGGAAGACGAACAAAAATTAATGGACAAAAGTTGTTCAAAGAAAAAAGTCCTACACATTTTTTATAAGAATATATTATAAAGGTGCTTTTCTTGGGAATTTTTCAAAAATTATTACGACCATTATAAGTAGCTACCAAGTTTTACTACTACGAGAAAAGGAATGTTTTCGAAAAAGGGTAGCTATTCTATGCTCTTACGTCAATTCAGGTAGTAGACTAGTATAACCATAAATCGTTTGACGATTTTAGACCATAAAGCTTTTGAAGAGCCAATTTCAGATTAGTGGCAACAAGCGCTTGCCTTCCGATCAAAAAACTACTGAACTTTGGCTGCTTTGCGCTACCTCTAAATATTAATTAAAAGTTAGATTAAAAAACTATGCTGTTTTTTTCTCGATAGAAATACAATGGTGCATAAACATTAAAAAAATTTCAAATTCGAACTTTCCTGAACCGCCCTCGTGTGAATACAGCATATAGTATATTCATTCATGAAATCAGAAAGCATTGTTATATCACAGTTGAAAAAAAAACTTTGCGGATATAGCAAATATCCCAATAAGTGTCGACCAAATAACTACCATTAACACTGATCGATTATTGCTATGAAAAAATTCTCCAAGCCTTCCTTAAAAATTGATATTTGGAAACATATTTATCTTTAGTGTGTATGGTTTATATTTTATGGAAAAGTGCCAAATCGCACTTTTACAATGTATACTATACTAATATGTTGTTGGCAAATTTGTAGCCCTCGTGTTGTTCACACTGCTGTAATTGAATTTATAAAGTTTTTAGATACATCAAAAGTCGTGCTCTATGTCTAACCTTTTCTTAAATCTAACAGAAATGAGAAATTTTTTTGATCATGCTACGAAAATTATTACAAATGAATGTTGTATCGAAAATCGGTGTAATTACTGAACGATTCACGTACTGACTCTTAAAAATGACGTAATGAAACACTTAAATGTATCTTCAATGAGAATATTTCCCTTGATGATTTGTCTAAAAATGTTAATTTTGGCCATCTTAAAATAATTTAATACTTTTTAGCACATGAAATCCGCATCAAAAATTAATATCAAATGGCTTTTAAGTTTATTCAAATCTATTTCAAGAACTATTTATTGTCCCTCACAATAATGATAGTTAACAAAATAAAATGATTTGAAAGATTACTTTAATTTGTGGCTAGTTATTTAGGTGTATTTACGGCTTGAATTTTACTTTATTTTTTGCTGAAATTTTAATTTATTGGTGATTCATAGTTATGAGTAATAAAATTTCAACAGCTTTTTCTCCTAATATTGTCCCATTTTACTGTTTCAACGAACTCTATTTCTGAGATACTCTACATAAGCACCGTAATATTATCGTAATAGTTGTATTTTAATAGGTAAAATGAAAGACACAGATGTATTCTCACAATTTTGAGGAGGTTTTTGCTACATAAATATGATCAATTGACACTGAAAGTAAAATTAGTTGAACATTTCGTTTCGCTTAAATTTTAAAATTTTTTCAAAGCATTCTTCAGAATAAGAGAATGAGAGTAAAGTATGGTTCTTAAACAAGCCTTCCAATTCACATCCACATTTTAAAATTTTCATTTTGTATAAATATCGGAAACCTGAAGGAGGTATGTAAATTTTTTCTCAGAATCGTATGTATCGTGACAAGGAAGAACACACGATACCAAGGATTTCTACATGAACCTTATAAACTCCTGTTCCAAGCCCTTTTGGCATTCACTCATTTCATTACTTACGCTTTCAAGAATTTCAATGCTACTGCTGATGGTATTGTTGATGATAGAAAAAATTATTTTCAATGAAAAAACTTTTAAGAAACTGAAAATTATTTAGTAGAAAACTTTTATTTTCCATCAAACTCTTTTCTTGTTATTTCTTATCAAAATTTCAAACTTGATGGGATTTTATATAATGAAACCTCGTTTTATCAGAAGAAGATTTATGACAATTGAACTGAATTCAAATTTTGAAAATAAATTAATTGATGTGAAATATTAATTTCATTTTTTTCTGTTGAGAATTGTTTTTTGATGATTCCAGACATTAAAAATTTCAATTTTCAATTTAAATTAGGCATCGATGTGGAGAAGTTTTCGTCAATAAGATAAGCTTCTAGGTATTTATTCAAATCTTATCATTTTAGCGATGAGGATGAATAATTAGAGCGGCCAGAATCAGATTTTTCGAACGCAATCATTTTTATAAAATATGGTTGGTTTATTTACGCTAAGATAGCTGATAATAAATCTCCATGTTGTGCATAGCCATGGGAACTTGCTTTTAAAAATATAATAATAAACATATACTTTTTCTTATGATAGCCTGAATAAAGAGGCCATTTTAGAATAATTTTTATTTCTGCATGACATAAAAAATAATTGATTGCAAATCAGATTTACGGAATATGATTATTTCCGTATGAAAATCTTGGCCTGTAATTCATGGGATAACGATTGAGATAGCATGCATGCAGAGTACACAATCGAATGAAACACCAGAATATTCATTTCATACAGTTTGCACTAAATTCTTCATGGAAGGAGTAGTTTGTCACCTATTAGAAAAAATGGGAATCATTTCTACTCTAGTCATTGTCCTGACAGTTATCCTTAACTCTGTTGGGGAACATATCTCTATAATATATATTTATAATTTTTAAAATATTTCTAAGCTTTCCTAAAATAAGACCTTGACCAATGTAATGCCTACGTTTGCGTGGAACTCCAAGTGAAAATACACGACGAAATTCGGGTGGCATTTTGCATAGTACACGTGAAAATCTACGTAGAACACTAAACGTGATTTCTGCAATGTAAGTACCTCATAACATGCAAGTGATAGGCGAAAATTGATATAATTTTCAAGCTACAGGTAAGATTTTTACTTTGAAAACATGTCTCATTCCGCGGTTGTAGTGCTGGTTTAAAGATTTTAGTTACACGGAAACTAGCACATAAAGTGCCACGTGGAAGTCCACATAGATTGCCACGTCGAAATCCACGCAATGCTTTCACGTATCCTTCCTTGCTTCAAATTACCACTAAAATTCCGCGGGGATTTTATCAATTTTCACGTGTGTTTCCACATGGTATTCCACGTGTATATTATCACTTGAGTGAGCATGTCATAAGGACATAACTGTGAATTTGTGCCTAAACCCCTGTACGCATGAGAAATCGCATCAAGCAGTACATCCGATCATAGCTGGATTTCTTTTATCGGAAATTAAGTTCTTTCTTCAAACAAATTCTTAATGAGATTTTCTAACAACGTTCAAAGTTTAACACGTTTTGAGTATCCATTCAGTAGTTAGAGAATTAATACATACTGTTTTTCTTATGACAATTAAACGTTTTAAAACTGTATAAAGTTGTAAAAATCTGAACCAGCGTGGATAATGATTCTTTTTCGTCTGTGCACTCTGTCCATATATTTCCTCCACATTGTGCAGATACTTTTTGTAATTGAGCGTTAAATCATGGACAACTGCAATTTGGTAATTGTAAATTATCTGTTCTTGAACCTCCTTTGGCTTCAACGAATAAATTGTCATCAAGTGTCTGGCGCTTCGCACTTGATTAAAGTTTGTCCCAAACGCGAAATTTCCTGTATAATATGTGATCTCTATTATACTGAATGATTTTCTGTTATTTACTCGGGGCTTCGGTCTAATGTGAAAATTTTTTCCGCCAATCATTTCCGTACATCTTATGTCCCTTTACCATTCATTAAAATTTGTTATCTACATTAGCTATCAGAAATCATATTCTTAAAATATAATAATGACAAAACAAGGAATTCCACATTGATTCCAGAATTCATAAAAATAATCCTTATTGTGTGCGGAAGATTATCAAATTATGGCACTAACTCACGGCTGCAGAATGTCTTTTTTTCTCCTGCAATTATGCTCTAGAAGTGTTTAAAAGCACATTACATTTCAAAAAGAAATTCAAAATAAAATAATAGATTCAGTGCTTTCACGATGATTCATTATGATAAATTAAAATTTTAAAGCTTTTTCGGGTTCAATCGTGTGCGAAACTATGAATTTTTGTAAGCTTGTACGTCCAAGAAAGGCAGTTTTCCGTTTTGTTCGATTTCCATGGTGAACTTGATATTAGGGTGTATGTGATTGATAAAATCGAAGAACTTGTGTAGTTCATCAAGTCCATGTCTCCAGATCACGAAAGTGTTGTCAACGTAACGGCACAAAAATTCCGGTTGAAGCTTGGATTTGTTAAAGATTTTAGTTTCTAAATTTTCTATGAAGATGTTGGCGATTACAGGTGAGATTGGAGATCGCATTGCTGCTTCTGAGGTTTGATCGTAGAAATGATTATTGAAAGAGAAGTAGGTATTAGTGAAATGGTTTTCTATCAAAGTTGTGAGATTGGAGTGGAAGTTTGCGAAAGATTTAACAACATCGATTGTATCCGAGATTGGTACTTTCGTAAAGAGAGATACTACATCGAAACTTACTAGGATGTCTTGGGGTTGAATGTGAATCTGTTGTATTTTTCTGATTAAGGCAACAGAGTTTTGGACGTGTGTGATAGAATTTCCTGCAAAGGATTTAGTTTTCTGACGAGAAAGCGTACTAGGCTGTAAGCTGGTGAGTTTATTGCGCTGACGATCGGTCTGAGTGGAATGTTGTTTTTGTGGATTTTTGGGAGTCCATGAAGTTTTGGAGAGATTGAATTTGTAGGTGTAAATTTAGATATTGTTTCACTGTCAAGTTTTGAGTCTTTTTGAAGGGTTTTTGTTTTGCTGACTATTGTTTTTGTGGGGTTTTCTTTAAGTTTTTTATATGTATCGTCAGTTAGAAGGTTGTCATAGTCTTCTTCATTCATTATGACTGTTGTGTTGCCTTTGTCTGCGGGTAATATTATGATGTCTTCATTCTGATTGAGGTCTTTAATTGCTGTTTTTTCTTGTTTTGTTAAGTTTGAGGAGGGAAGCTGGGCTTGGCGTAAGATGTTGGCCACTCTATGCCGTATATTTCTTTGCAAACTTCCCCCTCAATCTCACGCACTTGATAGATCACTGTCTCACTAATACCTACTTCTCTTTCAATAACCAATTCTACTGAAGGAGTGGGTCAAAGATAATCAACAGTCTCTTGCTGGTACATTGCACCCTGGAATTGAGGGAATACACTTAGAATATCATCCGCTTGAAGAAGCTTTGCGACAACCTCGTGATATCTGAGGAGAAAGGTTCATCATTCACTTCCGAAGATTTAAAGAAAGCACTGAGGCGCACAAAGAACTTCTCCGTTCCGGGACCAGAGAGTATCAAGTACTCCTGTTTGAGGAAGTTCACTTCTACCTGAGTCAAAACAATTCGTCTTGGCTAACTCTTCATCCAAGACATAGCCAATACGTTTTTGTAATTATCGCGCCTGGCCAAAAAAGTAGGTCGAAGAGAAAAATTGAGAGAAGACCCTGAGTATACCATCCACTTAAGGAGTTTTGCGACAACATCGTAACATCTAAGGAGAAATGTCCATCAATCACTTCCGAAGAAGTGAAGAAAGCACTGAGGCGCACGAAGAACTTCTCCGTTGCGGAACTAGCTGATATCAAAAACCTGTAGTGGAAGAAGTTTACATCTACATACCAATATCTGGCCCGCATCCTCACTTCATACTCAAAGTCGGAGACGTCCATTCCGCAATGTCTGGTGTTACGACGCACTTCATTTTTACCGTAGAAGGGCGATGTTTCCAATCAAAGGAATTGAAGGCTAATAATTTTTTGGACACGCTGTGTAAGATCTTTATAGCTATCATGAACAACAGGATTGTTCGTAGAATTGAACCTTTTTGGGGAGAGATTTATGAATAACGTAGCTCGAAAACAGGTTCAGCTGTATATGTGCTAGGATGTACTTTATAACGTGTGAAAGCTGTTAGGTATTTTTCATGAACGGAATATTTGTGGAAAATACTTCCTCAACAAGTTTGAGGAGGCTGTTTTGAAAAAAAGTACTTTTCAAATATTTTTCCTGTCTCCGGAACAGAATGAACTCTACAAGCTTTATAGGAAAACTTTTTCCATAGAAAATCATGTTTTCTTTCTTCCTCTCTCCGCTTCAATTATAGAGGCTCCGGGGTTTTTAACAAACCCAGGCACATACTTATGAACATGATTCATTGAGTCAGTATCAATAATCTCTAGGACTCTAAAACCTGACAATTTCTTTACAAAATGCACATTATCGGTGCATACTGAGAAAATGAGCCAACATATGCCTTTAGTTCACTTATTAGGTCAAAAATATTGTAGGAACATCGGAAGAGCATCGAGGGACATTCAAATTGAATTCTATTTTCGAATCACCCATAGATATCTTCATTTTGGTAGAGTGAGGAAATAAAATTAAACTTTTATTATATGCCATTATTGCATGTGGGCCCTGAATTATCTCCTAAAAAGACTGGCTCTTACATTTATGCAAAATTGAAGCCTTGAGAATCAAAATACATTCACTTTTTATTATCATTATTTGTCATTATGAGTTACTTGTAACATTTTAATATGTCTTTGAATCACAAATAATACGATATTTCAGATGTACATTTTCCTTACTTAAACTAGTAGTGTGTGGGATTACGGTTTACACGCTCTACTCTAAAATTATATGGGATTGGGTGATGAGAACCTACTGGAGATTCATCTATTTCCTCTGAAGTTAGTGAGGTAACCAAGCCGGTTTCCATATTTATTTTTGCCCGTCTCTTACGGCTTTTGCGATTACTAGGTGCATAAATTCCGGCAAGGATTTCGCTACTCTCCAATATCGCAAAGGCGTCACCATCGGATGTTGATAATACTATTTGTTCTTGGGCCGGGACAGGCGAAAAGAGATTTCGTCCCGCGGAGCATTGGATTGATTTTCCGGCAGGGAAAGTGTATCTTCGAAGTTCGAATACCCGGCGCCGATTCTTGCACAGAGTAAGCCGAATGAATTCCAGTTGGTCAAGTCTATATTGAATACTGCTCGAAGCGACTATCCATATAGGTGGAGCCATGAACCTGGCTGGAGGAGACTTTGACCTTGCTCGATGAGGAGGATCGGCAGGAGAAGGAGAACTCGCTGAAGAGTAAGGTCCGGCTAGAGTTAGAGTAGTGTCAGGAGCATGCAGTCTTTCAGAAGAATAAGAAGAAAATGTTTCGCTGCGAGGAAAACCAGGTATGGCGTCACTATCAGGTAGATTCTCTGACTGTGAACTGAACTCTGCAAGAAGAAACAAAGGAATAATTTTTCTAAAAGTATTTTGGTTTAGTATGATTGAAAGATCTAACAGCAATATTCAGAGAACATTATTCCGGAATGATCCTGGAAAAGTTTTGTTTGAATCCTTTTTCACGTTATGTAATGGGCTTTTTAAAACATTTTCAGCATAATTGTACGAGAAAGGGAGAGACTCCTTGCAGCCGTGAGTTGGCGCCATGAAATAAAAAATTTCTGCACATAATAAAGATTGAGTTTAGAATCGCTTGCTTATAATTTCGAACAGAACAGGGATTCGGAAAATTTTTTCTGAATTCCGAATTCAATCTGAAATTCGCTGTTTACTCATTTATGCTTATTTAAACACAACTCACACACATTTTCAAGATTTTTTACGAATATAGAATACCGGTGTTACGAATTGAAGAATCCTAAATGTTGTGGGACTACGAACCTATGTTGATAAACCTAGAAGTGAATTTTTAGGATAGGAATCAGTAGTCATGCATTTTCAACTGTTTCTGCAATAAGAATTTGAAACCCCTTTGGATCAAAAAGTGTTACTTGGGGTTTGGAATTTAGAACGGCTAATTTAGTTCGGAGATGGTAATTATCAATCCGTTGAGAAATCCAGTTACACATACTGTGAATAATGGAAATCTACAATATCGATCAAAGTAAAATCCTCTAATACAGAAAAATTATTTCGTCATCAAAGCCTAGATGGAGATATAAATTAAAATTGATTGAATTCAATTTATTCAGAAAAAAAGATCTTCTCTCACTCCACTGGTATTCGAACACCAGATAAATGGATTTCCGGTCAGGTGCTCTACCAATGGAGCTACAGAGAGATCAGAGTAAGATTCTCTTTTTCTGATATAGGCTAATTTAGCACCTGACCGAAAATCCGTTGATCTGGTGTTCGAATCCCAGCACAGTGAAGGGTGAGAAGATCTTTTTTCTGAATGAAAATTGAATTCAATAAATTTCAATTCATATCTCCATCTAGTCTGTGATGACGAAATAATTTTTCTGTATTAGAGGATTTAACTTTGATCGATATTGTAGATTTCCATTATTCACAGCATGTGTGATTGGATTTCTCAATGGATCGATAATTACCTTCTCCGATGATCATACAGAAACATATTTAAAATTGGTATAATAATAATAATATTTACCAATAGAATTAAGGATAACTGTAATGGCGAACACCAGAGAAGAAACTATCCCCATTTTTTCAATTAGGGGACAAACTGATTACACTGTTAATGAATAATGTTGTGAAAACTATATCGAATGAGCAAGCTGGTGTTTGGTTCGAGTGTGTATTCTGCATACATGCTATCTCAATTATTATCTCATAAATTACAGGCCAAGGTTGTCCGACTGAAATATTATTATTCCATAAATCAGCCCGAACATTGTAATCTTGTTACCAAACCGGGAAAAATAAAGCGAATTTGTCCAAGAATGCTGCGATAAATTTCTGATTCTCAATCAGATATTTTTTGTCATGTGAAAATGAAAATTATTCCGAAATTTCCTTGTTATTTTGGCTATTATGGAAAAAGTGTATGTTTGTTATTATATTTTTAAGAAACATCGTTTTTTGAAAGTTCGATGATTATTGTGGAATAAATCCATAATTAGTCTTAAAATATTCGCAGGAATTAATTTGGATATACAAAGAGTTTTTTTTTATATAACTTACATCTATATATTTCAATCTAAATCATTGCGTTATATGAACAGGAGAACGAAATCCCGTAGAACTCGAAACGATTCGGAAAATACTTCAAGCACAAGTGTGTATATTTCGTTTACTATATGTGAAGGTCGATGTCATAGGGGTGGTTTTTTTGTTCAAATAGAGGTTAATAAATCATTCTTCGATAAATATCTGATTCTCATACATCATTGCCTCATTTAATTTCCAAGAATAAGTTTTGGCATGCCGAAAATCATCAAAAAATAATTTTTAAAAGAAGTTGAAAGTGAAAAAACGGGTGCCGTTTTTCTGACCATAAAATTTTTCTGCTCACAAAATATACTTGTTGCGAAAACAAACCTCAATTCCAAAAACACAATTGTTCCTTTCGAGGAGTTCCAAGGACTTTCCTTTCAGTTATTTCGATGTTTTGCATCGTATTATGAGTTTTTCCGAAACTATAAATTTTTCTGCACTAAAAATTGTTGGTGCAAAATATTTGAGAATATAACAGAAACTTTTTGGAGACTTATGTTTGATTCAAAAAAATATGATTTCATATGAAATCAAAGAAAAAATTCTATTCACATTTATCAAACTCGTCTATTCATAAAAATTGACAAAACCGAAAAGTTATTTATAAGTAGGGGCACATATATTTATCCTCTGAATGTAACGCTTAGCCAAGGTTTTTAAACGAAATTCCAACCGTTCCGTGGATCAATTGGTAAGAGCGCATGGTGTGGCATGAGTTAGATTTATGGTTAGGTAGTTTTTGTAGAGTTCAAATCCTCAGCAATTATAATGAGTCACATTTTTATACAATGCTTGGTTTATTCATCCTAAGATAGCTTATAATAATTATCCATGTTTTTTAAAGATATAATAAAAAACATATACTTTTCCTCACGATAGCCCAAATAAAGAAGCCATTTTGGAATAATTTATATTTTTACACGACCAAAAAATCGCTTAATTTTTTTCGGAGATAGCCTCGATTGAGTAACAAAATTTCTATCCTTGGACTGACTCATGAAATATGATTATTTCAGTAGGAATACCTTGGCCTAAAATTTATAAGATAACGATTGCGATAGCATGTATGCAGAATACGCAATCGAATGAAACACCAGAATGTTCATTTGATACAGTTTTCACTAAGTTCTCCATTAAACGAGTAATCAGTTTGTCCCCTAACGGAAAAAATGGAAATCGTTTATACTCCTGTCTTTGCCTTGACAGTTATCCTGAATTCTATTGGTGAATATAATCCTATAATATAGATTTATAATTTTGGAAACATTTCTGAGCATTCCGGAAGAAGAACTTGTCCAATGTTATGCTTGCTTCTACGTAATATTTAAGTGATGGGCAAACATAGATATAATGCTAGAGTTTTGGGTCACATGTGTACTTTGAAAATATGCCTTATTCCGTGGTTGTAGCACTGGCTGAAAGATTTTAGGTACACGGAAACCATTCCACGAAGTGCTACGTGGATGTCCACACAGATTGCCACGTCATGATCAAGCTGTACATCAGATGGAAATTTTCTGAACGTAAATTAAAATCTCACTTTTTGAAAATTCTTAGATTTTTTCTCAAGGTTCAAATTTTCAAAAACGTGCCCTTTGAGCCAAAAAACACTCTTTTCTACGTTGCCTAAAAAATAAATCATGTTTTCCAATCAAACCTTTTTAGTATTGATTCAGCAACTTAGTAGTTATGAAGATAATCCATACTCTTTTTTGAATGATTATTAAACTGTTCAGCACTGTCTAAAGTTGTATAAATCGGATCCAGAGTGGATAATGGTTCTTCCTCGTGCTGCGCTCTCTGTTCATTTATTTTTTAACATTCGTGCAGATACCTTCCAAAATTAAACGTTAAACCATTAACAACTGCAATTTGGTATTTGTAAATTTTCGATATTTCACTTCCTTTACCTTTAACGAATAAATTGTCATCAAGTGTCTGGCGCTTTGCATTCGAATAAAGTGTGTCCCAAACGAAAAAGTTTCTATATTATACTTGGACCCCAAATTAGTAACCCCCGGTCTAGTAAGCCCCGTTTAACATTTTCTAGAATTGCTGACCCATGCAGTTTCTTAGCGCACAGAGCGAGAAACGTTTGCGACTCTCGCCTCGGAAGTGCCGCAGTGTGAGTGTACTCAATCGAGTATATTGCGCAATATTATGCACTCGAATTGGAAACGATTCAGGCGGCCCTGGCTGTTTACGTTTAGATTCCCCTGATTTAGTAACAAGGCTATTTGTAGGCATCTCCCGACACAGTTACTAAATCGGGATCCACGTGTACGTTATTCTCTATTACATTTAACTATTTTCTGTTAATTCACTCGGGACTTCGGTCAAATGTGAAAAATCTTGCCGCTTATCATTTTATTACATCTTATGTCGCTTGACTATTAATCAGAACTTTTTGTCTACATTTGTTATCAGAAATTATATACCTGAAATACAAATAATAATGACAAAGCACGAAATTTCGGAATGATTCCAGAATTCGGAAATATTTTCCTGAATCCCTATTCTGTCCGAAATTACAAGCGAGCATTTTTAAACCTAATCCTTATTGTGTGCACAAGTTTGTCATATTATGGCGCCAACTCATGATTGCAGAAAGTCTTTTCTTTCCTCATAGAACTATGTTGCAGGTGTGTTTGAAAGTACATTACATAGCATAAAAAAATTCAAAATAACACTTTTGCAAAATCCTTTCTGAATGATGTTCTCTGAACATTGCTGGTCCAGCTTTCAATAAATTTCCAGGAGCACTTTTCGCTTACTTTCCTCAGTCTTGCCTCGCATTTTTGGCGCAAGGAGTTCATGATATACTCTACTTATAACAAATTAATCCTATGTTTCTTTCTTGCAGAGTTCAGTTCACAATTCGAGTGCTTACCTAATGGCGAGCCTATTCCTGGTGTTCCTCGTAGGAGATCATTTTCTCCTTTTTCTGAGAGACAAAATCCTCCTGACAGATCTCCTCCTCGAGCCAGACCTGATTCTCCAGGAATTTCTCCGTCTCCTGCCGGTCCTCTTCTTCGAGCCAGGTCTCGGTCTCCTCGATCCAGGTTCTTGGTTCCACCTCAATGGATTAAACAATCTTACTGGCGTGAATGTAGGCTCGACCAACTTCAATTCATTCGACTTATTCTCTACAAGAATCGGCACCGGATATTTAAACTTCGAAGATACACTTTTCCTGCGGACAAAATTAAATTCTCCGCAGGACGAAATGTCTTTTCGTTTGTCCCAACCCAAGAACAAATAGTTTTATCAACATCCGATGGTGAAGTGTTTGCGATATTGGAGAGTAGTGATATTCTTGCCGGAATTTATGCACTAAGTGGTCGCAGAGGCCATAAAAAACGGGCAAAAATAAACGTGGAGACAGGTTTGATTACCATATTGACTCCAGAGGAAATAGATCAATCTCCGGTAGGCCCTAATCATCCAATCTCATATAATTTTGAAGTAGACTGTGCAAACCGCAATCCTCCACACTCTTAGTTCAATAACAAAAAAATGTTAATCTAAAGTATAAAATTGTTCGTGATCCAAAGTCATCTTAAAATGTTCGAAGTAACTCGTAATGAAAAAAAGAACACTGCCAAAATAACGATATGTATGGGCAATTTGCAAATAGGTTCAATTTGTATGTCTCTCGATGTATATTCGATGTTCCTAGAATATTTTTTGATTATTAAATTAACTGCAGCGCATATGGTGGCCTTTCTACTACGTCCATACAGATAATGTACACAGAAAACCACATTTAGACATACCTTTTCGTCACAAAGTACCTACTCAATTTTTTACTTACTCATATGTCCCTTTATAAAGATGCACGTATTTGCAATGTGACAGGACCAATAAAAATATGTTTTCTAGTTTGGGTCTTAATCACTTCCTCTTAATATATGATGCAGTTCAGATTGCAATACTAACATGCTAGTGATTATAGATGCTGACTCATAGTACCATGCTTAATATGTCTTTCTTTCGGTTTTTTCAACAACTCTAAAGCCCCTATAATTAAAAAGAAAAAAAGCACCCACGGAAAAATGATTTTTTATTTAAAAAATTGCCCCATAATGCTTGTAGATTTCATTGGAGCAAAATCACTTAAAATATAAAAAACATAATTCCGAATCCTAAAAACTCCGAAGCATTTTATTCTATGCGCTTGTAAAAGGTCCGAAGTCGCATTAAAGAGACAGAAAATGCCTTTTTTTGGTCTGGAGACCAAAAAAAAATATATTTCAAAAGTATTTGTTTTAACACCGGGTTTTCAGACTTCTGTAGAAAGTATTCGCCATAGATATTTCGTTTACGAAAAATGTCCTGTTACTCTTATTATACAGAATAATGTTGAGGGTATAAAGTTTGATTTGTTTGAAACTGATTTTTGCAGGTTTTACGAATCGGAAAAGGAATTGTTCTTTTCCGTATTTCGAGTGATTTTTCTTCATGATCTCTACAAGCTTTATGCGAAAATTCTTTCCATAATAAATGAAGTTTCCTTTGGCCTGTTTTTCGTTTTAATTATAGATGCTTTGGATTTGGATTTACCACAAACCTCACACCATGGAGCCGAGAGGGGGGTACCTTGAAAATTTCAAATGAAAACCTATATTTTTTACTGCAGATTCAGATTCTTCATTAAAAATGCCGTGAGTTGGATGTGAAGAAAATTTTCGATTCGCGTTAGATGGCGATGTATTGGCGAAAAATTAAATTGTTGACTATTCGAGGAATGTGCTTCCAAAGGAGAGATAAAAAAGAAAAACGGTCGCTTTGTTTGGGTTAGTTTGAGCGGGTAGGTTCGTTTAGGGGTTTTATGTTGCCTACATTCGTTTGGGTTGGATTGGGCCTCTTAGTTTCTTTGATTTGGGTGGTTTGGTTATGCTGCTTATGTTGAGTCCGTTGAACTATTGATAGCCCAGAAGTTTCGTTGTCCAAGGGAATAGATCAACCTTCTCGATTATTTGTAGGTGGATAATAGATATTATAATTCTTGATACTTGGATACGATAAGTCTTGATACTTGAATATGATAATCATCTCCGAGTAATTGTCAAATTGAATAGTAGACGGAGTTCGTTAATTACTATCGTTTAATAAGGTATAAGTGTATACAGAATGATATTCGTTATGAATTTTACAGTGGAGTGTATCCGGTAATGTCTCTATTTCAACTTAAGTTGCAGATTCGTCCTAAAAGGTACATAATTTCGGTGTATGTTCCAAACTGGAAGGAATGAAGCAAAAAAGTAGGGGTGAGAAAGCAAAGTAGCCAAAATCTGAAATCGCAGATGCTGGCCAATCCTAAAATTTTAAGTGTTGTCGCCGGCGGTCAGACTAGACGTAGGCGTGGTACTGAGGCTATTGTTCAAAAACTCATTAGGACTCAGGCTCGAAAGGTTTGGCCTAGCAATACGTAAGAATACAAATTCACAAAATCAAAGATAACAATAAGAACAAATTCTATACGTTAACAGAGGTGTGTGCAGGCTCTAAATAATCCTTGCTAATATATCTCTCAAGTCAAACCTAAATACTAAATTCTTGAATCAGTTCTATACAGTACTATATTACAAATTCTTGAATAATGATACAGATCTCAACAGCTTACGTACGTTCGGGTTGGATTGAAAGTGTTGCTTACGTTTGTTTCGATTACATATGTCCATTATGTTCGCATCGGTTCGCTTTGTTCATTGCGTTCATTTTATTTTGTTGCGTTTGTTGCGAGCATTTGGGTTGGTCGTATTGGTTGCATTAATTTGTATTGGTTTTGTTGGTTGCGTTTGCTTGGGTTGATCTGACTATGCTGGTTACGTTTGCTTGGATAGGTTCGGAAGTGTTAACCAACAAAGTTAATCAAACCTAAAGAAACGTAACCAGCAACACTAAAACAAGCGAATGCAACCAATACGACCAATACGAAATATATTTCTAATTAATTTTATATTCACTGCAATGCTGGCAAGGTATCTTGTAACATGTAACTTGTAACTTGTTAATTAACAATGACGGTCACACGGCCTCAGCTCCGGTGGTGTACAAGGTTACTTATTTTTCAATTACTCTAGGAAAAAACGCTATACTGGAATTGAGCTATTTCACAGGAAAAAATTTCAGCTTTTCAACTGGAATGTTCAAAAAATAAATTTATTTGGCAAAATTAGCTTCCGATAAAGAAGATACATGTTTTCAAAGTACGCAGGAAGCTTAAAACTAAAAAATTATAACCATTTTTGCCGATGTCATTTCGACGTGTATTTCTGCGTGAAGATCCACGCAGATCTTTTCACCTGATAATCCTTCTTCTCATTTTTTATCTAAGCATGATTCAAAATTAGGCAGACATTACATTGGATAATTTTTTTCGGAAAGCTTAGAAATATTTTTAAAATCATTAATATATATTATAGGATTAAATTTACCAACAGATTACTCATTTCATGAAAAATTTAGTGAAAAATATATCAAATGAATATTCGGGTGTTTCATTCGAGTGTGTATTCTGCATACATGCTATCTCAATCATTATTTCATAAATCAAAGACCAAGGTTGTTCAACTGAGATATAAATATTTGATAAATCAGTCTAGAGAAAGAAATTTGGTTACTCCAACCAAGGCTAGTTCGGAAAGAATGAAGATAATAGCCTCGTAGATGGGATATTATATTATTGTTATATTATTATATTATTAATATTATATATTATAT
This sequence comes from Andricus quercusramuli, assembly GCA_932178445.1. Lineage (NCBI taxonomy): Eukaryota > Metazoa > Arthropoda > Insecta > Hymenoptera > Cynipidae > Andricus > Andricus quercusramuli. The sequence goes on from CAKNXH010062754.1 coordinate 16,424, forward strand.
TATTATATATTATAATCTTAAAAGTCTTCTAATACCCTAAAGAAACGCTCTTGTTTTAATTTCTAAAATGATACAAATTTGTTCAAATGATTGTTGTTCACAATGAAAAATGTTGATGATTATATAAGCTTCCCTAAAATTTGATAATTTTGTGACATTTTCGTATTATTTTTGGCCGATTCAATTGGAAAACTTGATTTATTCCAACATAACTACCTGCTATGAATAATTGTTCATAAAATTTGTTTATGGAATAACAATTTATTTAGTATATTTCACGAATCCAACTGAGAAACGGATTTTGTCTATACATTGTTCAAATGCAAATCAATTCACGAATCACTGTCCATCCACATTTATCCATTTTTAATCACTAATTTGATTATAAAGGATTCAATAAATTTTTAAACAACTTTTTTGGTCAGTCGTGTCCTTAAATATAATATGATGTGTCACTGCAAGAACTGTGGTACCGAAACTTTCCAAAAAATTTTGGATTATCTAAATTTCCGTATATTTTCAAAATTTTCAAAATTTTCGAAATTTCCAAAATTTCTAAGATGTTAAAAATTTCTAAAATATTCAACATTTCTGAAACTTTAAAAATTATCCAAAGGGCCTAGCCGGTTAAGCATGTAAAATCTGCCCCCGCACGTATCAAGTTCAAATTTACGTCAGTTTCATGCCCATGTGAAGTATAATTTCCCCAAATGATAACCTTAA